>JACEVL010000311.1:327820-424197 GCA_020284085.1 Aporrectodea caliginosa
CTGTCTGGCTGGCTGTCTGTCTGGCTGGCTATCTGGCTGTCTCTGTGTGTCTGTCTGTTTGGCTGTCTGTCTGGCTGTCTGTCTGGCTGTCTATCTGTCTGCCTGGCTGTCTGTCTGGGTGTCTGTCTGTCTATCTGGCTGTCTATCTGTCTGTCTGGGTGTCTGTTTGTCTGGCTTGCTGTCTGTCTGTCCTGGCTGTCTGTCTGTGTGGCTGTCTGTCTGTCTGGCTGTCTGTATGACTGTCTGTCTGACTGTCTGGCTGGCTGTCGGCTGGCTGTCTGTCTGGCTGGCTGTCTGTCTATCTGTCTGGCTGTCTGTCTGGCTGGCTATCTGGCTGTCTCTGTGTGTCTGTCTGGCTGTGTGTCTGTCTGTCTGGCTGGCTGTCTGTCTGGCTGGCTATCTGTCTGGCTGGCTGTCTGTCTTGGTGTCTGTCTGGCTGTCTATCTGGCTGTCTATCTGTCTGTCTGGGTGTCTGTTTGTCTGGTCTTGCTGTCTGTCTGTCTGGCTGGCTGTCTATCTGTCTGTTTATCTGTCTGTCTGTCTGGCTGGCTGTCTGTCTGGCCTGTCTGTCTGGCTCTCTGTCTGTGTGGCTGTCTGTCTGTCTGTCTGGCTGTCTGACTGTCTGTCTGGCTGGTCTGTCTGTCTGGCTGTCTGTCTGGCTGCTCTGTCTGGCTGGCTGTCTGTCTGGCTGGCTATCTGGCTGTCTCTGTGTGTCTGTCTGTGTGTCTGTCTGTCTGGCTGTCTGTCTGGCTGTCTGGCTGGCTGTCTGTCTGGCTGGCTATCTAGCTGTCTCTGTGTGTCTGTCTGTTTGGCTGGTTGTCTGTCTGGCTGTCTGTCTGTCTGTCTGGCTGGCTGTCTATCTGTCTGTCTGGCTGGCTGTCTGTCTGGCTGTCTCTCTGGCTGTCTGTCTCTGTCTGTCTGGCTGACTGTCTGTCTGGCTGTCTGCTGGCTGGCTGTCTGTCTGCTGTCTGGCTGTCTGGCTGTCTGTCTCTGTCTGTCTGGCTGGCTTTCTGGCTGTCTGTCTGTCTGGCTGGGCTGGTCTGGCTGTCTATCTGTCTGGCTGGCTGTCTGTCTTGGTCTCTGTCTGGCTGTCTATCTGGCTGTCTATCTGTCTGTCTGGATGTCTATCTGTCTGGCTGGCTGTCTGTCTGGCTGGCTGTCTTTCTGTCTGTCTTTATGTCTGTCTGTCTTTCTGTCTGTGTCTGTCTTTCTGTCTGTCTGTCTGTCAGGTTGCTTGTCTGGCTGTCTGTCTGGCTGTCTGTCTGTCTGGCTGGCTGTCTGTCTGGCTGGCTGGCTGTCTGGCTGGCTGGCTGGCTGTCTGGCTGGCTGTCTGTCTGGGTGTCTGTCTGGCTGTCTGTCTGGCGGTCTGGCTGTCTGGCTGTCTGTCTGGGTGTCTGTCTGTCTGGCTGTCTGTCTGTGTGGCTGTCTGTCTGTCTGGCTGTCTGTCTGTCTGACTGTCTGTCTGACTGTCTGTCTGTCTGGCTGGCTGTCTGTCTGGCTGGCTGTCTGTCTATCTGTCTGGCTGTCTGTCTGGCTGGCTATCTGGCTGTCTCTGTGTGTCTGTCTGGCTGTCTGGCCGCTTGTCTGTCTGTCTGTCTGTCTGGCTGGCTATCTGTCTGGCTGGCTGTCTGTCTTGGTGTCTGTCTGGCTGTCTATCTGGCTGTCTATCTGTCTGTCTGGGTGTCTGTTTGTCTGGCTTGCTGTCTGTCTGTCTGGCTGGCTGTCTATTTGTCTGGCTGGCTGTCTGTCTGGGTGTCTGTCTGGCTCTCTGTCTGTGTGGCTGTCTGTCTGTCTGTCTGGCTGTCTATCTGTCTGACTGTCTGTCTGGCTGGCTGTCTGTCTGGCTGGCTGTCTGTCTGGCTGTCTGTCTGGCTGTCTGTCTGGCTGTCTGTCTGTCTGGCTGGCTATCTGGCTGTCTCTGTGTGTCTGTCTGTGTGTCTGTCTGTGTGGCTGTCTGTCTGGCTGTCTGTCTGGCTGTCTGGCTGGCTGTCTGTCTGGCTGGCTATCTGGCTGTCTCTGTGTGTCTGTCTGTTTGGCTGTCTGTCTGGCTGTCTGTCTGGCTGTCTATCTGTCTGGCTGGCTGTCTGTCTGTCTGGGTGTCTGTCTGGCTGTCTATCTGGCTGTCTATCTGTCTGTCTGGGTGTCTGTTTGTCTGGCTTGCTGTCTGTCTGTCTGGCTGTCTGTCTGTGTGGCTGTCTGTCTGTCTGACTGTCTGTCTGACTGTCTGTCTGACTGTCTGTCTGGCTGGCTTTCTGGCTGGCTGTCTGTCTGGCTGGCTGTCTGTCTATCTGTCTGGCTGTCTGTCTGGCTGGCTATCTGGCTGTCTCTGTGTGTCTGTCTGGCTGTGTGTCTGTCTGTCTGGCTGGCTGTCTGTCTGGCTGGCTATCTGTCTGGCTGGCTGTCTGTCTTGGTGTCTGTCTGGCTGTCTATCTGGCTGTCTATCTGTCTGTCTGGGTATCTGTTTGTCTGGCTTGCTGTCTGTCTGTCTGGCTGTCTATCTGTCTGGCTGGCTGTCTGTCTGGGTGTCTGTCTGGCTCTCTGTCTGTGTGGCTGTCTGTCTGTCTGTCTGGCTGTCTATCTGTCTGACTGTCTGTCTGGCTGGCTGTCTGTCTGGCTGGCTGTCTGGCTGGCTGTCTGTCTGGCTGGCTGTCTGTCTGGCTGGCTATCTGGCTGTCTCTGTGTGTCTGTCTGTGTGTCTGTCTGTCTGTCTGGCTGTCTGTCTGGCTGTCTGGCTGGCTGTCTGTCTGGCTGGCTATCTAGCTGTCTCTGTGTGTCTGTCTGTTTGGCTGGCTGTCTGTCTGGCTGTCTGTCTGGCTGTCTATCTGTCTGGCTGGCTGTCTGTCTGGGTGTCTGTCTGGCTGTCTATCTGGCTGTCTATCTGTCTGTCTGGGTGTCTGTTTGTCTGGCTTGCTGTCTGTCTGGCTGGCTGTCTATCTGTCTGTCTGGCTGGCTGTCTGTCTGGCTGTCTCTCTGTGTGGCTGTCTGTCTGACTGTCTTTCTGTCTGTCTTTATGTCTGTCTGTCTTTCTGTCTGTGTCTGTCTTTCTGTATGTCTGTCTGTCAGGTTGCTTGTCTGGTTGTCTGTCTGGCTGTCTGTCTGTCTGGCTGGCTGTCTGTCTGGCTGGCTGGCTGTCTGGCTGGCTGGCTGGCTGTCTGGCTGGCTGTCTGTCTGGGTGTCTGTCTGGCTGTCTGTCTGGCGGTCTGGCTGTCTTTCTGTCTGGCTGTCTGTCTGGGTGTCTGTCTGTCTGGCTGTCTGTCTGTGTGGCTGTCTGTCTCTGGCTGTCTGTCTGTCTGACTGTCTGTCTGACTGTCTGTCTGTCTGGCTGGCTGTCTGTCTGGCTGGCTGTCTGTCTATCTGTCTGGCTGTCTGTCTGGCTGGCTATCTGGCTGTCTCTGTGTGTCTGTCTGGCTGTCTGGCTGCTTGTCTGTCTGTCTGGCTGGCTGTCTGTCTGGCTGGCTATCTGTCTGGCTGGCTGTCTGTCTTGGTGTCTGTCTGGCTGTCTATCTGGCTGTCTATCTGTCTGTCTGGGTGTCTGTTTGTCTGGCTTGCTGTCTGTCTGTCTGGCTGGCTGTCTATCTGTCTGGCTGGCTGTCTGTCTGGGTGTCTGTCTGGCTCTCTGTCTGTGTGGCTGTCTGTCTGTCTGTCTGGCTGTCTATCTGTCTGACTGTCTGTCTGGCTTGCTGTCTGTCTGGCTGTCTGGCTGTCTGTCTGTCTGGCTGGCTATCTGGCTGTCTCTGTGTGTCTGTCTGTGTGTCTGTCTGTCTGGCTGTCTGTCTGGCTGTCTGTCTGGCTGTCTGGCTGGCTGTCTGTCTGGCTGGCTATCTGGCTGTCTCTGTGTGTCTGTCTGTTTGGCTGTCTGTCTGGCTGTCTGTCTGGCTGTCTATCTGTCTGCCTGGCTGTCTGTCTGGGTGTCTGTCTGTCTATCTGGCTGTCTATCTGTCTGTCTGGGTGTCTGTTTGTCTGGCTTGCTGTCTGTCTGTCTGGCTGTCTGTCTGTGTGGCTGTCTGTCTGTCTGGCTGTCTGTATGACTGTCTGTCTGACTGTCTGGCTGGCTGTCTGGCTGGCTGTCTGTCTGGCTGGCTGTCTGTCTATCTGTCTGGCTGTCTGTCTGGCTGGCTATCTGGCTGTCTCTGTGTGTCTGTCTGGCTGTGTGTCTGTCTGTCTGGCTGGCTGTCTGTCTGGCTGGCTATCTGTCTGGCTGGCTGTCTGTCTTGGTGTCTGTCTGGCTGTCTATCTGGCTGTCTATCTGTCTGTCTGGGTGTCTGTTTGTCTGGCTTGCTGTCTGTCTGTCTGGCTGGCTGTCTATCTGTCTGGCTGGCTGTCTATCTGTCTGGCTGGCTGTCTGTCTGGGTGTCTGTCTGGCTCTCTGTCTCTGTGTGGCTGTCTGTCTGGCTGTCTATCTGTCTGACTGTCTGTCTGGCTGGCTGTCTGTCTGGCTGGCTGTCTGTCTGGCTGTCTGTCTGGCTGGCTGTCTGTCTGGCTGGCTATCTGGCTGTCTCTGTGTGTCTGTCTGTGTGTCTGTCTGTCTGGCTGTCTGTCTGGCTGTCTGGCTGGCTGTCTGTCTGGCTGGCTATCTAGCTGTCTCTGTGTGTCTGTCTGTTTGGCTGGCTGTCTGTCTGGCTGTCTGTCTGGCTGTCTATCTGTCTGGCTGGCTGTCTGTCTGGGTGTCTGTCTGGCTGTCTATCTGGCTGTCTATCTGTCTGTCTGGGTGTCTGTTTGTCTGGCTTGCTGTCTGTCTGGCTGGCTGTCTATCTGTCTGTCTGGCTGGCTGTCTGTCTGGCTGTCTCTCTGTGTGGCTGTCTGTCTGGCTGTCTATCTGTCTGACTGTCTGTCTGGCTGGCTGTCTGGCTGGCTGGCTCTCTGTGTGGCTGTCTGTCTGACTGTCTGTCTGGCTGGCTGTCTGGCTGTCTGTCTGGCTGGCTGTCTGGCTGTCTGTCTGGCTGGCTATCTGGCTGTCTCTGTGTGTCTGTCTGGCTGGCTGTCAGTCTGGCTGTCTGTCTGGCTGGCTATCTGTCTGGCTGGCTGTCTGTCTTGGTCTCTGTCTGGCTGTCTATCTGGCTGTCTATCTGTCTGTCTGGATGTCTATCTGTCTGGCTGGCTGTCTGTCTGGCTGGCTGACTATCTATCTGTCTGGCTGGCTGTCTGTCTGGGTGTCTGTCTGGCTGTCTTTCTGGCTGTCTGTCTGTCTGTGTCTGTTTGTCTTGCTGGCTGTCTATCTGTCTGTCTGGCTGGCTGTCTGTGTGGCTGTCTGTCTGTCTATCTGGCTGTCTATCTGTCTGTCTGGGTGTCTGTTTGTCTGGCTTGCTGTCTGTCTGGCTGTCTATCTGTCTGTCTGGCTGGCTGTCTGTCTGGCTGTCTCTCTGTGTGGCTGTCTGTCTGGCTGTCTATCTGTCTGACTGTCTGTCTGGCTGGCTGTCTGTCTGGCTGGCTCTCTGTCTGGCTGTCTGTCTGGCTGTCTATCTGTCTGTCTGTCTGTCTGGCTGTCTGTCTGGCTGTCTGTCTGGCTGTCTGTCTGTCTGGCTGTCTATCTGGCTGTCTCTGTGTCTGTCTGGCTGTCTGTCTGTCTGGCTGTCTGTCTGTCTGTCTGGCTGGCTGTCTGTCTGGCTGGCTGTCTGTCTGGCTGCTCTGTCTGGCTGTCTATCTGTCTGGCTGTCTATCTGTCTGACTGTCTGTCTGTCTGGCTGTCTGGCTGTCTGTCTGGCTGGCTGTCTGTCTGGCTGGCTTTCTGGCTGTCTCTGTGTGTCTGTCTGGTCTGTCAGTCTGGCTGTCTGTCTGGCTGGCTATCTGTCTGGCTGGTCTGTCTTGGTCTCTGTCTGGCTGTCTGTCTGGCTGTCTATCTGTCTGTCTGGATGTCTGTCTGTCTTTCTGTCTGTCTGTCTTTCTGTCTGTCTGTCTGTGTTGCTTGTCTGGCTGTCTGTCTGGCTGTCTGTCTGTCTGGCTGGCTGTCTGTCTGGCTGGCTGGCTGTCTGGCTGGCTGGCTGTCTGTCTGGCTGGCTGTCTGTCTGGGTGTCTGTCTGGCTGTCTGTCTGGCTGTCTGTCTGTCTGGCTGTCTGTCTGGGTGTCTGTCTGTCTGGCTGTCTGTCTGTGTGGCTGTCTGTCTGTCTGGCTGTCTGTCTGTCTGACTGTCTGTCTGTCTGTCTGTCTGTCTGGCTGGCTGTCTGTCTGGCTGGCTGTCTGTCTATCTGTCTGGCTGTCTGTCTGGCTGGCTATCTGGCTGTCTCTGTGTGTCTGTCTGGCTGTCTGGCTGTCTGTCTGTCTGTCTGTCTGTCTGGCTGGCTATCTGTCTGGCTGTCTGTCTGGTGTCTGTCTGGCTGTCTATCTGGCTGTCTATCTGTCTGTCTGGGTGTCTGTTTGTCTGGCTTGCTGTCTGTCTGGCTGGCTGTCTATCTGTCTGGCTGTCTGTCTGGGTGTCTGTCTGTCTGTGGCTGTCTGTCTGTCTGTCTGGCTGTCTATCTGTCTGACTGTCTGTCTCTGGCTGTCTGTCTGCTGGCTGTCTGGCTGTCTGCTGTCTGTCTGTCTGTCTGTCTGTGGCTATCTGTCTGTCTGGTCTGTCTGTCTGGCTGGCTCTGTCTGTCTGTGTCTGTCTGGCTGTCTGTCTGGCTGTCTGTCTATCTGTTTGTCTGGCTGCTGTCTGTCTGTCTGGCTGTCTGTCTGGCTGGCTGTCTGGTGTCTGTCTGGCTGTCTGGTGTCTGTCTGTCTGGCTGTATCTGTCTGTCTGTCTGGCTGGCTGTCTGTCTGTCTGTCTGGCTGTCTGTCTGGCTGGCTGTCTCTGTCTGTCTGTCTGTCTGGCTGTCTGTCTGTCTGTCTCTGTCTGTCTGTCTGTCTGGCTGTCTGTCTGTCTGGCTGTCTGTCTGTCTGGCTGGCTGTCTGTCTGGCTGTCTGTCTGGCTGTCTGTCTGGCTGTCTGTCTGTCTGTCTGGCTGTCTGTCTGGCTGTGTGTCTGTCTGTCTGGCTGTCTGTCTGGCTGTCTGTCTGTCTGTCTGGCTGTCTGTCTGGCTGGCTATCTGGCTGTCTGTCTGTCTGTCTGGCTGTCTGTCTGTCTCTGTCTGTCTGGCTGTCTGTCTGGCTGGCTGTCTGTCTGGTGTCTGTCTGGCTGTCTATCTGGCTGTCTATCTGGTCTGTCTGGGTGTCTGTCTCTTCTGGCTGTCTGTCTGGCTGTCTGTCTGTCTGTCTCTGGCTGTCTGTCTGGCTGGCTCTCTGGCTGGCTGTCTGTCTGGCTGTCTGTCTGTCTGTCTGTCTGTCTGTCTGTCTGTCTGTCTGTCTGTCTGTCTGTCTGTCTTGCTGTCTGGCTGTCTGTCTGCTGTCTGTCTGTCTGTCTGGCTGGCTGTCTGTCTCTGGCTGGCTGTCTGGCTGGCTGCTCTGTCTGTCTGTCTGTCTGTCTCTGTCTGTCTGGCTGTCTGTCTGTCTGGCTGTCTTTCTCTGTCTGGCTGGTCTGTCTGGCTGTCTGTCTGTCTGGCTGTCTGTCTGGCTGTCTGTCTCTGTCTGTCTGTCTGTCTGGCTGTCTGTGGCTGTCTGTCTGTCTGGCTGCTGTCTGTCTGGCTGGCTGTCTGTCTATCTGTCTGTCTGTCTGTCTGGCTGTCTGTCTGGCTGTCTCTGTCTGTCTGTCTCTATCTGTCTGCTGCTGTCTGTCTGTCTCTGTCTGGCTGTCTGTCTGTCTGGCTATCTGTCTGTCTGGCTGGCTGTCTGTCTGTCTGGTGTCTGTCTGGCTGTCTATCTGGCTGTCTATCTGTCTGTCTGGCTGTTTGTCTGGCTGTCTGTCTGTCTGTCTGGCTGGCTCTGTCTGGCTGGCTGTCTGTCTGGCTGCTCTCTGTCTGTCTGTCTGTCTGTCTGGTCTGTCTGTCTCTGGCTGTCTGGCTGGCTGTCTGTCTGGCTGTCTGTGGCTGTCTGTCTGTCTGTCTGTCTGGCTGTCTGGCTGTCTGTCTGTCTGTCTGTCTGTCTGGCTGTCTGTCTGTCTGGCTGTCTGTCTGTCTGTCTGTCTGTCTGGCTGTGTCTGTCTGTCTGGCTGGCTATCTGGCTGGCTGTCTGTCTGTCTGTCTGTGGCTGTCTGTCTGGCTGTCTGTCTGGCTGTCTGTCTGTCTGTCTGGCTGCTGTCTGTCTGTCTGGCTGTCTGGCTGTCTGTCTGGCTGTCTGTCTGTCTGGCTGTCTGTGCTGTCTGTCTGTCTGGCTGTCTGTCTGCTGGCTCTGTCTATCTGTCTGGCTGTCTGTCTGTCTGTTGTCTGTCTGGCTGGCTCTGTCTGTCTGTCTGTCTGTCTGTCTGTCTGTCTGGCTGTCTGTCTGGCTGTCTGTCTGTCTGTCTGTCTATCTGTCTGGCTGTCTGTCTGGCTGGCTATCTGTCTGTGGCTGTCTGTCTGTCTGGCTGTCTGTCTGGCTGGCTGTCTGTCTGGCTGTCTATCTGTCTGGCTGTCTGGCTGTCTGTCTCTGTCTCTGGCTGTCTGTCTGTCTGTCTGGCTGTCAGTGTCTGGCTGTCTGTCTGTCTGGCTGGCTGTCTGTGGCTGTCTGTCTGTCTGTCTGGCTGTCTGTCTGGCTGGTCTGTCTGTCTGTCTGTCTGGCTGTCTGTCTGGCTGTCTGTCTGGCTGTGCTGTCTGTCTGTCTGGCTGTCTGGCTGTCTGTCTGGCTGTCTGTCTGGCTGTCTGTCTGGCTGTCTGCTCTCTGTCTGTCTGTCTGTCTGTCTGGCTGGCTGTCTGGCTGGCTGTCTGTCTGGCTGTCTGTCTGTCTGGCTGTCTGTCTATCTGTCTGGCTGGTCTGGCTGGCTGTCTGCTGTCTGTCTGTCTGTCTGGCTGTCTGTCTGGCTGGCTGTCTGTCTGGCTGTCTATCTGTCTCTGGCTGTCTGTCTGGGTGTCTGTCTGGCTGTCTATGTCTGGCTGTCTATCTGTCTGTCTGTCTGTCTGGCTGCTGTCTGTCTGGCTGGCTGTCTATCTGTCTGGCTGTCTGTCTGTCTGGCTGGCTGTCTGTCTGGCTGTCTGTCTAGCTGGCTGTCTGTCTGTCTGTGGCTCTACTAGTTGTCTGAGCAATTTGTTTGCTGACTGATGAATGTTTTGTTCTTGATAATTTCGTAGAGTAGAGCGCTTTTATGAGGTACCTAAGTTTTTGCGCTGTATACACAATGACATTCAACATCATTTATGCTAGCAAAGAGAATGAGTGTTTAGTTTCTGTCACTGAAGTGCTATACAAACTTGTAATTATATGCGCAGTTACAATAACCAACTTATGGTTGTCTGTCTGTCTAAATTGTTACAGTGCAGTACTGTGCACTGTAATTGAAAAACAAACATGCTATAGAGATACCCATTAGTTCCCCATTACCATAGCACTAAACAAGTTCTGCTGCTTTTTGATACAATGGAATTGTTTTGTTTCAAGGAGTTGGTGCAGTTGTTCAATCTCTGGCATTTGAGAAACTTGTGCAATGGCATCTTGCTGTTCCTTTGGACGCACGTTGAAATAAATAAACAGCTGCATCTACTTTTTGAACACATGTTGTAAGTACCTCTTTCAGTCATATTTTAAAAGTACCATGAGTAATAACATATTGATATTAACATATCAAGCACACTTTTAAAAGCTTATACGATACAGTGATTTAGTTCATTGCAGACTCATGATCAGATTCTGCCAGCACACTGTACAGTTCAAACATATTATACATACATTTTTCACCTATGCTTGCTTGGATTTTTTGTTGCTACGATCTCAGTTAAATTTGACTTGAAGCTAGATATTCGGTTTGCTATACTATCACCCCCCCCCATGACAGTGTGAGTGAGTATGTTATGTTTTGCATAACCTCTGTCACCCACGAACAATATACAATACAATACAATACAACTGGCTTTTGATATCGCCCTTCTTCCTATGGTTGCCCCAAGCTCAGAAGTGCACACGCCTCGGCGGTGCAGAAGCAATTATATTGCAGAGCAATTGTGCGCGAAGGACGTGCTCACGGTCCCTACAGTTAAACCACCCCGGACGAGGGTCGAACCCGTACTCTCCGCGTTACAGATCAAATGCTGTAACCAGTCTGTCACCGTGCCACACGATATGAGCTGGTTCATGAAGCAAACCAGAGTATGATACACTTTTTATGGTTAATGTTATATTTCGTGTCTGTTGTATTTGTGTGCATGCAATGGTGAAGTTTGCTTTTGTATTTGCTTGCATTTTTTCATATTGTATTGCTTTTCATGTTGTTATATTTTCAATATCATCTCTGAATTCTCCAATCCTTAACTCTGAAATCAACCACTTTAATATACACTATTAATTAATCTCTGCACTTCTGTATAATCTATCACTTCTCCACCATGTGAAATATTTCACATGTGAAATGCCAGTTTTGAAGTGTGATTCGCATATTTTAATATGGTTTACATGCAGAATTATGTAGAGCAAAGTTTTCAAAAGAATTTTGAATTTTGTTGTAGATTTTGAGACATGTGCAATTGTGCAGCACTTCTGTTAATGAGGAAAACATGAAATTTTTCTCCCTATTCAATGAGGTAAGAACTTATGTACAATAAAGGCCATGTGGTTCAAGTTGGCATGCGCTCATTTTGTCTTTTGGGAAATGTTTTTTCAACATCACTGCTGCAATAACCCATGTGTCATCCTCGCATCGTTCATGGTTAATTGCAAATGATTATCAATTTATCACACCACTCATATTTTCATATTCTCGCACGCAAATGACTAAAGCAGGCTGGACACTTGCTTGAAGCTTGCTGAATGATGCAAACTTTGATGTTAAGAGGGGATTTTGTTTATTCTGATTTATCAAAAGCGTGCCAGGCGAGCATCATTTGTCTCGAAGTTAAGTCCTTGGCAATGACAGGCAACACTGCTATCATATGCACCTGTGAGCTGTTTGCTTTAATTTAGCATACCTTTTTTGTAAGTTCTAAAAAATTTCCAAATCTTCAATTTTTATTTTTTTCTCAGTCTTGACAATTTTTTAAAAATTTATTTAGGAACTTAGTGACTGGCGTCAGATTCTGTATGAAGTGTTAGCGACTTCATTATCTTATCCTGTGTGATAGGTGGATGTCTGGTCCTTTCCTTTGTTGCCTGATCTTCCCACCACTGTGTATGGTCAGTGTACTCGTAGTTGTGTTGGCTTGGTGCAAGTTGGGCTGAAAACTCAAACAAATGTCTGCTATGGACTGGATTTGAAACCTGGCATCTTTGTTGAGAATCCAACACACTAACCACTAGACCTGGAGTGATGAACCCATAGACCCATAGCACATGTGCCCAATGTGGCAAGCATAATTTTTTGGTATGTAGCACCTCAGAGCATCAAGAAATTTTCAAACTTTGAAATACACAATCACTCTAGGAATCCACATTTTCTGTTATGAAGGATTTTATTTCACACCTTTCTAAAAGCATTTTTGAAATTATGTCTTTTCCATTTTTATGCTTTGTCAATTACAACCTAGGCTTTTGAGAAAAATAATATGCAAAATTCCGAGGGGAACAAAGGGTTATTTTAACATGACTTAACGGCACTTTTGTCATGCACCCTTGAAAACGTTTGCCAACCCTACACTAGACCTCACGCAATATCCCAGTAAATGTGATGTCACATAATTAACCAGAGCTGTTAAAAATTAATTTTAAAGTTAATTGTTTGTAATACTGTTAATAAAACTTTGGGTTATGTTTTCAGATTTTTCCTGTGATGTCAATCCGTAACAAGGTGGCAAAGCTCGTGAGGAGAAAATCCACAACATTCCCAAAACATTCTGTCTCACAAATGCTCGATCGATGGACATTGTGTAGTCTAGTGTGAACTTGATAAGAAGTGTTACATTTTAAGTTTTGTATTGGTCTCTGATTATGAATGTGTAATAAATATGAATATAATATATGAGTATTGTTATTTCATCGTTGGTACAATATAAAGATTGCTCCATTTTTCATGTCCTATTTGTTATCCTGTAGGAATCAGTTGTAACTGTCGAGTCTAGATTATAATTTATTGCAGTTATTGATTACCTGTTGTACCAATTCCTACAGGGTTAACAAATATGAAATGAAAATGCAGATACCTTCAGATTTATACAATCCATATTTGAACTATTGATTGATTGTTTATCTTTATGAGTGCTTGATACTTTATTCCTTTAAACTGTTCTTTATGCCAAGTGTTATAGTCCTTTAGTTGCAATTAAAGTTGTCATTCAGCCTAATGAACAGGCAGACATTATTGTTGGATATAAGTCGATACAAAACTAAACCATTGTTAAAGAGGTTGTACAAGTTAACAACTGTATTCAAGCCTGTGAGATAATTACTGCAACACCATAGATGTGACAATTACCAAATTACATAAATGTAGACCTTACTTGTACATAATTATTAACAGGCTGAAGATTGTACTAGTAAATTTATCATTGAAATTGTACTGTTCTAGTATAGTACAGTATTTAATATTTCACTAATTACTACTACTGAAGTAAATGTCAATGTTCCATCTATAGAATCCTAATAAAGAGTCAATGGAAGTAACACTGAAAGTTCCATATAGTAACCTAGACAGGTTACTTGCAAAGTGTCCTCAGCTTGCCAAGTAGTATCATAGACGGCATACTTTCAAAGTATCATGACCTTGCCAAGTAGTAACCTAGACAGCTTACTTTCGAAGTATCAAGAGCTTGCCAATTAGTAACCTAGACAGCATACTTTCAAAGTATCAAGAGCTTGCCATATGGTAACCTAGACAGCTTACTTTCAAAGTATCAAGAGCTTACCATATGGTAACCTAGACAGCTTACTTTCATAGTAACCTGTGCAGGATACTATAAAAGTGGCCAAAAGGTATCTACCTGGCGGACAACCTGAAGTTACCTTAAGCTTACTATATGATAAGGTTCGGGTTTAGAGTGAAAACGCACACGAGAACTGCACAAATACTTCTGCTGGACTAGATATTTACCAGAGTGGTTTGCGCTACATCTTTTGTGAGATTATTTTAGACTATTGATATTGTTGCTTTCATGATACTTTAAGTAATAGAATTAATTAGCTTATTCTACTTAGATTAAATGTTAGACGTTATGCTTCGTCATTACGAAAGATAAATGCGTAATAAAGATTGTCATATATATATATAGGGTGACACGAAAGTTCGTTCACCGTTTTCAAAATGCGGTGTCTCAGTAACGGATGCATAATTATTTCTTTATAATATTTGGTCAGTACATACATATGTCAAATTAAAGATACTGGTATGAATTTGATTATGATCCAGTCCGTGGTTGTCATTATTTATAAGAAAATGTAAAGACCACCAGTTTTTGCGGAAAAACGGCATTCATCAAATTAACACAGTAAGGGAAATGTGTAGTGTCGTACACAATAAGACACTGTTATTACCTAGGACATAAAGACGTAGGCTATTAGCGTACATGCAGTATCTCCTTTCTGCTTAATGACAGCACTGACTCTATCCGGCATAGACTGGATCAGCGTATGAAGTGTCCCAACTGCTATCGATCTCCACGCTCGTTGGAGGCGACGTTTGAGCTGATAAACGAGGTGCGGAGAGTTGGGTGGCCAATCTTTCGGCATTATGTGTGACGGGAGGTTGTCGTCTAGCCACTTCGGACCTCTATCCTATTGAGAACTTTTGGAGTATTTTATCTCTCAGCGTTTATAAAGATCCTGAGCCAAAAAACGTCTATCAGCTCAAACGTTGCCTCCAACGAGCATGGAGATCGATAACAGTTGGGACACTTCATACGCTGATCCAGTCTATTCCGGATAGAGTCAGTGCTGTCATTAAGCAGAAAGGAGATACTGTACGCTAATAGCCTACGTCTTAACTTTCGGACAACTAAATTCACAATTGGCTTCTGAATGACTTACCTTTACGCGCTCACTATGTTTACTGCCATCGTCATGGAACTGTTCACCTGTCTGCCCACCTGTCTACCTACATGTATGCGATCCTTTGGCAATTCAGACCTCTCTCAATAAAACCATTCATGGGTCTGTGTAGCAATTACCAACCCCAACATTGAAAGCGATTTTATGAAGTACCGGGTACCTAATTATGTGCTATATTTCATTCATTCATTCGTTCGTTCAATTATTAATTAACGTCGACCTTACTCTATGACATAAAGTAGTGTTGGTCTGGCGATAAGTTAGTAGTAGTTTCAATATATCGACACTGTTTGATAGCAAAAAATTAATATCACATAAGCTAACGATGCAGCGTCATAACAGATATAAATAGCTTTGCCCGGAACTGGCAGCACTCGATGGCAAAGCAGAGTTCCGTTTTTTACCACTTGTGGCCGCTTAGGGCCGTTCTCGTCAACTATACAGCATAATGAACGACAATTTGTTCGCAGCTCTACCGATTAAACGCATTGGCTATTTTTATAACCTCCATAGAATGCGCCTTAAAGGTGTCTAAGAGAAATATTGTATTATTCATGGCGTAGCGATATCTTACTCAGGTGGGGAACACAGAGGTCAGAGGGGAGTGGCGATATGGATAAGCAAGAAGATAGGAGGAAGTATAGAGGAGTATCGAACTGGGAATGACAGAATGCTGATGGTTAGGGTTAAGGCTAAACCAAGGAACATCAGTATTATACAGGTGTATGCGCCTACGACAGCTAATGCAGAGGAGGATGTCAATTTTTTCTATGAGGAGGTAGAAAAGATGATAAAGAAAGTACCAAAAAGAGACATCTTGATAGTGTTGGGAGATTTTAATGCAAAGGTTGGAGAACAAATGACAGATGAATATCCGGCGGTAGTGGGAAGAGGAGGATTGGGATCTGGAAATGAAGCGGGCGAAAGACTGGTTGAATTTTGTTTGGACAATGAACTAAGGTTATGCAACACATGGTTCGAACATCATCCAAGGAGACTGTATACATGGACATCACCGGATGGGAATACTAGAAACCAGATAGATTATATTGCGATTGCACAGAAATGGGGAGGTAGCATTAGAAATTGCAGGGCATATCCAAGAGCGGATTGTGACTCGGATCACAATTTGTTAATAGCAAAGTTAAAGATCAAACTTATAAAAAAGAAGAATGGGGAACAGGTAAAAGGTTAAATATAGAGGAGCTGTACGATCATAAGGCAGAAGAGTACAATGTGGAGGTCACTAATAGATTTGAAGAACTGGGGAGATGGGAAGAAGAAAGGAAACCTGATGAACTATGGGAAGATACAAAAACAATATTACTTGATGTGGCTGAGGCAACCATTGGGTATAAAAAGAAACAGAAATGTAAACCTTAGATAACTAATGAAACGTATGAATTAATTGCAGAAAAAAGGGATGCAAGGAACACAGATAAAGAGAAGTACAGGGCACTTAAAGGAGAAGTACAGAAGAGAATAAGAGAAGATAAACGACAACAATAATAATAATAATAATATAATAATAATAATAATAACAGTGACAATTTATATGGCGCCGTAACACAGCCATGCCGTTACAAGCCATGCCCCAAATTGAGGACATGTGCGAGGATCTGGAGGAATCCAATAAAAGGGGGGATATAAGAAGGGTCTACCAAACTGTAAGGAATCTTACAGGGAAGTTCAGACCGCAGCTGATTTGTGTAAAGTCAAAAACAGATGAAGATATTACAAACAAAGGAGAAGTAGCCGAAAGATGGAAGGAATACTGTGAGGAGTTGTATGATGGGGAAGATGCATATGAAATAATGGGGGAATACGCAAAGGAACCTGCACCTCTGAGATCAGAGGTAGAACGTGCGATAAATGGATCAGCAAGAAGGAAAAGTGCGGGGTCGGATGAGGTACCAGCGGAGTTATTCAAGTTCGCGGGAGAAACGGCAATAGACAGAATGCATAGGATATGTGTGGAGGTATGGGAAACGGGGGAATGGCCAGAGGATTGGACAAAGTCTATATTCATACCCATTTCGAAAAAATGGGGATATGAAACAATGTAGGAATTATAGGACCATAGCATTGGTCTCACATGCGAGTAAAATTATGCTGAAGATCATTTTGGAAAGGATAAGAGGACGTACGGAATCGGAATTATCAGATGCACAGGCAGGGTTTAGGCGTGGCAAAGGAACAAGGGATCAAGTGACGAATCTTAGAATCATAATGGAAAAGATGAGAGAGCACCAACTACCGCTGTACATGTGCTTTGTCGATTTCAAAAAGGCTTTTGATTGTGTATCACATGAGCAACTATGGCTGTCGATGGTTGAAATGGGGTACCCATGACACATTATCAACCTGATAACAGAGCTGTATAGAAAACAGACGGCAAAAGTAAAAATTGCTGGGATACTGTCAAGTGAGTTTAGAATTAAAAGGGGAGTCAGACAGGGATGTGTGATCTCGCCAACGTTGTTCAACATATATAATCAGAGATGGTCACGAGAGAAGCACTGAGAGGATACAAAGGAGGCATTCAAGTTGGAGGAAGAAGGATAACAAATCTACGATATGCAGATGACACAGTGTTAATGGCAAGCACAGAAATGGAACTACAGGATCTGGTGACTCGATTGGACAGGGAAGGGCGAAAAAAGGGCTTAGAGATCAACATAGGTAAAACAAAGTGTATGGCACTAAATGGGAATCAATGCAACATCAAAGTACAAGATAGTATGATAGAACAAGTGGAAACCTTCGTGTACTTAGGATCACTCATACGAGAAAATTGGTTTATATAAACCTTTCGGTAGCTAAATGTCCAAGACATCGCCGCTAGATGTCCAACAGAAACACTCGACATAATAAGACACTGAACAAAGCTACATTACCATACTCAGAGGTAGATAACAGAGTCAGAGGTGTGTAAAAACATGAAAATATATCTAATAATATCTTAAGAAAACTACTGAAGAGAGGTCGACGTAATTGGCCCTTGCAGCAAAAGATTTCGCTAGACAGTCGATCGATAATACAGGGCTCGTCTTAGACACCTTTAACATGCGTTCGTCCTGGGCTATAAATTCAGTAAAGCGTTCAATCAGCGTTTAATCCCTTGGTAATAATCGATTTGAAGCGGTCTTTAGCGGCGGCAAATAGTGAAAGAACAAAAGAAAACTGCCGATCATTGGCCAGTGGACGTTGGTGCTTAAATAGACAGACGTTTGTTAAGTTGTCCGCGGTTTACTTACAACAATAATAAAAAATGACAATAATTTTAATAAGTTTCAGTTTGATTGTAGCCAGAGTTGAATTGCTTTTCTTGAAAAGTATTTGGCATGGATTTAGAATAGTTCTCGAATGGTTTTGAAATGCATCTGGAAGATTTACACTCGATCTAGAACTGGCTTTAGGGCAAATCTAGGATGTCTGATTGTGTTAGGATGTTAGTTCAGCTCCAAGTCCGGTTGTCATAGAGATCAGACTGAGACGGAAGCAGAGGAGTAGTTGAGGGGGGTTGCGTTTAGGACGAGAAACAATGGAAGACGCAGGGTTGGATAGATTAGGGAGTTTTTGTTCCACCTTCCTCCCTTGCCAACTCAGTTGCAATGAGTACACTGGCCGTACACTGTCGATGGTAAGATCAGGCGGTGAGGGAGAGAACTGGTGACGGGGTGACGGGGGGAAATCACCGCCAGGTGGAGACACTGCTTGATCAGTTTCTGTCGAGGGAATAGTTTGATTTTTACCCATGATTTGTGGGACAGTGTAGCCGATTGGATGAGTGCTTCCATTTTAACGCGAAGAGTAAGGGTTCGAGACTTCTCGTCTGAGATCGTTACTGTGAAGGGAATTTGAACAAGTCCCTCAATGAATCAATCAAAATTGCTCAGCCCCAAAGTCTTGTGCTTGGTCATTATACAGTGGCGCCAAATAAATAAATACACAAATGTATTGTGAGTATCCATAGCGCGCCAATCCCAAGATATCGCTAAATAATGGATAACAACATTGTTCGTCTTAAACACCATTAACACGCATTCCGCCTATGCTATAAATTTAGCAATTGCGCTCAATCGGTACACTCATTAAGCCATGACCGACTCAAGGGTAAGCTTGACGTTAATGGCCCATGGCATGGCACAGAATAACGATAATAATAATAATAATAATAATAATAATAATAATAATAATAATAATAATAATAATAATAATAATAATAATAATAATAATAATAATAATAATAATAATAATAATAATAATAATAATAATAATAATAATAACAATAATAAGTAATAAGGGCGGCGGAGTTGGCTGCCACAAGGAAACACGCCAAATACGCAGATTTACAGAGGAGTTACACCTTCGTCCCTGTAGCCCTGGAGACCCTTGGCCCTCTCAACAGAGAGGGTCTCGCCTTCATCTCCGAGATGGGTCGCCGCCTGACGAAAATATCCGGAGACACCCGAGAGACAAGTTTCATCCTCCAGCGCCTTTCGGTTACGGTCCAGCGTTTCAACGCGGTTGCCTTCCAGGGCACCATGTCGAGGTTGCCCGGCGCTGAGGAGCGACCAACTCAGCAACACTAAGCCTTACCGTGTTTTAACAATGACAATAATAATAATAATAATAATAATAATAATAATAATAATAATAATAATAATAATAATAATAATAATAATAATAATAATAATAATAATAATAATAATAATAATAATAATATCTTTTCTTTAATTTAGCGCCTGACAAACGCACTGCGCTGTACATTTACATGTTATGCAATTGAAACAATCTTAACTAGTTAACTACTAACAGAACAGACAGCTTGTAATACACGGCGCTAATAGCAGCCTACAAAGCAAATCCGCCCTAACTGGGCTCGAACTCGGTACCTCTCGCACTCTTCGCCAGATGTTATCCAACGCGCCACCGGACCCCCCCAAAAAAAATAAACAGTGGTTAGACTGCCTACCAGCTGTTGGCATCATCGTCAAATATTCGTTTAACATAAATTCAGATTGACAAAACCGTAAACTGAAACAGTTAACCCTTTGGAGGTGAGGTGGTGTATGACAAACCTCATAGCTATTATACGCTGCGTTTTCTACGGAAAAGTGGAACCAGCTTCGATTATTTTTTGTCTACCTTAGTGAATGTTAACTACGGATACTTTAGGACAAGTTAAGGAACTTTTGGACGCCATTTTTTATTTCTTGCATATTAAAGTGAAATTATAATTTTTCGTATACATGTTGATTTTAATAAATGAATTAAAAAATGTAACGGCTCAGTGGAAAAAAATTGGGCGATAATAGAAGATACTGCAGAATAAAATATATAGTTCTGCATGATTGCAAAATTGATGCATTATTACGGGTATTATGTCACGTGTTCGCAAACTTTGCATGTTTCAATGGCCACGCAGATGTCATTGCAGAGGGCCGCTTTGATTTTGAGCGCCATCGCGCTGGCCATTTCAATTATGTTTGAAACAGTTTTTGTTAAGGAACTTTTGGACGCCATTTTTTTATTTCTTGCATATTAAAGTGAAATTATAATTTTTCGTATACATGTTGATTTTAATAAATGAATTAAAAAATGTAACGGCTCAGTGCAAAAAAATTGGGCGATAATATATAGTTCTGCATAATCACCAGTTAGCTGATAATTGATTATAAAACTATAGTTTAACTCACAATTAACCCGTTTTGGACCACTGTTCGTTTTACGAACACATTTTTTGATGACATCAAATTGGTTGAGGTCATCACTCTAGTTTTGTATTCAAGTGCTCTTATGTAAGCGAAAGTTTTGATTTGTCGGATAAATCGCAAAAAAATTTTGTTTTGAAAGTTTTGAACTGTTTTTGTCTTATGCTAAATACCTCAAATCCAGTATGTTCACCGTCTTTTGTTTGAAAATTTGTAATTTTGGTTCGATGTGTGATATCGTACGAGCTGATGGGTATTTGACAAGTGCACATATTTGGCACAATGCACATGCCATTTGCATAATTTTATTGTAATAAATGGAGTGGCAAAATTTTCATATCTGGGTCATGTTCGTTTTACGAACATTGGTCCAATACGCTACTGATGGCGTCAAGTCAAGTCAACGTTGATTTACATATGCATATTTCTGATCTTGAGCTACGTGTATCAATCAAATCATATATATATACATATATATGTGTGTGTGTATGTGTGTGTGTCTGTGTGTGTCTGTGTGTGTGTCTGTGTGTGTCTGTGTGTGTCTGTGTGTGTGTCTGTGTGTGTGTGTGTGTGTGTGTGTCTGTGTGTGTGTGTGTGTGCTGTGTGTGTGTGTGTGCGCGCGCGTGTGTGTGTGTGTGTGAGAGAGAGAGAGAGAGAGAGAGAGAGAGAGAGAGAGAGAGAGAGAGAGAGAGAGAGAGAGAGAGAGAGAGAGAGAGAGAGAGAGAGAGAGAGAGAGAGGATGACAGCCTCGGTAGTCAAGCTGTCTGGCAGCTTCTGACGATAGTTGAACATCCCCAGTATCACACTCTTACTTTCAACAACTTCTTCACTTCATTGGTACTCCTCACAACACTGAAGATACAGTTTTTGCTGCCACTGGGACAATACGGGGAACTGCTTGTGAGACTGCCCTCTCATGAAATCCAGTGCGATGAAGAGAGCAGGTAGAGAAATCGAATATCAGGGCATTGGAAGTGTCGTGGTGGCATTGTGGAAAGACAACAAGCCAGTGTTCATAGCATCAGACCATCGGTGTGAGTCCAACTGTGTCCAAGAGACGCTGCTTCAGTGTTGACAAGAAGCGCATCCAAGACAGTATGGGAATTGCAAAAAATAACTGGGGGGAGGTTAGACGTTGATTTATGTGCAGTTTGGGTGTGAAATGTAGACTTTACTATGGGAGCCTAAGAAAGACTAGGGGGGTTGAACCCCCAACCCCCCGGCAATTCTCACTCTGATCCAAGACGGTTTTAACACCAATTATCCATTTTTATTACGTTATTGTGTTACAATGTAATTTCATGCATGTTCAATATTTCACATGTTGTTAGTAGCCTATTGGCCCAATGTTCGTAAAACGAACATATGCAAATTTGCATATGTTATTTGAGAATAGTCAAAAACATAATACATACGTTCAAACATTGCCATCAAGGCCCCAATAATTATCACAGATCATAAAAAGTTTCTTAATAAAGTTTTGGTCCAGAACGGGTTAATGCTATGTAGTTGATATTGCGACTTGCAAGTAAAAAATATGTATTGGGGTATGTCATACCCCGCCTCACCTCAAACGTTCCAATGCTTCACCTCACTTCCAAAGGGTTAATCACAGATAGTAACACATAGAGTTTGGTTAGTTCTAGGTCGACAAGCCATGCGGTCAAACCGTCAATCTCGCCCAGGTGTTATTCAATATTGTCAATATCCGGCTGCCGACCTCGGCTACTTCTCTTCGCCCGTTACGCTCATTAAACCGGCATGATCTCTTTGTCCTGCGAGCGAGAACTTCTATGGCTAAAACGCGAGCCTTTGCCTTCATTGGCCCTGCACTATGGAACCAGCTTCCTCCTTTGACTCGTTCCTGTTTATTAACTGGTGGGCCAAGTGCCTCTTTTCGTTGTCTCAAGACTTCTTTCTTTTCTCTGGGTCTTTCGCACTGGGAGCGCCTCTGATTGGTGTGCACTGCGAGAGGCGCTATACAAATTGATAGATACAATACAATACAATAATACAATAGGCCTACATGTTCTTGTACAGGAGTCGTGATATAATATTTCTATTGTCCTTCGGTGGTAGTTTGTACTCGTGGCAATTAATGATAATTATACTGGTCTTCTAAGACACCTTAAAACACTTCTTCAGAGGCTATAAATATCGCTGGGCGTCTCACTTTCACGACTCACAGTGAAAATGGAGCTCAGTACCAAAGCATACTTGAAGGGTCAGACGTTGACGGCCAACAGCGGCCACAAAATAAATGAGTAATAATAATAATAATAATAATAATAATAATAATAATAATAATAATAATAATAATAATAATAATAATAATAATAATAATAAGAGCCCAATGGCCTCTCCAGATCTGACGGCAAAAGGCCTGACGGAGTCACCATCATACCTTGGCATAGTGGTCGTTGCATGGCGTGGGATGTGACGGTACCAGACACTTTCGCTGCATCCTACGAACATCTAACATCGCAAAAGCGCAGGTGCAGCAGCGGAAAAAGCAGCTCATAATAAAGAATCCAAATATGCTGCTATCTCACAATCACATCATTTCGTTCCTGTAGCAGTCGAAACTGCAGGAAGCTGGCACACAGAATCACTGCAGTTTGTTCGAGAACTTGGAGGCAAGATCTCAGCAGCGACAGGCGACCAGCGTGAAACCAGTCATCTACTACAACGCCTATCAGTGGCCCTACAAATTGGAAACTCTCTATCTGTTTTAGGCACCACAGATTGCAACAACACTGTAGCCAAGGAGAATGACAGCTTATAACAATATTGAAAACAGTTACTTTTAATCAGTCTGTACATAAGTTTGTGTTGGTTTTATGAAGAAATAAATTTGATAATAATAATAATAATAATAATAATAATAATAATAATAATAATAATAATAATAATAATAATAATAATAATAATAATAATAATAATTTTGTAATGATGATGATGATGATGATGATGATGATGATGATGATGATGATGATGATGATGATGATGATGATGATGATGATGATGATGATGATGATGATGATGATGATGATGATGATGATGATGATGATGATGATGATGATGATGATGATGATGATGATGATGATGATGATGATGATGATGATAATAATAATAATAATAATAATAATAATAATAATAATAATAATAATAATAACAATAATAATAAATTATAACAGTAATAATAATAATAGGATGCAGTTTGAATATAGAGAGGGTTAATTGAGCTTACGTTGATTCTTGAATTGTATTTGGATTGGATTTAGACCAGTTTCCGAATGGTTTAAGATGCTCCTGGTATATTAATTATTTAGACTGGATCTACGAATGGTTTTAGGGAAAAACCAAGAAGGACCGGAAGCTACGACTCGTATTGAGCTTCATTCCGTCGGCCGTCCTCCATCTCCTGAGGCGACTTCTGGAATCGCTTGGCTCGTCTCTCGGCGTCACGGATGGCCGACTCTCGCTGCTTCTTGACGGTTCGGACGTTGCTGGACATCTGGTCAGCCGCCGCCTTGTCCAGACAGCTGACCACGGTCATTCGAGGATTGTGGATTGCAGCGACGTCTAACGGCGTGTTGAAGTTGTTGTCGAGTGACCAGATGTTGACCCCGAATGCGACGAGAAATACCACGCAGCCCACGTGACCGTTTCCAGCCGAATGATGTAGCGCCTTTAGTAATCGCAACCAATCACGCTGGCGCTAGAAAATCGAATGAAGTCGCATGAAGCTACTAATCTTAAACCAAACCTCTGTCACTCACCCTATTTCAACCACCAACTATTACCCCCAGTGACTTACCTTCTCGACAAGGATCTTCATCGCCTCCACATGACCCGATGCAGCTGCCCACATGGTCGGGGTCATGCTCTTGTCATCCGATCGGTCATAGACCTTCGAAATGTCCTTCCTCTATAACCCCTAATCCATAAATAACATACCTCAGATGGACTTACATTCTCAGAGATACAGAAAGACCGAGGGACAGACCGGACATACAGATAGAAGCAGAAATATTGTCAGTCTTCCTCCAGAGCCCTCTTTCATCACCCATCTTGCTGTTCCGTCTCACTGTCTGCCTGCCTGGCCATTCGATCATGATTATGAACCGAATCTGACCTTATCCTATCTGCCTATCGATTTTCCTTTGACTGAGCGCCTGTGAAAGAGGTTGATCTTGTAGCCGATCATATTAGGGCGCTGTATAAATCTTCTGAATTAAGATCGACATCCAAGGCCCTGGAAACTGTCAGATTTCGCTGAACATTAGATGATGTTTTGGTTTCGTTAGACACCTTTAAAACTCTTGCAATCTAAGCTATAAATTTAGAGACTATGGTCTATGGATATAATCATCATTTTTTATATTCGAAGTCTAAGTAAAAGCAGAAGAGCGGTTCTGCATTAAGCCAAACTTCTGTCACAATGAAGCAATTGCGTTCCTCTTTCCTGGAGCCTTGGGACTGGCACTACCACAGGTGTCAGTCCTGTGCCTGGAGAAAGGGGAGGGCGACGTTAATCATCTCTGCTATCACACAGTATCGTAAAACAGCAACTAATATAAATTATATATATATATATATATATATATATATATATATATATATATATATATATATATATATTATACATGCCGTATGAAAGGTGATGAAAGGTGAGAACTGTTCATAATAAATTTTTTTCAACGTCACAGGGCTTTGTTGTCGTAAGATGTCATTAAACTCTCGATCCATTCATACAATCTTTACTGGTTCGATAATGCTTGCATGGAGAAATGACTTGAAAGGCTCTACTATAGCCCAAACACATAATCGTCAAAAGCATCTAACTACAATTATTTGATGCCAAAAGACGTCGTTTGACTCTAAATGTTAATTTATTAATTTAATTGATTTTAATCTCCAGATCCCACCTTTGCTCTCGTAACGCAAGGTGGATCTTAACTTCCACACAGAGGCCGCGAGATAGCGCTAAAAACTAATAATACGTGAGTTAATGTTTACTTAGTAAACGCTTGTTGTATGTCTCAGTAAGTTTGTCTGAACCTGATCACCTAAACTGCCTTTTGACTTTGTGTTGACTGAGCATCTGTGACTACGTTGGTTCCCCTTAGTTTCTCGGGTGCTGTAGAAATCTCGAGATTATGATTACGATACATGCGCATATACACTACTCTGGAAACTGGTAGATGTCGCTAAATAATGGATAATGCGGTTGTGTGTTGCTAGACACCTTTAAAACGCTTTTCTGCCGGTTATATAAATTGAGAAACTGCGTCCCATCACCGTGCCCGCTCGCCACGCTGGCGGCCCGGGTTCGATTCCGGGTCGGTCGGTTTATCAGAGATTAATTTCTCGGATCTTTACTGCGGGTGGCTCGGTCGCAATATAAACGTGGAGTGCGAGGTTGCTTTCTGCCTCCGACACTAATCATCTTCGATATGAAAAAGTGTCGTTAAGCCGAAATACAACAATCCCATCGCCGAATTACTCCGAGGTACATTATTGCAGGGTGAGGTCAAATTGAAATGTTCAGTTGAACACTGGTTGCTACTATTCGCAATTACTAGAGCGCCATTTGAAAGCTAAGCGCAGGGCACCAGCTTATTCAGGAGCGCTGCATCGTTTCAGAGGAGTTGCTCAAAGAATCTCTTGTCTCATATATATATCGGTGACGGAGACTTGTCATCTTAGTATGACAATCGATTCAGTCTTGACTGAAAATGCGCTATATTAAAAGTACTCATACATACATTAGGTTCAAATATTTCATCAAACAAGCTATCGGTCACTCATGCATACTTTGTGATCAAAGATTTTACTAGGCAGCCAACAGTAACTTAAACGCGTGAGCGGCGTGATAGTGCGTGATGGTTAGCCTGATGGACTGTCAATTGAGAGGTCGGGTTCAAATCCCAGACGGGGCAGAAATTTGGTTCGAGATTTGGGCTTCTTGCGCCTTCTAGTCAAATCCGCTATAATGAGTAGTAATCTGGCCGTATCCTGTTGGTGGGATTGCCAGACGGCGAGGGAGAGGACTGGCCACTCGCCCTAAGATGCTGAGGTTAAGAAATTTGAAGCCGATGGTATTTCACCCATGGCTGACTTTCAGCTTGAGCATAATGAACTGTTCTTCTTCTCTTCTTCAACCTCGGGATTTGAGCCTGATCATTGCCTTCTAGATACTACAGGCCGTAATGCTGATTGTGTGACGTCATCAATGAAGTCCGTGGGCTTGCTTGAACTGTGTATGAATGGGTACAGAAATTAGACGCGTAATCGTAATTGTAAGCTCCAAATTTCTAAAGCACCACTAGAAGTTATAAGCGCAAGACATGAGCTTATTCACAAGCGCTGCGTCAAGTCAGAAGGGTTTTCCAAAGAGTTAAAAGGATACCGGTTTCCAGATCAAGAGAGGAGGCAGAGCAGCTGCTAAGGCATATATCGTTCAGTATAGATTTAGAAGGTAGAGGATCAAATGAGCAGCGTTTAAAGTGGCGTGGGAACTGTGGGAACGGCATTCCCACTGCTCTGGAAATTTGTTGCTTGAGTTCCCACTGCTCACCATGCAATGGGACCATGATAACACATGTATTCCAATAAAACTATTTTTCGGAGTTCCCACTGCTCACGCAAACCACTTTAACCACTGCAGATATGTCAGGGTAGGAACTCCGCCACTACCCTACCTGTGGTAGTGCCAGTCCCAAGCCTGGAGAAGGAGGAGGGCGACACTAGTCATCTTTGTTATGACAGTGTCGTTAAACAGCAACCAAGGGTAATTAATTCTTGAAACGGTGAGATTTCAATTTTGAATGGAAAGCCAGGTGGTCATTGAGGAGCCTGATAATGGAGGATGAGTGGCAAAGGTCTCCTCTCTGTTCCTTTTGCTCGCACCTCCGCCAGGCAGAGCCGTGCATTCTCTGTGGTTGGCCCATCGTTTTGGAATAGCCTCCCCTTGGCACTCTGAGCACTTCATTACATGCAATTAGATGTTAAACTATTTTACAGAGTTCTACAAGTTCTATATAAATTCTATACAAGTTCATTATAAAAGGGGACTCGATATAATAGTGGTAAGCGTGCTGGACTGTCAATTGAGATGTTGGGGTTCAAATCAGGGCAGAAATTTGGTTCAAGATTTCTCACCAACTGTGCCCCTTGCAAACTTAACTGTAGCTATAATGAGTACCCTGACTGTACACTGTCGGGGGAAGATCAGAGGGTGAGAGAGAGGATTAGTCACCTGCTGTCATATGCCGATGCTAAGAAAATGAAGTTGTTAACACTTCATACCAAAACAGATCCAGAGTGCTGCTGCACCTTAAGATGGCTTCAGAATGTTATTCTATAATCTACACTGTGTCCACGATAAAGTAGAAATGACATGAATTTGAACAAAGTCTGAAAATCGATGACCATAATCACAAACACTATGTCACATGCCATCATATCTGCTGAAGCCAAGGCAGCCACACACATTCTATTACATCATCTGACTTTTAAGTTCTTAACAGGCATTAAGGCAGCTATATCTTTTCTGTAAGACAAAATTGAACAAATAATAAATGCTTGGACAGTGGTTGCCTGGGTCAGGTCACAATTTGCAGCAAAGCCTTTAACTGTTCCACCCTTGCATGAGACTTTAGGCTGAACAGGGTGGGATAACATTAGTGTACTGTTACGTAAGAAACCATATGCAGAAGGTGACAGCGAAAATACCTGAAATGACAAGTGTAAGTAATCACCACAGTATTTAGTATTGCATTACTATAATAAGTTCAACTGCTGTATGACATGTCTAGACAACAGCACGAATGCACTTAACTTTACTAATAACGTAGATACTATCTTCATCAACATTATCTTCAGGATCTCTGCTACTGATGAGTGAGCATTGCTGCTCACATAATCTAGCAACAGAACTAAAGCCATTTCTACTTTACCTCTGAAGTCAACCTTTCCACTTAATTCCCAACCCTGATAATGACTCAGAAGACTAGTCAATTTTGAAAAGGAATCAAGTTTCCATTATCACTGATCACCCACTCCAAGTTTCTGCCATCAACCCTGTATGCCCCACGGCAAATGACAACAGACATAGCATTGTGGGGCACGGTGGCCGATTGGTTAGAGCGCTCGGCCTGTAACGTGGAGAGTATGGGTTCGATCCTTGTCCGGGCGGTTTAACTGTGTAGGGACCTTGAGCAAGTCCTTCACTCAAAATTGCTCTGCAATATAATGTATCTGCGACTCGTCATGTGTGCACTTCTGAACTTTGTAAAAAGGGCTATATCAAATTACAGTTGTATTGTATTGTATTGTATAGCATCAGTTACACGAATACTGACTCTAATGCAAGGCATATCATATATATCAAGAATATAGCACAACAAGCAACTATCTGTCACCTTAAAGTTCCATAGTGAAGATTGCGGAACGTGTCTCGTAAAGTTCAAGCAAATCTCCTGAAACAATGTAATCTTGTCCAGATTCAGCCACTGTTGTAGCCTACTCCGTGATCATCCCTGGTCTGCATCTCAGAATGTCTATCTTTTGGCCTTTTTCTCTTCACAAGAGGTTCTGATGATAAATATGATGGACAGTTGTGAAAAATTGATGGGTACGCATCTCTTGCCAGTTTCGGATGCTTTCGTGACACACTCAGTACACATCCATCAGAACGCATCGCAGTGTCCATTCTAACGACAAATGCTTCAGCAAAATACTTAATGCATATTTGTGTATTGACGTTCACTGGAAAATTGTCTCTTGATCAAGGAAGGAATCCGTCGCAAGCAGCTTTGTAGCTTTTCCTCATTTCCTTTACACTCATTAAGTAGCCTTATGCTAAAGATTGACGTATAATCTGATTTCTCGTTCTTGCGCGTGTAGTTAGAACTACGTCCGGCAAGCTGATAGAATCGGGGGCTGAAGGATATAGTGCGTAAGTTTACTGGCGTCGTGAGTGTCCGTTAGGGTGAGGTTAGGCGTCGTGAGGGTCTGTTAGGGTCAGGGCTAGGGTTTAGCGTCGTCATTAGAAAAACCCCTACCGTCCGACGTCCGCGCAGCACGCCCAGAAATACTGTAAAATCCTTCAGCCCCCGATACTATAAGTTTGCCCGTACAACAATGACGAGATAACGGATTTTAGTCCAACCCAAAGACGTGATCGACGATGACGACGATAGAATCCAAACGTGCAAAACTTCAATTATTAATATTTATACGTTCTAACAAAGAATAAGAAAGCGTAACTTGATTATAAATCTCACTATTTAACTATATTATTCGATAATTTGCAACGATATTCGAAGTTTCAGTCAGGAAAGTAAAAAATAAACGAATATCGCTTTACGTGTTGACATTTGCAACGAAACGATGAAGGACCGTCGGCGTGACGTCACACGCCTAAATTTAGTCAGGATTACGGCCTGTCAGTATCTAGAAGGCAATGGCCTGATGCTTTCGGATGAGCACATCAAACAATAATAGAAACCATTCCGCAGATTCAAGCCCGTTCCTATTGGCAATTTAGTTTAATATTATTATTATTATTATTATTATTATTATTAATATTATTATTATTATTATTATTATTATCATCATCATCATCATCATCATCATCATCATCATCATCATCATCATCATCATCATCATCATCATCATCATCATCATCATCATCATCATCATCATCATCATCATCATCATCATCATCATTATTACGCATTTTATTAGCCACAATCAAATTGCCAATTAAATGCAATTTTCCATTATTTATAATCGTTTTTGGCCTATTTGGGTCGTCAACGCCGAAGCTACAGTATGGTTCGCGGCAGGAATCCCATTGCAGCAATTAAACGCTTGGCGGAATTTATAGCTTCAGGGAAGTGTTTTAAAGGTGTCTAAAATGACCACCTGTATCATTATTGCTGAGCGACATCTTGTGGCCACCAAGGCGAATTGCGTGGACTTTTAACTTAAATTTCAACTAAATATTTTCCAATCCGTAGACTAGTTCCCATTTAACGATGCTCCGTCATTAGAGGGATAATCAATCATGCTGCAGGGTTCAGACTGGCACCACCGGAGGATATGGCAATGGCCGAGAGTCTCTTTCATGTATGCGTAGTTTAACGACGCTCTGTCGCAACGTAAATGATCATCGTCGCCCTCCTCCTTTATTCCAGCCTTCCGAAGACGCCAACAGATGGAAAGCAGTTTTTCCACTGTTTACCATTATTTCATGGCCGCCGGGGACCGTTTACGTCGACCTTTCCCTGTGAAGAGCATTGGATGGTTCTAACTATATCGATTGTGAGTCCTCAGTTTAACGGCAGCTTATGACAACAGAGGCCGTTGCCGCCGACAAAGATTAGTTTTGGCGATTAAACGCGTTTGCCTTATTTATAATGACGGCAAGCTGCTTGTTAAAGGTGTTTCAGACGATCTCTGTCTTATCTAATATTTAGGGATATCCGAGGATTTTGCGCCCGACGGATATCATAATATATTTGTGCATTTATTAGGCGCCACTTTATAATGACCAATCATCAATCGCTGGGTCTGAGCAATCGTTAGTGAAAGATTGGCTCTGAGGTCCCTACAAAGTAACCGTATCAGAGTAAGATGATCGATCCGTACTCTCTGCGCTAGAAGGTATGCGCTCTAGGCATTTTGAGAGAGAACACGTTGATGTTTTGTCGATGTTTATTCTGTAGATGATGATACGTGCTAGGACCCCGTGTCCCGGTTGACAAACGGGACAGGAGTCCGGCCTAACCAACGCGCTGGATCCCGATCTATCTCTCTCTGTTTCAAGGACTGCTATTTATATAGCCCTATGAAAACCTCCTACACGGCATTCCTTTACCTGGCGCCAGTCTGCGCGTACAGGTCTGTGTGGCAGGCACGATTCCCCTTCCTGTGCTACGCACGCTAGTGCACTGTTGCCACACCTACGCATAACACATGTCTCTGCCTTCCCTTATTACTCTCTACAGTCGTTGCCGTGGTAGCAGTTACATCGTAATCTTAAACTTTAAACTTCTACAGTGCCCAGCGAAGTCACGGGAAACAGCTAATTCACAGGCGCTTATTCAAAACAAATAGATAGGCACAGACAGACAGAGTGAAACAGAGAAAGAGAGAGAGAACGAGAAGCAAAGAGAGACAGAGAGAGAGTCAGAGACAGAGGCACAGAGACAGAGAGACAGACAAACAAGCAGACAGTCAGACGGCTAAGGTGGATGGTGTTTAGAGTTGAAACGGTACTAGTGGTACAGGTAGAAATAGTTCTGGCATTTATTACGCGCCACTATATAATCGCCTTGTAATGTAAAGTGTACTACTTTGATCCTCTTCCCTTGATACGGTTACTGTGTGGGGATCTTGAGCATGGTAAGTAGATAGTGGCGTCTAATAACTACCATAACTACTAAGTACTACCACTGCTACTACTGTGGGGCACTGTGGCCGACTGGTTACAGAAATAGGCTTGTGACGTAGAGGTGAAGGGTCGAGGCTCCTCTCCTTAGACGGTTAGACTTACTGTGTAGGGACCTTGAGGAAGTTCTTCATTCACGATTGCTCAGTGACATCGATTGATGCAAGTCCTTAACTCAAAATACGCTCAGCGCCATCGATTGATGCAAGTCCTTCACTCAAAATACGCTCAGCGCCATCGATTGATGCAAGTCCTTCACTCAAAATAAGCTCAGTGACATCGATTGATGCAAGTCCTTAACTCAAAATAAGCTCAGTGACATCGATTGATGCAAGTCCTTAACTCAAAATAAGCTCAGTGACATCGATTGATGCAAGTCCTTAACTCAAAATAAACTCAGTGACATCGATTGATGCAAGTCCTTAACTCAAAATAAACTCAGTGACATCGATTGATGCAAGTCCTTAACTCAAAATAAGCTCAGTGACATCGATTGATGCAAGTCCTTAACTCAAAATAAGCTCAGTGACATCGATTGATGCAAGTCCTTAACTCAAAATAAACTCAGTGACATCGATTGATGCAAGTCCTTAACTCAAAATAAACTCAGTGACATCGATTGATGCAAGTCCTTAACTCAAAATAAGCTCAGTGACATCGATTGATGCAAGTCCTTAACTCAAAATAAGCTCAGTGACATCGATTGATGCAAGTCCTTAACTCAAAATAAACTCAGTGACATCGATTGATGCAAGTCCTTAACTCAAAATAAACTCAGTGACATCGATTGATGCAAGTCCTTAACTCAAAATAAGCTCAGTGACATCGATTGATGCAAGTCCTTAACTCAAAATAAGCTCAGTGACATCGATTGATGCAAGTCCTTAACTCAAAATAAGCTCAGTGACATCGATTGATGCAAGTCCTTAACTCAAAATAAACTCAGTGACATCGATTGATGCAAGTCCTTAACTCAAAATAAACTCAGTGACATCGATTGATGCAAGTCCTTAACTCAAAATAAGCTCAGTGACATCGATTGATGCAAGTCCTTAACTCAAAATAAACTCAGTGACATCGATTGATGCAAGTCCTTAACTCAAAATAAACTCAGTGACATCGATTGATGCAAGTCCTTAACTCAAAATAAACTCAGTGACATCGATTGATGCAAGTCCTTAACTCAAAATAAACTCAGTGACATCGATTGATGCAAGTCCTTAACTCAAAATAAACTCAGTGACATCGATTGATGCAAGTCCTTAACTCAAAATAAGCTCAGTGACATCGATTGATGCAAGTCCTTAACTCAAAATAAACTCAGTGACATCGATTGATGCAAGTCCTTAACTCAAAATAAACTCAGTGACATCGATTGATGCAAGTCCTTAACTCAAAATAAACTCAGTGACATCGATTGATGCAAGTCCTTAACTCAAAATAAACTCAGTGACATCGATTGATGCAAGTCCTTAACTCAAAATAAACTCAGTGACATCGATTGATGCAAGTCCTTAACTCAAAATAAGCTCAGTGACATCGATTGATGCAAGTCCTTAACTCAAAATAAACTCAGTGACATCGATTGATGCAAGTCCTTAACTCAAAATAAGCTCAGTGACATCGATTGATGCAAGTCCTTAACTCAAAATAAACTCAGTGACATCGATTGATGCAAGTCCTTAACTCAAAATAAACTCAGTGACATCGATTGATGCAAGTCCTTAACTCAAAATAAACTCAGTGACATCGATTGATGCAAGTCCTTAACTCAAAATAAACTCAGTGACATCGATTGATGCAAGTCCTTAACTCAAAATAAACTCAGTGACATCGATTGATGCAAGTCCTTAACTCAAAATAAACTCAGTGACATCGATTGATGCAAGTCCTTAACTCAAAATAAACTCAGTGACATCGATTGATGCAAGTCCTTAACTCAAAATAAACTCAGTGACATCGATTGATGCAAGTCCTTAACTCAAAATAAACTCAGTGACATCGATTGATGCAAGTCCTTAACTCAAAATAAGCTCAGTGACATCGATTGATGCAAGTCCTTAACTCAAAATAAACTCAGTGACATCGATTGATGCAAGTCCTTAACTCAAAATAAGCTCAGTGACATCGATTGATGCAAGTCCTTAACTCAAAATAAACTCAGTGACATCGATTGATGCAAGTCCTTAACTCAAAATAAACTCAGTGACATCGATTGATGCAAGTCCTTAACTCAAAATAAACTCAGTGACATCGATTGATGCAAGTCCTTAACTCAAAATAAACTCAGTGACATCGATTGATGCAAGTCCTTAACTCAAAATAAACTCAGTGACATCGATTGATGCAAGTCCTTAACTCAAAATAAACTCAGTGACATCGATTGATGCAAGTCCTTAACTCAAAATAAACTCAGTGACATCGATTGATGCAAGTCCTTAACTCAAAATAAACTCAGTGACATCGATTGATGCAAGTCCTTAACTCAAAATAAACTCAGTGACATCGATTGATGCAAGTCCTTAACTCAAAATAAGCTCAGTGACATCGATTGATGCAAGTCCTTAACTCAAAATAAACTCAGTGACATCGATTGATGCAAGTCCTTAACTCAAAATAAGCTCAGTGACATCGATTGATGCAAGTCCTTAACTCAAAATAAACTCAGTGACATCGATTGATGCAAGTCCTTAACTCAAAATAAACTCAGTGACATCGATTGATGCAAGTCCTTAACTCAAAATAAACTCAGTGACATCGATTGATGCAAGTCCTTAACTCAAAATAAACTCAGTGACATCGATTGATGCAAGTCCTTAACTCAAAATAAACTCAGTGACATCGATTGATGCAAGTCCTTAACTCAAAATAAACTCAGTGACATCGATTGATGCAAGTCCTTAACTCAAAATAAACTCAGTGACATCGATTGATGCAAGTCCTTAACTCAAAATAAACTCAGTGACATCGATTGATGCAAGTCCTTAACTCAAAATAAACTCAGTGACATCGATTGATGCAAGTCCTTAACTCAATGCGCACATTACAACTTTATTGATAATATATTAATACATGGCACATACACTTACTTCAAACAGCAGTGTATTGCGGATTTGAATTGATAATTTGAATAGTTAACAGATGAATGTGTGTTTTACAGTGTTAGCTGTGCTACAGAATTATTTTCCATTGCATTATATTACAAATTTGCATGAAAATGTTTGCTACTAATGTAAGCTGGAAATTACAAAAGCGCCGTCTTAGAAGTTATTCGCAGGACACCAACTTATTCACGAGCGCTGCGTAGCTTCGGAGTGGTTATTCAAACAAATCGTTTGCCAATACACCTGTACCGGCGACAATGACGGAGACTGATAATCTTACCTGTCTATCGATTCTGTTTTGACTGAGCGCCTGTGAATGAGCTCGCAACCTCTACGTATCTTTTTCCGTACATGCATATTGCATACATTATACTGCAACGGAAGCTATGAGCAAACGAAAGCATAACTGAATGAATACATGTACAATAATATCGTCCATGGAATAACAGAAGGTCGTAAGTGGAACGACTTCGATTTTGAGATAATTGAGAAAGTAGTTTGACACTTTGTATCAAATCAGCGTTATTATATATAATAGTCATTTTGGTGGTGAATGGACTATAAAAACATGCAGTTTTCAGAATACAACTTTAATCTGAAAAAAAACACTGTTTAACTGGAATAGAAGTTACTTAAGCCCCTCTGTTTGTATAGCACGTCAGTATGGATAGACACTTACGCCCCTTATGTAAGAAGCACAACACTGTTTACTTTAATGCGGTAACAGACTAACCGCAACAGTAAATTACCACTATGCTACCAACACCAGTCAATGACAGAGAGAAACATGGAGACTTAATATTTGACAAAAATCAAAAACAATCAATTGACCAATATCCCATTATGTCATCTAACTTTCACAGCAGCTGCTAGTCTTCATTGCTTTCCTCCATATCAGGCTCTGGCAACGAGTTTCTAGTTGTGGTGTTGTTACATAGTGAACTGTAGAATGCATGGTAATCTTGCGGAATTGCTCTTTCATTGCACAGAGACTGCAGATCCCGATACTTCGCTTCGGATATCGCCACTGGTTCTGAATATAATGGGACTGTCGTGGTAGGCATGGTTATTGGTCGACGTCCTTTACCAGCACCGGTGACACTCAAGTTGAGGAAGATAGGATTTTCAATGTCATATTTGTAGTGGATTGTAAAAGGTGTGGATTTCAAATACATTAGGTGTTTTATTTTTAACCAATGGACATTTTCTCCGGCAGTATTCTTTGATCGATTTCGCATGATGTGCTTTGACAGCGACTTGTAGTTGAGAATATCACTCGTTGACAATGTCTGAACGGTGTATGGATTTGAACGTCTGGTCATACCAACAACTTGGTAGTAATCAGAAGGTGCATAGATGTTTCTGTTTTTGACGGCCGACTCAATAGCTGAATGTACAGAGTCACACTCCATCTGACTGTGCCCAGACTCCATAAAAATATGATCAATGCACTCCAGATGATTGCTATTGGCAACAGCTTGCAAGCACATACTAGCAAAATGCTGGTTTCTGTTTTGGCCCCCGCATGTATCTGAATACATAATTAGATGTGTTACTGATTGTGGCAGAGATGCTGAAAACTTCTGAATACAGGTTGCAATTTCTGAGCTGCCTCGGCCTGCAATCGCTTCGTGCCACATGTAACATGTAACAGACTTGTCGCCTAAGCTGAATACTGTCAAATTGTATGTCGCTAGCTTTCTTTTATAGTACAGTGATGACACATTAAGTTGTGGACTTTGCAGAACTTGCTGCAGATCAAATGTTATTGCAACAACCGCTTTATCTGATTTTGCTAGTTCTTTGTCACGTTGCTTTTGCAGTCGTATGGCTTCCTTTCGCTTATGATGTTCATCGTATTCAACTTTTAGCTCAGCTTTCTCTGAACTGCTAGAGTTGGCAAACTTGGTGCAAAAATTGCAGAAGTCTTTCTTTGGTCGATGAAATGACAAGTTAAAGTCACTTGTAAATACATTGCTGTAATATTTGAACTTGACCTGTAAGTCAGGAGTTGACACATACTTTTCTTCATATAGTTCATGCATTCTTGTAATACTTAGCTTACTATCCAGATATTTCTTTGTAGTGCTTTTCCTGCAGTAGTGTGATTCCATGACGGGAAATGAATTTATATGGTCACGTACAGACTGACGAATTAATTCTGGTTTTTTTATTCCTGGTGAATGACGGCCTCGACCATCTGGTTTTGCATGTCCAGTTTCTGTCATGTTACTCAGTGTGTATCTGACCAACTTCTCACTGATATTAAGTGTCGACAAGAATACTGATTTACAAACTTTAATCTGTTTGCCTCTAGAAGTTAGAAAGTAGTGCAAAGTGTTAGCTCTTCTGCTCGATTCTCTTTTGTTTCTTTGTTTTTGCTTAGTAACAATATGCGAACAAATGAAATCCCTCTGTCTAGAATAGTCATGCATCATCCAAAAATTTCTGTTAATAACATTACGACTTCCTGTGGGTAGATTTTCATTGCAATTATTCACACATTGGCCACACTGATGTTCCTTAACTGATCGAGCGACAACTGTTTTTCCAGAGATACTTACATACTGATCACCAGACTGTCTCCGTCTTTTACGAATGTTCTGCTTCCATTGCTGGGGATTTCTGGTTCGTTTTCTGCCCTTGCGTTCACCCATCACAGACGCTGCAGTTTCGAGCAGTGATGATTCTGTGATATTAAGTTCTGTGTTGACCTGGTCACCACTCACAGACGCTGCGTTTCGAGTTTCGAGTAGTGATGATTCTGTGATATTAAGTTCTGTGTTGACCTGGTCACCACTCACAGACGCTGCAGTTTCGAGTAGTGATGATTCTGTGATATTAAGTTCTGTGTTGACCTGGTCACCACTCACAGACGCTGCAGTTTCGAGTAGTGATGATTCTGTGATATTAAGTTCTGTGTTGACCTGGTCACCACTCACAGACGCTGCAGTTTCGAGCAGTGATGATTCTGTGATATTAAGTTCTGTGTTGACCTGGTCACCACTCACAGACGCTGCAGTTTCGAGTAGTGATGATTCTGTGATATTAAGTTCTGTGTTGACCTGGTCACCACTCACAGACGCTGCAGTTTCGATAAGAGCATTTTGGACCTTTTCAACTTTCTTCCCTAAAATTACAGAATTGACATAACGAATTCACAGCTACAATAGGAATACAGCATAAAGCGCCCTCTATTGCAAACTTAATTACATTAATGTTAATGTAAACGAAATGAAAGATTTCACACTATTATTCCATTGCATTGCAAAGCAGTTTGTTTACCATTCCATGACTGAGAAAACTTCAAGAAGACAGCATAGTGATGGAAGGACAACAAAATTAAATTAAATACAACTTCAGGATCAAGTTGTAAAATAAGTTAACTCGAAATAAATGCGACATAACGATAATAATACATTGGACAATACACAAGTATAATGTGACGATAGATACACGCACGAAAGTTAACAACTTCTTTAAACTGAGTTGACCAAACTTGCATTGCATTGTATTGTATGTGCAAAATTTATAAAGCGCTTTATTAACTTCTCAGAGGCGCTCCCGGTGCACGAGCTCGAGGGAAAGGAAATGCCGTGCCTGGGGGTATCAATTTCTAGTCAAATTCATTTAGATTATTTTCCAACATATTCAACCCAACAGACTGCACTCTGTAACAAAATTAATACAAAGTTAATATTATAGTAACAGTAGTATCGTACTTTTTGCAATGCGTTTATCGCCAGCAATCCATTCCGCGATAAGATGAGCAGCAGTTGTCGCTGAATATCGTCGACGTCGAGTTCTGTCAGCCATTTTTCTTTCTTAGTTTCTGTCACTTACGCCCGTATCACTGTAGCTATAACACTTACGCCCTTCTGTGTCTCCATAAAATGTCAGCTGCGTACTTACGCCCTCCTATTACTGCATCTATTACAACTATAAGCACGTCACTTGCTCCCGTTTGTTATTCTACAGATACTATCAAGCCGGAAGAACACGATAAGCATAGAATATCAATTTTTTAGAAATCTGTCACTTAGGCCCTTCTGTTATTCCATGTACGAATGGCTCACTTACATGATACGAAATTAACCTGTGACTGAATTTTCACATAACTGAATTTTTGACTGAATTCATAATTGGCTTCTGAATGACTTACCATTACGCGCTTATTATGTTTACGGCCATCGTCATGGAATCTCCGGCATAAAACTGCTCACCTGTCTGCCCACCTGTCTACCTATACGCTCCTTGGCAATTCAGGTAATCGTATGATACGACCTCTCTCAATAAAACCACTCACAATCGTTCATGAGTTCCCATCCTAGACAGCAATTGCCTACCACAGCATTGTACGCTCTTTTATCCATCTAGTTTAACTTGCGGGAATCTTGCTTGCTTGCTTGCTTGATTGAGCCACAGGCTAAAAGTCAAATCTTGCGACGACTAGTTCGATCACTTACAATCATTCAATCGTCGTGAAACTTGGCATATAGACTCGCCCTCGCACACACTTCATTCTATCAAAATTTCAGCTCCCCAAAAAGGCTAGCTTATAGAATCGGGGACTAAACTTTTCGAATCGGGGAATCACCTTTTCCGATACGGAGCGTTGTGATTGGCCAGCGTTGTGATTGGCCGCAGTCGTAAAATGAACGCGGACTATATTTGTAGAGGTAACTGCTTCATAAGACGCATTATAGGATACTAGATGGATATAGTAAAAAACTTTGTTTCTACGGGCTGTATTTTATTATCCATCTAGTTTAACTTGCGGAAATCTTGTAATCTTGTTTGAGCCACAGGCTAAAAAGTCAAATCTCGCGACGACAATCATTCAATCGTCATGAAACTTGGCAGATAGACTCGCCCTCGCAGACACTTCATTCTATCAAAATTTCAGCTCCCCAAAAAGGCTAGCTTATAGAATCGGGGACTCAACTTTTCGAATCGGGGAATCCCCTTTTCCTATACGCAGCGTTGTCATTGGCCAGCGTTGTGATTGGCCGCAGTCGTAAAATGAACGCGGACTATATATTTGTAGAGGTAACTGCTTCATAAGACCCATTATAGGATACTAGATGGATATAGTAAAAACTTTGTTTTTACGGGCTGTATTTTATTATCCATCTAGTTTAACTTACGGAAATCTTGAATGTAACTATGTTTGAGCCACAGGCTAAAAAGTCAAATCTTGCGACGACTCATTCGATCACTTACAATCATTCAATCGTCATGAAACTTGGCAGATAGACTCGACCTCGCAGACATTTCATTCTATACAAATTTCAGCTGTCCCAAAAAGGCTAGCTTATAGAATCGGGGACTCAACTTTTCGAATCGGGGAATCCCCTTTTCCGATACGCAGCGTTGTCATTGGCCAGCGTTGTGATTGGCCGCAACAAAAACGGGCGCGCTGCCTGATTAAACGCACGCTATGTCGTAAAATGAACGCGGACTATATATTTGTAGAGGTAACTGCTTCATAAGACGCATTATAGGATACTAGATGGATATAGTAAAAAACTTTGTTTTTACGGGCTGTATTTTATTATCCATCTACTTTAACTTACGGAAATCTTGAATGTTTGAATGTTTGAGCCACAGGCTAAAAAGTCAAATCTTGCGACGACTAATTCGATCACTTACAATAATTCAATCGTCCTGAAACTTGGCAGATAGACTCGCCCTCGCAGACACTCCATTCTATCAAAATTTCAGCTCCCCCAATAAAGGCAAGCTTATAAAATCGGGGACTCAACTTTTCGATTCGGGGACTCCACTTTTCCGATACGCAGCGTTGCCATTGGCCGCAACAAAAACGGGCGCGCTGCCTCATTAAACGCACGCTATGACGTAAAATGAACGCGGACTATATATTTGTAGAGGTAACTGCTTCATAAGACGCATTATAGGATAGTAGATGGATATAGTAAAAAACTTTGTTTTTACGGGCTGTATTTTATTTACGCACTATATTAAAATATCCTGATACATACATTCAGTTCAAAGATTTCATTTGACAGCCATCAGTGTCTAAAGCGCGTTATAGTCTAGTGGTCAGCGTGATGAACTGTGAACCGAGAGGTCGAGGGTTCAAATCCCAACCAGGGCAGACATTTGTTTCGAGATATGGAGTTCTGGCGCCTCGTAACCAACTCAGCCATAATGAGTACAATGGCCATACGCTGTTGGTGGAATGAACAGACGGCGAGGGAGAAGACTGGCTCTCAGATGCTGAGGTTAAGAAAGTTGGCAACACTTCAACCATGGCTGACTCTCAGTTAAAGTATAAGGAACTGTTCTTCTTGTTTTTCTTCTTCCTTCTCGGGATTTGGGCATGATGCTTTCGGATGAGAACATCACACAACAATAAAAACATTAAGCATATTCAAAGTCTAATAAGTCGGTAGATTCGATTTAGCGAAACAAAGATGATATCGTCGCCCTCCTTATTCCAGCCTTCGGACTGGCATCAAAAGATGGGAGGCTGTTTTCTCGTTGTGTAGCGCCTTAGGCCTTTAACCCTCATGCGAACAAGCAAAAATGCAACTTAATTTGAACAACGGGGGGTCTGGTCAGACCCCCCTTTTTTATTTGGGTTCTTCATAGGTAACAGTGTATTTTATATGCCAGTTTTGCAACATGTTATTAGAATAACAGAAAATAACAATGTATCAGTCTCTCCAAGCAATATAAATCATTTCTATGATGAATTTGAAGCTAAATGTATAGTTATAGTATTTTGTCACAGTCTGTCGTAAACGTTTGATCGACTCGATGATAATCTATCCATAAAAAATAAAAATAAATAAAGAAACCATTAATTTAGTCTAGTAAATTAGTACTGATTGGTGGGTGTTATGTTCAAATACTACATGACTATTTTTTTTAGAAAATATCTCTCACAAAATAATGAATATACTGTAATTGTAGGCCAGTTAGTCTTGCTCTTGTTTGCTTCGAATACATGTGTACAGCGCATCAGACAGTGAGACATACACACTGCTTTGTAGCATGTGTGGCATCTCTACTGTGTTATCTGTCCTTCTTGCCACACAGGTAGCATCGTCGTTTTGTACCCTCCTCTTCCTGCTTTTGTTGAGTAACAATCTGAGATCTGGTGGCCAAGATTGCACGCTGCACTTCTTCTGACTATGGCTTGGTTACTCTGGTGAGTGATCCACGGCACTGTGAGAGATCTGGCAAGCTGGTTCAAGAGCGACGTTTGAAGCGCTAATTCATCTCCCATTCTGAGTTGTTCAATATCCAGATGATCATTACACTGAGTGCCGAAATGTCAACGACATTGAAGAAGTAAACTGGCTATCTGTTAGTCTTACGTTTGACAGACTTAGCCGGTATTATCTTCAGGGTATCCTAAGCACTCAACCTTTTTGGTCGCTAAAATGTGCTAATTGTTGCTCAACAATATAGCAACAAAGTCATATAACCGATTTGAGAAAATATAATATTTAAAATAGTTATGCAACAAATATTGTCAGGGGGTCTGGCCAGACCCCCCTTGTTCGGATGAGGGTTAACGTCGAACTCACTCAAAACGTCGTCTTAGATCTATTGACCAGGCCGATTTGCGAAATTTATAGCGTCCGCAAGAAAGCGTTTCTAAAGGTGTCCAAGAAGATACTTTATCATTAATTGTTTAGCTACATTTTGTGAACGCAGAGGGTCTTTAAAGTGAGCATTACCATAATTTGTTTGTGAAACCTTTTAATTAACTGGCAAATAGTTAGTAGCTTTAATGATACTGTTTCAATCAATCAATCAAATCAATCAAAGAAACTTGATATAGCGTCCCTTCAAGATGTCTAACAGCCATGGCTGAAAAGATTAGTTTTCAGAGAGGTATAAAATACAGGTGAATAGTACCACTAGGAGACGTAGCTCTAGAGCAGTGCTTCCCAAAGTGGTAGTCCGCTGACCGGTGCCGGTCCGCGAGCCCTCAGTTGCCGGTCCGTAAAGTGACCCAAGAAACTAGTCAAATAGTCTCAGAATCAGGAAATGGCTATTATAAAATTATTTTTAAAAGTCAAAACAAAACAGACATGTTATTTATTTAAAGGACAATAGAGTCATACATTTGGCTAAATATGTATTTAAATCAAATTCAATACATTTTGAGGAACTTAGGTGATCGAAGGCGAAAAGAAAAATGATTAATAAAATAATTTGGCACCGGTCCTCCTGCAGTGGGAAAATTCTTGCTAGTCCGTGATCCTGAAAGTTAATTCCTGCCGGTCCGTGACACAGAAAAGTTTGGGAAGCACTACTATACAGGAAGCCCATTCCAGATACTGAAACATTCTGTAGGTTATCATCGTCGCCCGTAAAGCCCTCTGGGTTTTGCTCATGCCTTCAATCCCTATGTGGGAGCAAAAGTACAATGACCTTGCGCCTTACATGGCTGCAACTCTGTTGATTTATGTCTTCTGTAATTTGTGTTCTGGTTAATAGTGTTTAATCGTCATAACATGTACAAGTAGAGCGCTGTGCGTTTGGCAGGCGCTTGATTAAAGAATAAAAATTATTATTATTATTCCTTTTATTTCTTTCTCCAGTCTTGGCACTGGCGCAACCAGAATACGAGCAGTGGCAGAGTTTTAAAGTTGTTAGAGGTATCTTAGACGAACAATATATTGTCTTCTTCTATAGCGGAATAATTCAGCCTTTCTTGGTGTTTTCATTGCTAATTGTTGGGTTTTCTGAACTGATGGCATTTCGACCAGGCTGATAATGATTCTAAACTATGAATTCATTTTAAGAGACCGTCCATTCATTCATTCATTCATTCATTCATTCATTCATTCATTCATTCATTCATTCATTCATTCATTCATTCATTCATTCATTCATTCATTCATTCATTCATTCATTCATTCATTCATTCATTCATTCATTCATTCATTCATTCATTCATTCATTCATTCATTCATTCATTCATTCATTCATTCATTCATTCATTCATTCATTCATTCATTCATTCATTCATTCATTGAATACGAACACTTATATAACGCTCCTCCAAGATACCTAATCGGAGACACTCCCTACTCAACTCCAGCGATAAAGAACAGTTTTTAGATGCTTGTAACAGATGTATGCAGAGTCCAGAGTTAAAAGAACACGCAGATCTTAAGAAAGGTTAACCCATGTGATCGGTCCAACCACTGAAAATACATGCATTGTGTCTTTGAAGTGCGTGCAAATGGAACAAGAAGTTCAACCAGAACTGCAGTACGAAGATTTCCCCGGCCAGCGAAACCTTAGCAAGTGATGAAAAAAATACTCGTCTTAGACACCTTCAAAACGCTTCTACACTCGCTATGAAAAAATGAAAAAAATATGAAAAAAATACTCGTCTTAGACACCTTCAAAACGCTTCTACACTCGCTATGAAAAAATGAAAAAAATATGAAAAAAATACTTGTCTTAGACACCTTCAAAACGCTTCTACACTCGCTATAAATACAGCAAATGTGTTTTATGGCTAGATTGAATCAAGCTTACGTCGATCAATGTCTTGTTCAAGATTATAACGGAATAGTTTAGCCTTTATTAATGATTCAATAATATTATTGTGAAAATGGATTATCTGAAGTGATCGGATATCGACCAGGTTATTCAAGACTTTTTAACTATGGTTTCACTTAATTAATTAATTTATTTATTTATTTATTTATTTATTCATTCATTCATTCATTCATTCACTCAATAGGTAGGCCTACACTTACAAACGTTGATCAGTTACATTCGGCACCCTCGTTGGTTTCAGAGGCAACAATTTAAAACTTTGCTCTTCACTACAAACACTTCCTGGGGACCTCCATGACTAGGCCTAGCCTACCGTACATTTTTTTCGTAAGGGAGGAGAGGTTCCGAAATTCGTCTAGTTACGTACTCTAAACGTTAGGTGAAGTTATTGCTTTAGGGATCTTGTAATTAAATAGTTAAATAATACAGCAGGATAAGCTCCAAAAGTTCGTCTAGATCAGAACTCTATAAACGAACCAGTGAAGCCATTGCTGTATGTATCTTTGTAATTACACTGTGTCCACGATAAAGTAGAACACTAGACTTTGTGAAATATCTTGGTTAATTGTAATACTATAGGTACTAAATTTGGTGCACACGAACTTCAGTCTATTCTTTCTAAACCCTGCAAATTTTATTACAATTGATTCAACGGTTACGAGGATATACCCTTATGAAATTGGGTGGTTGAGGAACCAAGTTACCAACACGTAAAACGCATCGACAGATGCGTGCGCGGCTGATCATCCTGACTCAGCACCAGTTCTCCGACAGCATTGATATTTGTTTGCGTCCGTGGTTTTGTTTGCGTCTCGTGGTTTCCTTGCAACTGATCCGGTTGTGGCAATCTTTTTTAACAGCTTGCTGACACCAGCTAGGGACCAATTTTTCATTGGAAATTCTGTAATGAGTCTCCTACGCCATACCCCTTCGTCTCTCTCAACTCCTTGATTAAAATCTTGTCCTCTGCACTGAAAACCATTTCTTTACAACCAACTACTGTTACGTAAAACAGGTCTCGTAGTGTAATTGTTTCCGAAAATGACGCTTATAAACAACAGCCTATCCCTGCGGTAGCCAGAAAAATGACGTAATTCTATGCGTTTACGTGTTGGTAACTTGGTTCCTGAACCACCAAATTTCATAAGGGTATTTCCTCGTAACCGTTGCATCAATTTTAATAAAATTTGCAGGGTATAGATAGAATAGACTGAAGTTCATGTGCACCAAATTTAGTACCTATAATGGTACAATTGACCAAGATATTTCACAAAGTCTAGTGTTCTACTTTATCGTGGACACAGTGTATATAGCACGGAAGCTATAACCTTACCATCTTGAAATCTGTGGTTCGGAGTTAGACGGTAAGGTGTCGTACCGAACTCATTACAAATCACAGGATGTTCTTTTTTAGCCACGGTGGGATATATATAGCGGGCTTCGTTTCTGTGGTTACTATCAAACAGTGCACAGTCCAATAGATGAATGTTGTCCTCAATGGCTGGGTTGCTATCAACAAACGCTCCCAGCCAAAATGCAGCGATAAGAACAGTTCTGAGATGCTTGTAACAGGTGTATGGAGAGTCCCTATAGTTAAAGAATACGCAGATCTGAAGGAAGGTTATTCCAAGTGATCGGCCCAAACACTGAATAGACACGACATTGTGTCTTTGAAGAGTATGCAAAGGAAACGACATGTTGACCCCGAACTTCAGTACGAAGATTTCCGCGGCCAACCAAACCTTTAGCAATTACTGATGAAAAAGTACTCGGCTTAGACACCTTCAAAACGCCTCCTTCAGTCGCTATAAATTCAGCAAACGAGTTTATCGTTAGATTAAATACAACCCCAGGCATACTCTACCTCAGTGGTTCTTAAAGTGGTGGTCCGCGGACCGGCGCCGGTCCGCGGAGCTCAAGTCGCCGGTCCGCGAAACAATCCCTAAAAATAAAAAATTTGATCAACTTATTCCTGGAAAATACAGATAATTATAGATATATTTTTTAAGTTAAAAAATTTATAGAATGAAATTATTATTTAACGTTATTTGCAATAAATCAATCTAGATTCTAGATCTAAAGTTCCCATTATCGCCACACCGTGATCGCTAGGCATATGGACTTCGATCACCTAGCGATTGAAACTGTCACCAACTGAACACAACCATTCGTACGCCAGATATTTGTTCTTTGTTGATGGAATTGAGCGATAATTAAGAAAACGCTAGCGTATGAATATTTTTGTTTATTTGCAATAAGACAAATTTAAACACGAAATAAAGTTCTAGAAATCTTAGTTTTAAATTTAAAAAATAAGAGAAACAATGAGCAAAGCACATCAAGTCTCTTTGGACAGTTTCTTTAAAAGTAATGAAACAACAGCAAAGCGCCGCAACTCAGACACGGACAGTGACAGCACACAAGAAAACGATGATAATGTACGGGAAGGATCTCTTTTAAAAAAGCCAAGAAACATCGTTTGTTTAATAGAAAATACGATCAAGAATATTTAAAATATGGATTTGTTTCTTCCGGAGATGAAAACAGCCCAAAACCACTGTGTGTAATCTGTGGAGTTACACTTAGTAATGATGCCATGAAGCCATCAAAACTTCTTCGCCATCTGAATTCAGCACATCCCGCATACAAAGATAAGCCTATTGATTTTTCAAAAGAAAGCGTGACGAAATAAAAGATCAACAGAAACAGATGTTAAAGACCACTAAAGTTAATGTTTCTGCATTGCGGGCATCTTGCTTGACTCCATTTGCTGTAAGTTTAGTCAAGTTTAATTTAATTAAACTTTCAGTAATTAGGCTTGCTACTTTTAGATAGGAGTAAGCCTTCTCGTGTAATAAAATTACTAGTTATTATTTATAAAAACTTGAACGCTTCCTTTAACTATAATAAATACATTCTGATATTTATTGTTATATTTAACAATGAATAACAAGAACATGTGTAATTACATATATTTGTAAAAGCAGTTTATTGATTTAGTCACTATTTCGCATTATTTCGCTCTTAGAATAATTTCAATAAAATATTAAGATAAAATATGGACTCATTCCTCTAATTTCCCTTTATCTTGGATTCGATTGTCAGATAAAATTTTGCATTTCTAACTGGTGGTCCGCCAACAACATCATAAATGCACAGCCGGTCCCTGCTTCTAAAAAGTTTAAGAACCCCTGCTCTACCTTACATGTACGTCAACTGATGCCTTGTTCCCGGTGATAACGGCACTATGGAAATCATTTGGATTAGATTTGATTATATTAGATTAAATTATATTAGATAACTGTATCTTTGATTACGAATTACCTTTCTTTAAAATACCAGCTTACTTCACTTTGCATTACCTTAACGGGTTTATTGGTCTTATTTTGTTCATCTGCCTCAGCAGTCAGCCATCACTTCGGTTACGGTCTGATGTGACCGGGGGGTCGAGAAAAAGTTAGAACGGAGGAAGATCTGGTAGAGCGGGCTTACTGGATGGTGCAGAGTTCGCGGAGATATTTGGGCTGGGAATATTGTAAGGAGTTGTAGGTTAACGTTTTCCCGTTGTTTATGAAGAAAAGGTAAGTATATCCTTTTATTGAAAAAACCAACTGCTAACCTCATTTTGGTGTGCATAGTTCATCAAATAGAAAAAATTAAGTATAAAGCATTCGTGTGACAAATGTTTTACGAGATAGAGAGTTTGTCTTAGGTATAATTCTATTGTGGGTTCTGGGGCGTAGTGAGTATGCAACAGTTTTAACGGGAGGCAATGGCTGATGTAATACATGTGCAGGGTTGCTGATGATAGTAGAAAAGAGGTTGGAGTCTGCTTTCTGGCAAAGTTGCTCGGAAGTTTTGTAGGATTCCGGTAGATATCTAGACCCGACCAGTCGCCTCAAGACGCGTGCGTCCCTCACCCTCACGAAGCCGCACCACGCCGGGGTCACATAGAGCATCCGCGACACTGTGGTCGCGTTTGTTACATCACTCAGGGATTGGCTCATTAATCCATGTGCTGTTAGAACGCGGAAGGCATGCATCGACTGCCTAGCCTTAATGATGATGTTGTTAACATGCGTGTCGAAGCTGAATTGTTCTGACATCGTGACACCTAGGATCTACATGTGTCTTACCCTGGTGAGGCCCGGAGTAACTTTTCGCAGATCATCACCTTGTCCTTTCAGCGTATGGCCGCCACGGGCCGTTAACGTTATCCTAATCCTATGAGTGTTCAGCATACTGAAACTAGCGGTTGGATCCACAGTTTAACGTCAGCTTATGACAACATAGGCCGTTTCCGCCGACAAAGATTATTCTTTGCATATTACAGCTCTTCATAACGCATTGGCTGAATTCATAGCAGTTGAAGGTAGCATTCCAAAGGTTGCTAAGAGGTGAAACATTTCGTAATTTCTGTTTAACGATGATCTGTCAAAATAAAGGTGTCTTACGTCGCCCTTCTCTGTAATGAAGGTTTAGGACTGGCAATAGAACGTATTGGCTGAATTGATAGCATCTTAAGGAAGCTAAGACGTAAAACATTTCGTAGTTTCTGATTAATGACGGTGTGTCGTAATAAGGGTGTTTAACATCGCCTTCTTCCTAGGTTTGTACTGGTGCCATTCGATGCCGTTTTTAACAGTATCTTGTGGCGACCAAAGGGTCATTAACGTCTATACAAGTTGAATAGTGTTCTGGCGAATAAAAGCGTTTGCAGAATTTAATAGTTGGTTGGTTGGTTTGTTGCTGCTTAACGACACTGTCACTGCAAAGCTGATTAGCGTAGCCCTCCTCATTTATCCATGCTTTTGACTGGCACTACCACAGGACCACAGGTCGTGTTGTGGCGGAGTTTTATATCACAGTGTGTGTTTGTGACATCGAAGAATAAACTAGTATAATAGATGATTTTGTTCACGTGACAATAAAACGTAACTGACGAGATTGTAAATTCCATCGATACGCGCTTTAAAGGTGTCTAAGCAGACCACTTAATTGTCCATCGTTTAACGACATCTAGCGACCTATTGAACCGTTAACGTCAACTGCAATATACTCGGACACGATAATGATAGAATGAATATCAAGCATTTAATGACAGAGTTTTATTATTTATTTCTTAAAGTAATTTATTTAAGGAAACTCCATTATAATATGAGTGATTTTAAAGCTCTTAAGAACAGAAATACCATCGGTTGGAAAACAGTGGTTTTAAGCCCCCGATCTAATGGTTAATTTTCCAACACGTTGACCACTACACCATATTGCATCCCACACAATGTATATAGAGGTCCATACTTTTCAAGGACGACAAAAAATTCCGTTGCTGGGAGGAGTATAGTATCTAGTGTTTAATTGTATTTTCCAGGGTCGATTACGTCGACCACAAGTTACATTCTACTCCTGTGCATGAATGTAGTGACAGCTAAAAAAATAACGCAATTAAAATATTTATGGAGTCATGAAAAGACGAATTAATGGTGTCTAAAGGACATATGTGGAAAACCTTGGGAGAAATGGGAATACCGAAACACTTGATACAACTTCTTAGGGTCTGTACGAAGATCAGATAGCGGTGATAAGGACTGAATATGGAGATACTGACAGATTCAGGATAAGGAAGGGAGTGCGACAAGGATGCATTCTGTCTCCTTTCCTATTTAACATGTACGCTGAAAGGATAATGAGGCAGGCGGGAATGGATGAGGCTGTGGAAGGAATAAAGATAGCGGGAAGAACAATGAACAATCTGAGATACGCTGATGATACAACACTATTGGCGGGTAAAAAAATCGATTTGGTAGAACTGATAAGAAGGCTCAAGAGTGAAAGTGAGAAAGCAGGACTCTACTTCAATATAAAGAAGACAAAGATCATGACAACAGAGGAGGAGGACAGTTTTGAAGTAGACGGAGAGGAAATAGAAACGGTTTCTAGCTTCACGTTTTTGGGATCAGTAATAGAAAAAGAGGGAAAGTGTGATATGGAAATAAATCGTAGAGTAGCGATAGGAAAAACTGCAATGGATGGTCTGTAAAAAATATGGAAGGACAAACATGTGAGTATAGACACGAAAAAAGATTGGTGAAGGCTTTGATCATACCAACAGTAACATACGGCAGCGAGACATGGACAATGACCAAGAAAATGAGGAAAAAGATTAACGCATGCGAAATGTGGATATGGAGGAAGATGCAGAGAATATCATGGAAAGAGAAAAGGACCAACGATTGGGTGCGCATGAGTATCGGAATTGAGAAGGAAGAGACACTACAACAAACAGTGCTAAGAGCAAAGTTGAGGTTCTTTGGTCATGTCATGCGATCAGATGGATTGGAAAAGGAAATGATGTTAGCATATGGAGAGGGAAGGAGAAAACAAGGACGACCAAGGAAAAAGTGGATGGACGAGATACATGAAACAACTGGAATGAATTTGGCAGAACTGAGAGATGCGACGGCGGACAGAAGGAAATGGAGAGGATTGATCATGAAGGTCGCTAGAGTTCAAAGAACTGACAGCACAAGGTAACAAGGTAAAGGACATAGCTTTATTATTGATTTAAAGGCATCTAGCGACCTCCTTAGCCGTTCAAGTCGACAGCATGTACATGTATTTAGAGATTTTTGCGGATAAGAGAGTCGTTATCTTTGTGAGTTTCTTATGAAGCGCTGAATAATTTCCTTAACTTAAGATTCTTTATTCGAAGACAATGGATATACATAACTACACGCATACATACACATGCAATACATACATACATACATACATACATACATACATACATACATACATACATACATACATACATACATACATACATACATACATACATACATACATACATACATAGGCCCAGTGGCGTAACCAGGTCTTCCTTAAACTGTCGATCCAATGAGCTGTAATATGCCAAAAACTAATCTTTGTCGGCGACCACGGCCTATGTTGTCATAAGCTGCCGTTAAACTGTGGATCCAATCCAATCGCCCGATCAATAGGGGGCCTACCACTTAATGTTTAATATCTGTCATAGAGTATGGGCGACGTTAACGGCCCTGGCGGCCACAATATGGCGCTTCAGAGCAAATGATAAAATTCTTATACACCTATAGAACGTTCTCACCATTAGCTATAATTTCAGGAAATGCGTTTTAACTCTAGATTCGATGTAATTTTACTTATTCTTGCATTACGTCGGTTTATGCCTTGTTTTATGACATTCAGATTATATATTAGATTAGATTCGATTAGATTAGATCACTGTCTCCTGAATTCTGAAGTAGCTCCTCCAATGAAAGGGACCAGAGGCCTTATAGAAGTTATTCAGTTGCGATTACCAACCATTGCGTGAGATTAGTATTTATGGCTTCTACTTTCGATTGATGCCCTCTGAAGACGGGCGCTATAGAAGTCGAGGCTACATTGCCTGCTGTCCTATCTACGCCTCTAAGGACAGCTATGAGACATTATCTTACCCTGAATTGCCTTTTATAAAGTAGACTTAGCTTTCTTTACCTTTCCTTTGCTTACTTTGCTTTGCCTTAATTTACTGACCTCAGTGCCCAACATTACCTTAGTAAAATTACCTTGCTTCACAAAAACTCACCTGACCATACCTTAAGTTGATTTGTCTTGCCTTCTTCCCTTGCCAAACTAAACCTCTTTTACAATGGCATATTAAGGTCGGGTCAGGTAATGAAAGAAAGGTCAGGCCATTACTTACCTTACCCTACGAGAAAGTACCTGAAATTAGCTTACTTTTTCTTAATTTCTTTTCATTACTTAAATTACCAGAGCTAAAGAGAATCGTATTAACAATGGTTTAGCGCCATCTTGCGACCTGCTGAGCCGATCAGGTCGACCTTATCTAACGACAGATTTACGCGTATTAGAGAGGGTCATTGCCTTTGTGAGTCTCGAAAAAGGCGCTGCACAAGTGGCGGATAAATTCCTTAATTGAAGCTTTCGATACATGTACTGCAACGGAATCTATAGACGAAATATGTCTTACTGAATGAATAAATGGCTCGTGTACGATTGACAGAATTTACCTGTGACTGAATTTTCACATGACTGAATCTACGCACGACTGAATTCATAATTGCCTTATGAATGACATACCTAAAATAGCCTAAACACCTTTAAAACCTTTACTTTCGATGCTATAAATAAAGCACTGCGTTCAATCGCCAGATCCATTCCATCTCTCTCTCTCATAGAGTATGGTCGACGTTAACGGCCTTGGCGGCCACAAGATGGCGCTTCAGAGCAAATGAGAAATTTCTCCTCTTAGACACCTTTAGAACGTTCTCATCTCAGCAGCTATAATTTCAGGAAATGCGTTTAATCTCTAGATTCAACGAAATTTCACTTACTCTTTCATTACGTCGGTTGATGCCTTGTTTTGTGACAATGGCGCTATTATAGAAGTCATTCAGATTAGATTAGATTTGATTTGATTAGATTAGACTTGATTAGATTACTGTCTTCTGGATCCTGAATTAGCCCCTCAAGTGAAAGGGACCAGAGACCTCATAGAACTTATTCAGATGCGATTACCAACCATTGCATGAGATTAGTATTTGTGGCTTGGATCTTCGATTGATGCCCTCTGAAGACGGGCGCTATAGAAGTCGAGACTACATTTCCTGCTGTCCTATCTACGCCTCTAAGGACAGCTATGAGACAATACCCTACCTTGACTTACCTTTAATAAAGTAGACTTAGCTTTCTTTACATTTCTTTACCTTGCCTTTGCTTACGTTTGTTTAACTTATCATTTTACCGACAATACCTTAGTAATATTACATTGCCTCACAAAAACTCATCTGACCTTACCTTAAGTTGACTTGTCTTGACTTCCTCCCTTGCCAAACCTGACCTCGTTTTGCAATGGCAAATTAAGGTCGGGTCAGGTAAGAAAGGTCAGGCTATTACTTACTCTAACCTACGAGAAAGTACCTGAAATTATCTTACTCTACTTTTTCTTAACTTTCTTTACATTACTTAAAGTACCAGAGCTTACCTTACTTTACTTACTTACTCTTGCCTTACCTATAATTCCCTTTCATTTGTAATTTGAAGGTTGAACGATGTAATGGTTCTTTGATCTGATTTGTTTCATCTTAGTATGCAAATATGACAAAGGTAAGCGGACAAAGGTAACACAAAGGTAAGAATGGTGAATTGATTAAGGTGACCCAACTGTGACGCAAAGATGAAATTGAATTGATAAAGTGTCTTCGTGAGGAACTTAAGGCGTTTTACGTTGTCTTCCTAACTTCCTAACTAGATCTGTTGCTACCAATGGACCTCCCAAATGAATGCCCTTCCCTATACTCTATACGTGTTACCAATTTTCAAGGTCTCTTTCAACACCGCTCTCTCTCTCTCCTCAATACTTTTTTCTCCTCTGTGTGTTCTCGCTGTGATCGCTCCTGAATGGCCACTGTCGTGAACGGCGCTATATAAATTAATACAATACAGACATTCATAGGCCTACACACAATACAATAAATTACAATACATACACCCATGCAAAGGTAACACTTAAACACGTTGCTTTCAGTAAGGGCTGCCAGTTTCTCCCCTTCCACTAAATTGTGAAACTCTATCTCCCTGTATCTGTCCTTTCTGCTCAGACTTACCTCTTTCAAAATGCTTGTAGACTGCACCACAGGCTGCACTAAAGGCTGCACCATAGACTACCTGGTACATCTCTGTCTTATTGGAATGATCTTCTGGATATCGATCTGATCATGGATTGGGTTCTGGTGCGCCATCGGTTGATGCTTTGTGCATTTTAGACACCAACGCTATAGAAGTGTGTAATTTAATAGCAATGATAATCAATTACCCAAATCGTGGTATGATAATTAGTTTACCACTGGTATGAAGTCATGCTTGCTAACGGTATGAAAAAGAACGGTACCCAGTCTAGAAATGGACAAAATGAACTTAACACCTTATCCACTTCGGCATCGGCTGCCTTCTATCGAAATGCACAAGACTTCAATCGGTGATCGCTTTAAAGAAAATGGAAGTCGATAATCATAAAGACATTTCGTAGTTTCTGTTAAACGATGCTGTGTCAAAATAAGGATGTGTGACGTCGCCCTTCACTTTAATCCAGGTTATGGACTGATTCCACCCGATCATATTCGCCCGTTTTCCGTCTGTTTATCAGCAGCTTATGGCCGCACAAGCCGTTAACGTCATAATAAACCTATCATGGATTTTCTGGACTGCAAATCTAGCGATAAAACGCATAGGCTGAATTTATAGCAGCTGAAAGTAGCGTTTTAAAGGTTGCAAAGAGGTAAGATATTTCGTAGTTTCTATTTAACGATGATCCATCGAAATAAAGGTTTCTTACGTCGCCCTTCTATTTAACCCTTTGGAGGTGAGGTGGGGTATGATACACCCCATAGGTATTCTACGCTGCGTTTTCTACGGAAATGCGGAACCAGCTTAGATTATTTTTGTCTACCTTAGTGATTATGAAATACGGACACTTTGGGACAATTTAAGATACTTTTGAACGCAATTTTTTTATTTTGTTGCATATTGTATTGTATTGTATTGAATTTGAACACTTGTTATAGCGCCCCTACCAGATTGCCTATTCAGGGGCGCTCCCGACTACTGCGCGAACGCTGAATCGGAGTTTCACGCCGAAGCGCATGAGCAATTGCGAGTGAAGGACTTGCCCAGGGTTCCTACGCGGCGGCTTTGAGGTGGATTCGAACCCGCAACCCTCCAGCTGCAAGGCACCGAACATACCCCTATACCACCGCGCCCCAGTTGTATTGTGTTGGGTTGTATTGTATTGTACTACACGTTTATATTGCGACCGAGCCACCCGCGGTAATGATCCGAGAAATTAATCTCTGATAAATCGACCGACCGGGAATCGAACCCGGGCCGCCGGCGTGGTGAGCGGGCTACCAACCCACTCGGCCACTCAGGATCTCTCACATATAAAAGTGAAATTAGAATTTTTCGTATACATGTTGATTTTAATTAATTAACCCATTAATGCGCAACTTTTTTTTCTTCAAATTTTTTTTGTCTATTGTATAGTTTTGTACGTATGTACACCCATATCAGTTCAATTTGGCTAAAATTGTGTTCCGTTCCACTTGGAGCACACCTGAAAGTTACCGCCCCACTAGTGGGACGCTATGCACTACAGGGTACAGGTTGTTACCATATGCTGCAATGCATTTAGTTTCTGATTAATTTATCGGAATTTGAACTCTACATATTTAATGATTGTTCAAAGACCATTAACTTTCAGTTTACGTAATGCTAGGCTTGTTATTTGGGGTGAAATGCACCATTCAAAGCATTTATATAGCGCCCCTTCAAGAACCTACACAGAAGTGCTCCAAAGCAACGGTTGTGCAGGGACAGTGAATACTTTGAACACACTCTTTTCTGTTGACGTATCAAGACAGGCCGGTCCCGGGGGACCCTAAGCCGGTACCTGGGGGACCCTAGACCGGTCCCCGTGGACCCTAGGCCGGTCCCGGGGACCCTGGGCAGGTCCCCGGGGGACCCTAGGCCGGTCCGGGGAGACTCTGGACATGTCCCCGGAGGACCCTAGGGCGGTCTTGGGGACCCTGAGCAGGTCAACGGGGGACCCTAGGCAGGCCCCCGGGAGAACCTAGGCAGGTCCCCGGGACCCTAGGCCGGTCCCGGGGACCCTAGGCTGGTCCCTGGGGACCCTAGGCCGGTCCGGGAAGACTCTGGACAGGTCCCGGAGGACCCTAGGGCGGTCTCGGGGACCCTGAGCAGGTAAACGGGGGACCCTAGGCAGGCCCCCGGGAGAACCTAGGCAGGTCCCCGGGACCCTAGGCCGGTCCCGGGGACCCTAGGCAGGTTTCCGGAACCTAGGCCGGTCCCAGGGGACCCTAGGCCGGTCTCGATGGACCCTAGGCAGTTCCACCTCCAGGCGGGTCCCAAGGGACCCAAGCGGTCCCCTCTCCAGGCGGGTCCCGGGGGACCCAGGCAGGTCAACGGGGGACCGTAGGCAGGTTCACGGGGACCATAGGCAGGTCTTCGGGACCCTAGGGCGGTCCCGTGGACCCTAGGCCGGTCCCGATTGACCCTAGGCAGTTCCACCTCCAGGCGGGTCTCAAGGGACCCAAGCGGTCCCCTCTCCAGGCGGGTCCCGGGGGACCCAGGCAGGTCCCCTCCAGGGCATTCAAGGGTAAGGCTCCCCACCACTGCCTACGGACGGGGTCATGGCGTGCAATACCGCCACAATACCTTTAGACCTTTTGAGCCTCAGGCCTCTACACTGCCTGGTCGTACTGCTCGGCCGCCATAGGCATTTTGGATGTTTCTCGCATACACAGTATAGCCTACTGCTGCTCAATGCAGTAGCTTCGCGTATGTCGCCCCTCTAGCTGGAACCATCTTCCACAGGAATTGCGTCTTGAGCTCCTCAGCCTTTCTCTTCCTCTGTTTCAGAAACGCCTGAAGACTATTCTATTTGTTGGTGACAGTACTGACTTTGGTCGGAGGGGCCTCTGAATTTCTGAGTAGCGCTATATAAATGTTCAATTACAATTACAATTAGAATACTGATACTACATAGACAAACTTCCTATTTATGAGATTTTATCATTGTAATCACTAGGCTACTATGTGTGAAATCGACTAAAGTTAGCATGCTAGAACTACATGCGCCCATTCGTGCATAGCGTCCCACTAGTGGGACGGTGTAAATATTACCTCTGGTGTAACACATCCGCACCCGAATTAACAATATTTGCACATATATGGGTGACAAAATGCACAATGACTTATATTCCACATTAAAATCGAAATAAAACGCCATTATTTAAACAAACCTGACTTTTCAGGAAGCACGAAAATAAAAAAATATAAAATATAAAAACTTCCCGTTCATCAACTTCTCTGTGAGCACCATCAACAAAAATTATGGAATTGCCAAGATGCCGATATTGGCCCATAAGTAGGCAATTCATACCTGATAAAATATTTATACTTTCTTGTGTTAATTATTTTATATTCAACTTTTATTTGGGCGTCCCACTAGTGGGACGCTATGCATTAATGGGTTAAAAAAGTAACGGCTCAGATCAGAAAAAATTGGGCGATAATAGAATATATTGTAGATATACAAGATATGATATATTATAGTTTTGCATCGATGCAAAATTGATCTATTATTACGGGTGTTATGTCCCGATAATCACAAGTTTAGCTGATAATTGGTTACAAAACTATACCTTAGTTCACAATTAATGTTATGTAGTTGATATTTCGATTTGCAAGTAAAAATATGTATTAGGGTATGTCATACCCCACCTCACCTCAAACGTCGCAATGCTTCACCTCACCTCCAGAGGGTTAATCAATGTTTAGGCAATAAAACGTATTCGCTGAATGTATACATGTAGCATCTGAAGGTAGAGTTTTAAAGATTTAACAGACGTAAAAACATTTTGTAGTTTCGCCATTTCTGATTAATGACAGTGTGTCGTAATAAGAGCGTTTAACGTCGCCCTCCTCCAAGGATTAGGACTGGTATCATTCGATGCCTTTTCTAACAGTATCTTGTGGCGACCAATGGGTTATTAACGTCGACCTTATGATACAAGTTGAATAGAGTTCACACGATTAAACGCGTTTGCAGAATTATAATTGGTTGGTTGTTGTTGTTTAACTACTCGGTGTTATAACAAAGATAATTAGCGTTGCCCCTTCCTTTCCCAGGCTTAGAACTGACACTGACATAATACAAGCAGTGGTGGAGTTAAGAATTTATAGTCTGAAGGAAACGTTTTAATTGTGTCTTTAATTAATGTTAAGCAACTGTTTGAGGCCGCCAAGGACCGTTAACTTCATACTTACTAGGAATGTATTTTGATCCACTGGAAATTGTAGTAGTAGTTTCAGTTTAACGACACTGTGTGATAACGAAGGTCATTAGCGTTGCTCTCCTCCTTCATCCAGGCTTGGGACTGGCACTGTCAGATCAACTCAGCCACCGGACGTCCGTCTATTGCACTTCCGTGCTTAGTGCCAGCCTGTGCCAGTCCCTAGCCTCGATGAAAGAGGAGGGCGACGCTATTGGTCTATGTTACTACACAGTGTCATTAAACAGAAATACCACCGTCCACCGGCAATTGGAATATTAAAAGCATTTTGCTTTAGATGTATATATAGAGGTTGTAGAATGCATGTTCAAGGTGTCCAAGACGAGCACTGTATTATGTGCCAAGGCTAATAACGTCGATCATTAACTTGTATTCTAATTGGATATAATATTATTTACATCCGTTGCTGTAGTTCCCAAGTCTTCACTTACAATGCTCAGCGTGATCAACAATAGAAACCTACCTAACATCGGGTTGTGCGAGTCCGAAGCCTTGATAACGGAATAGGGCGACGCTGGTTATCTCTCGTATGATGCATCATCGTTACGTCGACCTCTCTTTAGTCATTCCCTTATCTTATTAGTAGATATACTTTCATCCGTTGTAATAGTCTCGGCTTAACGACGCAGTGTCATAGTTAGAGTCGACCCCCTATTCCAGCATTCGGACTGAGACCAAAAGATGGGAGACAGTTTCTCCGTTGATGCGCAAAGTAGATTTCCCCGCCAGCAGCCAAAACCGAGATGGGGTAACAGAGCTATCACAAGCAGCCAGAGGCATTCCTAACTGGCACTTTCAGACCCAGAGTAAGGTCGACGTTAACGGCCCAAGACGGCTACAAGATCCTAAATACCTTAAAAGCTTCTTTTAGCAACGGGTTTAATCGGAAGAGGGCCACGCTAATCATCTATGTAATGAAACAGAGTCTCAAAACAGCAATTACCCAACCAATCGCCAAACCCACATTACTTTTCTTTCATAGACTAAGGGCGACGTTAACGGTCTTAGATGGCCACAACATGTCGCATAACTATTAATGATACAGTCATCGTCTTACACACTTTCAAAATGACTCCTTCAGTCACTATAAGTTAAGCAATGCGTTAAACCGCTAGTTACAAGACTGGATGAACTTTTATTTATCTGTCTGTTTTTTTAATCCAAAGATTATCGTCGTCTTATGACATCAAAGGCCGTCGACGACTTATCTGCCGTTAAATATAACTGGTAAGTTAGGGTCGACGTCAACGGCTCAGGAGTTCGCTAGATGGCACTAAACCCTAGACAATTTGATGCTCTCCTTAGACACCTTTAAAACGATTCCGATTGAACCTATAAATAGGCAAGTTATCCACCGTTAAATATAACTGACATATTTATAGGTACATCGAAATTATAATAATCGTAAGCGTAATCGAGTATTTATATAGCGCCACTCTAAATCAGAGGCGCTTCCGAACCGGGCCAGTGTCTTCACTAATAGAGATAAAGGTTTTTCACGCGTTGGCAGAATTGTTCAAAGGAAAAAGAAGAAAGGTCGGCCCTGAGGGACTGAAGTAACTGGTTCCAGCTAGTGGGTCACACAGTAGCGAAACTCCTAGACTGGGCCGTAGAAATACGCACCCGCGGGACAACCAAGTAACCACGGGCCGAGGACCGAAGGGAGGAACGACTGGGCAGAGAAGATACTGTGGATCCCCGAAGACAGTGAGGAGCAGAGCCGGGAAGACAGTTTCGCATGAGGGAGCAACGCTTGAATTGTATGCGCTGGCGGATTATTATTATAGCAACCAAGTCACCATCATGTCATCAACCAGGCTAGTCCACTGAGGTAAATTAGCAATTTTATATTGAGCTTTGTTAAGCCACCCGAACTGTGGCAACTGATTGAAATAATTTCTGCCGACATCAACGGTCTTTATTGCCATAACGTGTCGTTAAGCACTTGAAGTCTAGATCCTACCCCAATTTGAATAAGTCTTGACAATAAAGTGACATGAGAGACCACCCCAGCACACCAATTACATTTCGATGGCACCAAAATGGGTTGCTGATAACATTTTATGAACTATCATCATCCATTGCTTAGGTAAACCTTGCGTATTACAAGGCCATTGACGTCGACCTCACCTTTGATTAAACTTTTTGTAAACGTGATCTAGCGATAGAAGGCAAATTACGAAATTATAATATCGGTTGAAGGCGTATTAAAGGTGTCTTTCCAGAGCGTTGAATTTTCGAAGGTTTATCGCTATCTAGCAACTAGAGTTCAATGTTTGATAAACTATAAGACTCAATTAATTTTAACCCTCGGGCTACCAAAGGGGGTGGTTGCCACCCCTAGGTTTTTTCATTTCGAAACTTTTTCCGTATGGAATAAAAATTTGACCTTGAATACCGGAAGTGATCAAAATAAATAATAATACGCGTAATCTGTTTGAAAATGGCTGAATACAGCATTACAACGTAAACCGATATATATGTATGGATATATATGTATGGATGTACATTTATGCTATATAAACATGTGTAGGGATGATTTTGTGTATCTTTTATACATAGATTAGTTTCAAAACACACATAATCTTATATTTGTTTATCCAAAAATGTACAAAATGTACGCAATAATATACAATATTGCTAATTAATGGGTTCCTTTGTTAAAAGTGATGTAATTTCGAGGTGCATTCACATAATGTACAACTAAATATACCATTCTGTGCAGAAATGAATGCTGAATCCAATGCTATATTACAAGTTATGATATATAAAACCAAACACGAAATCCAGGGGTGGGGTGGTAACCACCCCCCCCTTGGTAGTCCGTGTTACAAAAAAAAGCTTGGTAGCCCTAGGGTTAAACAAATACTTTGCTGAACAGGAAGCCAATGCAAAGAGATACGCATTGGGGTTTTAGCTCCTTTGATGAATTTGCTCCCAAGATCTTCCCAGTGACGCTCGGCATAGTCATTATGCCGCGGTGGGCATTTTCCTTCCTTAATCGACCCGACGACATTTAACGAACTTTCCCTGAAGAAGAGTCTCCTTCCCAGGGGCCCTCCTATCCATTCTACCAGTTGAAAAACACTGTTTTTTCCCGCTTGGATTGGATCAGAAGTGCTTATGAGTAAATCTTAAAGAGTGCTATGTAAATTCAGAGTGAATGATTGAGTGTACGCACTATAGCTGCGTTGATTAGGGGACGCACGTGGGGTGGACATTTCGAAAGTAATTTCCAGCATTGTGGGAATTTGAACTCCCAACTTCTCAGCTGATATAACAGCACAATATCCTCTAGACAATAGCACAACGCGGTTGCCGGTTATAACGGAAACAGATGTTAATACCCCCAAAATTTGCCATGGCACCCAACTAGGTTGGTGGCAGATTGGGTATATTTATTTTCAACTAAAAATGATCCTATTTGGCCGCGCTTGGGTTGGGAGCGCCTCTGAGTAGTTCCCTTGAAGAGGCGCTATACAAATTCTAGTAATGAATGAATGAATGAATTTACTGTTTCGTTAATCGCTGTGGCGTCCAGGGCCGTTGACGTCGACCTAAATTTATATTTGACAAAAGGAGTATTTCTCCAATGATTATATCAGCAATAATGCCGTTCATTTATTTATATGGCAAATTGAGCGCGTATAAAAGGTGTCTAAAACAGCAATGCATTATCAAGGGTATAATTCCATCTAGCGACATCCTGAGCCGTTCAAGTCGACCTTATCTATTGACAGATTTCCGCGGATTAGAAAGAGTCATTGTGTTTGTGAGGTTCTAAAGAGACGCTGCATAAATGACGGATAAATTGCTTAATATACGCTATCTCATCCGAAAACAATGGATATACATACATAGGCCTACAAAATAGAATTTCGTAATGCAATCGAAATCGTAATCTCCAAACTTCTAAAGCGCCACTCGAAACCCAGCGCTGGGCTCCAGCTTCTTCACGAGCGCTGTATAGCGCCGACGTCTAAACCACAAGATATCAACCGATGCTCATCATTACCAAGGGGGACAGTGGGGAAAGACTTGTATAATGTTGATTACCTCAATGACCCTGTTACCAGGTCCCTTGAACTTCTTACAGATGAAACAGACAATCGACTTCTTCTAAATTGCCCTGAGATAGACCCTGACTGTAACTTCTTTAATGACTTAACCTACAACACTACCTACTCGATCCCACTCTCACTGTCCACTGAATTTACTCACTCACTTCTAAACCCGCTCCTCCCTCCTGTAAAGACACTCCCCTATTCCCTGCATCCTAGACCGCATGACCCAATTGTCCCGCGGGCGGACAACTTAACGAGGAAAACGTTTTGAACAAAAATGCTTTATAATGCGCACCAAAACCAGAAGATCAGTCCGAATCTGTATGATTGCAAAGATCAGTAGCGTGGACCTCCTCCTTCATCCAGGCTTGGGATGTCACTGCCTAGAATTAAGGCACGGAGGTGCAATGGGTGAGTTATATAGTATAATTATGTATGCGCTGTATAAATGTTTGGCAAAAGTTGATTGTCTGTGCAGCATGTGGTGACCGGTTTCACTACACTTGCGGGTTGTCCAATCGAGTGAATGAAGAGCATGTTCATCATTGGTTATGTGCACTATGTATATCTGTCATGTTTCCGTTTAATCACATTGTTGAGGAAAGCGAATTCATTGAATGTATAAGCGCCCTTGCTGACAAGCCTTCTCCGACGTACACTAGGCAGGAGGGTATTAGACTTGATTTATTTCCTGACTTGGCCGAGAATAGGCCGCTCCTAAATAACGTGGACCTAGATCCAGATGGCAATTTCTTCTTAGACAGATTAGACACCAGTTCTTATTGTACACCTTCATCACTGAGTGATAAATTCAAAGCAAATCAGCAATTATTCTCTGTTATGCACATAAACTGTAGGAGCATTGCTTCTAAATTATCTGACATCAAAATTCTTTTGACACAATTACCTGTTAAAATCCTTGCAGTCACGGAAACATGGCTTGATTCGTCCAATGATGATTCAATCTATATAAATGGTTATTCGTTTGTACATAAACCTAGAGTCAGTGGCAGGGGCGGTGGAGTCGGGCTGTTTGTTAGGAAAGATGTTAATTTTAGAACTTTTGTACCTCAGTGTTCCACTCTGCATGCCTCTTACGAAAGTCTTTTTGTTAGTATAACGCAGAAGAAGGGCGCCGATATTATTTTGGGAGTAATTTATCGACCTCCAGGTTTGAATCTTGCTGACTTCAACGGGGACTTTGATGTGTTACTGGATTTACTATCGAAAACGCGTAAAGAAATCTTCTTGTTGGGTGACTATAATATCGACCTCCTCAAGTCACAGGACCATTTCTTGACCAATTGCTTTCTTAATTCCATAACATCGCATCACTTCCTTCCAACTATTGTACGACCTACCAGACCTACTGATACTACGGCCTCCTTGATTGACAATATTTTTACTAATGCCTGCTCCAAGATCATTGACTCATCGATACTAGTGACCGCGATATATCTGACCATCTGCCTGTTCTAGCTTGGCCGGATGGATCTTACTCCACTCCCTCTATATTCGAAAACGGATAACAGTACCCGTAGAATTAATGATCAATTAATTTGGCATCTTGGTATAGTTCTCTCACAGATTGATTGGTCTAGAGTATCGGCCGCCTGCGAGGCGGGTGATCGTAATCTTGCCTACGCTTTGTTCTACGATTTGTTGTTAAAAATGCACTATGACCAGGTATTTCCAGTCGTGCAAACTAATCAACGGAAAAGTAATGCGCCTAAGCAACCATGGATGACTCGGGGCTTGCTAAAGTCATGTAGAAAGAAGGCCAAACTTCATTTGAAATATATTAAGAATCCTAATTCCGAAAATAAAGAGAGCATTTATCAAGTATAGAAATAAATTTAGACAAATTCAGAATCAAAGCGGAGCAGATGTATTATGCCACTGCGGAATTCTCCAAATACATTCATAATCTTAAGAAAACTTGGTGCGTAATTCGTTCTTTATTAAACGCTGATGCTTCTTCTGCTTATATTGATTGCATAACTGTAAATGGCGCGAAGATCGGCGACGCTAGTCAGATGGCTGAGAAATTTAATGCTTATTGTACTAGTATTGGTCAATCCCTGGCTGAAAATATTCCTACTAGCAAAGTCTCATATCGCAATTTCATAAAACCGCCTCCTCCCAATTCTTTTGTCATTCAATCAACATCGCCAGAGGAGATCATTAATCTGGGGCGGACGATTAAACCAACGCACAGCTCGGGTCCTGATGACATTGATCCCTGCATAGCGAATCCTAACCTTAGGCACTTAGCTGTTCCTTTGGCCATGATAGTTAACTCCTCATTTGATACGGGAATTGTACCGATTGCACTAAAAATGGCGAAAGTGGTCCCGATATTTAAGCAAGGCAATAAAGAGGAGGTAGCTAATTATAGACCAATCTCTATCTTACCTTACTGTTCTAAAATCCTTGAAAAAGTAATGTATGAAAGACTCTATAGCTATGCAACAAAAATGAACATCTTATATCCCCAACAACACGGCTTTCAATCTGGTCACTCAACGTCCATGGCACTTTTGGGAATGCAGGACAGAGTCTCTCACGCTATTGATGCCAATGAATTTTCTCTTGGTATCTTCTTTGACTTGGCGAAAGCGTTCGACACTGTTGATCACACTATACTTCTAAAAAAACTTGAAAACTACGGTATACGCGACACTCCTCTCCGATGGTTTTATAGCTACCTTGACCAAAGGCAGCAGCAGGTATTATGTAATGGACTATTTTCTAAACTCAGATTTGTGCATTATGTAGTCCCTCAAGGCTCCAATCTTGGTCCTTTACTTTTCCTACTCTATATCAACGATCTTCCTAACTCGTCTTCCGTACTTCATTTTATTCTCTTTGCGGATGACACTAATGTATTTTACTCTCATAAATCTCTTGATAGCTTAATGGACCTAGTGAACTCCGAGCTTGCAGCTGTCGCTGACTGGTTCAGAGCCAATAGATTGTCGCTTAATCTTTCCAAAACTAACTTTATCATCTTTCGCTCTCATAGAAAATCTATACCTAATCAAAACTTCAATATCTCCATTGATAATAAACCTATTCTGCAAGTTAAGTCTACCAAATTTCTTGGTGTTTACGTTGACGAACATTTAACCTGGAAGCAGCATATAACCCAAATATCTAATAAAATAGCTAAGAATGTGGGGATACTATCTCGAATATCTTACTTGCTACCTCGAAATATTATTTCCAACTTATACTATTCCCTCATCCAGCCTTATTTGATCTATTGCAATATCGTGTGGGCTTCTAATTAATTACCAGACCAGATTGATGAGGTTGCATATACTACAGAAGAGAGCGGTTCGTATTATAGCTGGCGTTCCATACAACTCCCACACGAGTCAGATATTTCAAGATCTTCGTGTTTTAAAAATTGATCAAATTAATAAATCGCAAATATGTGAATTTATGTTCCGCTTTGCTAATAATTTATTACCACCTGCCTTCAAAGACTATTTCCCTTGTGTATCTGACGTACATGATCACTATACCAGAGCTAGAGATGACTATCGCACAGGATTTGCTCGGACTAATTCGCGTCTCTTTTCGATTAAGTGCACTGGCCCAACTGCGTGGAACAGTGTATCTTTAAATATTCGCAAACTGCCAAACCTATACTTGTTCAAAAAGTCATTGCGTGAAAGTCTACTGGATTCATAGCTTGCATATCTCTTTAATTTGTTAGTGTTCTACAAAAACTACGTGTCTTTTTTTATTTTGTTTCTATTTTGTGATCTCCTTTCAGTTTGTTCCATTTTTGCTTTTTCTCGCCTTTTCTTTTCTTTTATTTAATTTGTATTAGCGTGTGCTATGTTTATGTTCACTTGATAATTATTGGGTAATGTTAACCACTTTCTGAAGTAATACTGTACATGCCTGGATTTGTTTAATTCTAGTTAAGGTTTTTTTACGTTTAGTTTGAATGTAGTTAAGGTTTATGTTTTTCGTACTAGATTTTCTGAATAGAAACAACTGAACTATTGTACCACGATATTAGTAATTAGGTGACCCTATCTAGCGGGACAATTGTCCCTTCAGGATCCCCTTTTGTTGCTATTAATGAAAAATATTCATGCTACTATAATTGTGTTGTAATGTTAACAATGGCTAATATTCATGTTACCTCTGTTTCGTTACTCTTTGGCTTCAATAAAAGAATTGATTGATTGATTGATTGATAATAATAGAACCACTTTCACTTATAGATCAAAGATCACGTTTTAAAACAGATGCATACTTAATTTGAAGAGTCCGCACCGTTCCTGTAATTTATATGGTTTATACTGAAATAATAAGGTTTATGATTTGGAGCAATTATAGTTATTGTGAACTGCGGCTATTATTATTATTCCAATGTTTTACGGCATCTTATAGCTATTAACGCTGTTGACGTCTTTAAATTTTTTGACATATTTCTGTTCATTTTCGTGAAATATTTTCATCAGAGGAAAAAAGCTGATTAAACACGTTACACGAAAATGAATTTAAATACGTTGAAAACTTTAAAGAAATCAACATCGTATCAGAGACGGAATCCAGAACGAGAAAAGATCAAAGAACTGCGGCTAAAGCGCGCGTATTTTATATATAGCAAGGTAATAACCGTTTTAAAGATGTTTTTGTGAATGACTATTTTATAATGCCATGCGTGGAGCAGGACCTAGCAATGTTTAGCCATAATGTTATCGAATGCGTTAATTTAATATTTAATTCTATATAATTTTGTCGACGTTTTGAAACTTTTAAAGGTATCGTATGTTGACCAACTGCTAACATTGCTACACACCGTAAGTCAATAAGAAGAAAGTGAATGAGAAAGCGTCTGTGTGTGTGTGTGTGTGTGTGTGTGTGTATGAGCGTGCACGGATGTATGTATTTGCATGCGTGAGCATGTATGTATGTATTTGTATATATGTATATATTATGTTTGTAAGAATGATGTGAAGCCATGGCATTGTATATCTGTTGTCTTCAGTTAAGAAATTTCTGCAGTTAAGAAATTTATCCGTCACTTTAGAACCTCACAAAAGCAATTACCCTCTCTAATTCGCATGAAGCTGTCGACAGAGAAAGTCGGTTTAAACGGCTCAAGAGGTTGCTATATGGCGTTAAAGCCCAAGATTTTAGGTTTGGCGGTTTCCCTCGTAGAATGAAGTGACCAACGACTGTAGGCGGTTCAAGTAAGCATCTGTCGGCCAATGGGCGTTGATTTCATTTTGGTTGACACATCTTACAAGCATAGGCTGCTGAATTTAATTGTATGCATAGCCTAGGCAACATCGTCCGCTTTGTGGAATGGAGACGTAAGGCGCAGGGACGGTCGGTCGATCGGTGGTAGCCCCCACCCTAGGCCCTTCACCCTCCCTCTGGCCCTCTAGCGGTCGGACGGATGGATGGAGATGCATCGCTAGGGCAGACTAGACCCGACAGGGCATACCCCGTACAGGCCCTACCTCGATCAATTGACCACTTGTATACATATATAACCGAGCTGTGGGTCGAATAATTTGTGTATACGAAAGCCAGCTAAGCTGGCTAGAGGTCATACCTGTACTTCTAGAATGTATACAAGTTGTTCCAATTATCCAAATTTACCCCCCATCCACTCATATTACTATGGAGTTCATTGCTATGAAGATACTTACAGGGTTGAGAAACAAGTCTGTAGTTTCTATATGCGATTAGATTGCCATGAACAAATTATTCGACCCACAGCTCGGTTATATATGTATACAAGTGGTCAATTGATCGAGGTAGGGCCTGTACGGGGTATGCCCTGTCGGGTCTAGTCTGCCCTAGCGATGCATCTCCATCCATCCGTCCGACCGCTAGAGGGCCAGAGGGAGGGTGAAGGGCCTAGGGTGGGGGCTACCACCGATCGACCGACCGTCCCTGCGCCTTACGTCTCCATTCCACAAAGCGGACGATGTTGCCTAGGCTATGCATACAATTAAATTCAGCAGCCTATGCTTGTAAGATGTGTCAACCAAAATGAAATCAACGCCCATTGGCCGACAGATGCTTACTTGAACCGCCTACAGTCGTTGGTCACTTCATTCTACGAGGGAAACCGCCAAACCTAAAACCTTGGGCTTTAACGCCATCTAGCAACCTCTTGAGCCGTTTAAACCGACTTTCTCTGTCGACAGCTTCATGCGAATTAGAGAGGGTAATTGCTTTTGTGAGGTTCTAAGTGGCGGATAAATTTCTTAACTGAAGAAATTTCTTACCTGAAGACAACAGATATACATGCATGGCTTCACATTCATACTTACAAACATAATATACATATACAAATACATACATACATGCTCACGCATGCAAATACATACATCCGTGCACGCTCATACACACACACACACACACACACACACACACACACACACACACACACACAGACGCTTTCTCATTCACTTTCTTCTTATTGACTTACGGTGTGTAGCAATGTTAGCAGTTGGTCAACATACGATACCTTTAAAAGTTTCAAAACGTCGACAAAATTATATAGAATTAAATATTAAATTAACGCATTCGATAACATTATGGCTAAACATTGCTAGGTCCTGCTCCACGCATGGCATTATAAAATAGTCATTCACAAAAACATCTTTAAAACGGTTATTACCTTGCTATATATAAAATACGCGCGCTTTAGCCGCAGTTCTTTGATCTTTCTCGTTCTGGATTCCGTCTCTGATACGATGTTGATTTCTTTAAAGTTTTCAACGTATTTAAATTCATTTTCGTGTAATGTGTTTAATCAGCTTTTTTCCTCTGATGAAAATATTTCACGAAAATGAACAGAAATATGTCAAAAAATTTAAAGACGTCAACAGCGTTAATAGCTATAAGATGCCGTAAAACATTGGAATAATAATAATAGCCGCAGTTCACAATAACTATAATTGCTCCAAATCATAAACCTTATTATTTCAGTATAAACCATATAAATTACAGGAACGGTGCGGACTCTTCAAATTAAGTATGCATCTGTTTTAAAACGTGATCTTTGATCTATAAGTGAAAGTGGTTCTATTATTATCAATCAATCAATCAATCAATTCTTTTATTGAAGCCAAAGAGTAACGAAACAGAGGTAACATGAATATTAGCCATTGTTAACATTACAACACAATTATAGTAGCATGAATATTTTTCATTAATAGCAACAAAAGGGGATCCTGAAGGGACAATTGTCCCGCTAGATAGGGTCACCTAATTACTAATATCGTGGTACAATAGTTCAGTTGTTTCTATTCAGAAAATCTAGTACGAAAAACATAAACCTTAACTACATTCAAACTAAACGTAAAAAAACCTTAACTAGAATTAAACCAATCCAGGCATGTACAGTATTACTTCAGAAAGTGGTTAACATTACCCAATAATTATCAAGTGAACATAAACATAGCACACGCTAATACAAATTAAATAAAAGGAAAGAAAAGGCGAGAAAAAGCAAAAATGGAACAAACTGAAAGGAGATCACAAAATAGAAACAAAATAAAAAAAGACACGTAGTTTTTGTAGAACACTAACAAATTAAAGAGATATGCAAGCTATGAATCCAGTAGACTTTCACGCAATGACTTTTTGAACAAGTATAGGTTTGGCAGTTTGCGAATATTTAAAGATACACTGTTCCACGCAGTTGGGCCAGTGCACTTAATCGAAAAGAGACGCGAATTAGTCCGAGCAAATCCTGTGCGATAGTCATCTCTAGCTCTGGTATAGTGATCATGTACGTCAGATACACAAGGGAAATAGTCTTTGAAGGCAGGTGGTAATAAATTATTAGCAAAGCGGAACATAAATTCACATATTTGCGATTTATTAATTTGATCAATTTTTAAAACACGAAGATCTTGAAATATCTGACTCGTGTGGGAGTTGTATGGAACGCCAGCTATAATACGAACCGCTCTCTTCTGTAGTATATGCAACCTCATCAATCTGGTCTGGTAATTAGAAGCCCACACGATATTGCAATAGATCAAATAAGGCTGGATGAGGGAATAGTATAAGTTGGAAATAATATTTCGAGGTAGCAAGTAAGATATTCGAGATAGTATCCCCACATTCTTAGCTATTTTATTAGATATTTGGGTTATATGCTGCTTCCAGGTTAAATGTTCGTCAACGTAAACACCAAGAAATTTGGTAGACTTAACTTGCAGAATAGGTTTATTATCAATGGAAATATTGAAGTTTTGATTAGGTATAGATTTTCTATGAGAGCGAAAGATGATAAAGTTAGTTTTGGAAAGATTAAGCGACAATCTATTGGCTCTGAACCAGTCAGCAACAGCTGCAAGCTCGGAGTTCACTAGGTCCATTAAGTTATCAAGAGATTTATGTGAGTAAAATACATTAGTGTCATCCGCAAAGAGAATAAAATGAAGTACGGAAGACGAGTTAGGAAGATCGTTGATATAGAGTAGGAAAAGTAAAGGACCAAGATTGGAGCCTTGAGGGACTCCATAATGAACAAATCTGAGTTTAGAAAATAGTCCATTACATACTACCTGTTGCTGCCTCTGGTCAAGGTAGCTATAAAACCATCGGAGAGGAGTGTCGCGTATACCGTAGTTTTCAAGTTTTTTTAGAAGTATAGTGTGATCAACAGTGTCGAACGCTTTCGCCAAGTCAAAGAAGATACCAAGAGAAAATTCATTGGCATCAATAGCGTGAGAGACTCTGTCCTGCATTCCCAAAAGTGCCATGGACGTTGAGTGACCAGATTGAAAGCCGTGTTGTTGGGGATATAAGATGTTCATTTTTGTTGCATAGCTATAGAGTCTTTCATACATTACTTTTTCAAGGATTTTAGAACAGTAAGGTAAGATAGAGATTGGTCTATAATTAGCTACCTCCTCTTTATTGCCTTGCTTAAATATCGGGACCACTTTCGCCATTTTTAGTGCAATCGGTACAATTCCCGTATCAAATGAGGAGTTAACTATCATGGCCAAAGGAACAGCTAAGTGCCTAAGGTTAGGATTCGCTATGCAGGGGTCAATGTCATCAGGACCCGAACTGTGCGTTGGTTTAATCGTCCGCCCCAGATTAATGATCTCCTCTGGCGATGTTGATTGAATGACAAAAGAATTGGGAGGAGGCGGTTTTATGAAATTGCGATATGAGACTTTGCTAGTAGGAATATTTTCAGCCAGGGATTGACCAATACTAGTAAAATAAGCATTAAATTTCTCAGCCATCTGACTAGCATTGCTGATCTTCGCGCCATTTACAGTTATGCAATCAATATAAGTAGAAGAAGCATCAGCTTTTAATAAAGAGCGAATTATGCACCACGTTTTCTTAAGATTATGATTGTATTTGGAGAATTCGGTGGCATAATACATCTGCTCCGCTTTGATTCGAATTTGCCTAAATTTATTTCTATACTTAATAAATTTCTCTTTATTTTCGGAATTAGGATTCTTAATATATTTCAAATGAAGTTTGGCCTTCTTTCTACATGACTTTAACAAGCCCCGAGTCATCCATGGTTGCTTAGGCGCATTACTCTTCCGTTGACTAGTTTGCACGACTGGAAATACCTGGTCATAAGCATTTTTAAGCAAATCGTAGAACAAAGCGTAGGCAAGATTAGGATCACCCGCCTCGCAGGCGGCCGATACTCTAGACCAATCAATCTGTGAGAGAACTATACCAAGATGCTCAATTAATTGATCATTAATTCTACGGGTACTGTTATCCGTTTTCGAATATAGAGGGAGTGGAGTAAGATCCACCCAAGCTAGAACAGGCAGATGGTCAGATATATCGCTCACTATTATCGATGAGTCAATGATTTTGGAGCAGGCATTAGTAAAAATGTTGTCAATTAAGGAGGCCGTAGTATCAGTAATTCTGGTAGGTCGTAGAATAGTGGGAAGGAAGTGATGCGAGGTTATGGAATTAAGAAAGCAATTGGTCAAGAAATGGTCCTGTGACTTGAGGAGGTCGATATTATAGTCACCCAACAAGAAGATTTCTTTACGCGTTTTTGATAGTAAATCCAGTAACACATCAAAGTCCCCGTTGAAGTCAGCAAGATTCAAACCTGGAGGTCGATAAATTACTCCCAAAATAATATCGGCGCCCTTCTTCTGCGTTATACTAACAAAAAGACTTTCGTAAGAGGCATGCAGAGTGGAACACTGAGGTACAAAAGTTCTAAAATTAACATCTTTCCTAACAAACAGCCCGACTCCACCGCCCCTGCCACTGACTCTAGGTTTATGTACAAACGAATAACCATTTATATAGATTGAATCATCATTGGACGAATCAAGCCATGTTTCCGTGACTGCAAGGATTTTAACAGGTAATTGTGTCAAAAGAATTTTGATGTCAGATAATTTAGAAGCAATGCTCCTACAGTTTATGTGCATAACAGAGAATAATTGCTGATTTGCTTTGAATTTATCACTCAGTGATGAAGGTGTACAATAAGAACTGGTGTCTAATCTGTCTAAGAAGAAATTGCCATCTGGATCTAGGTCCACGTTATTTAGGAGCGGCCTATTCTCGGCCAAGTCAGGAAATAAATCAAGTCTAATACCCTCCTGCCTAGTGTACGTCGGAGAAGGCTTGTCAGCAAGGGCGCTTATACATTCAATGAATTCGCTTTCCTCAACAATGTGATTAAACGGAAACATGACAGATATACATAGTGCACATAACCAATGATGAACATGCTCTTCATTCACTCGATTGGACAACCCGCAAGTGTAGTGAAACCGGTCACCACATGCTGCACAGACAATCAACTTTTGCCAAACATTTATACAGCGCATACATAATTATACTATATAACTCACCCATTGCACCTCCGTGCCTTAATTCTAGGCAGTGACATCCCAAGCCTGGATGAAGGAGGAGGTCCACGCTACTGATCTTTGCAATCATACAGATTCGGACTGATCTTCTGGTTTTGGTGCGCATTATAAAGCATTTTTGTTCAAAACGTTTTCCTCGTTAAGTTGTCCGCCCGCGGGACAATTGGGTCATGCGGTCTAGGATGCAGGGAATAGGGGAGTGTCTTTACAGGAGGGAGGAGCGGGTTTAGAACATGACCCGGGTCAGCCAAGGCAGCAGTAAAGAGGTTCCCATCTGCGGTTCTACGCCGCTGTTCTAATGTTGGGTTATCCTCTAGTAGGTAGCGTAGTCGGACCAGACAGTCCATCACAGACAGCAGTCTATTGCGCTCCTGCTGCCCCACAAAAGCCCACCATGCCGGTGACGAGAATAATGGTGTGATGGAAACATGTGGCACGAAGATCAGAAGGACGCGGGTGCGATTCCAAATAGCCCCATATGGTTGAGTCAGGGCGACTGTAAACTAAGCAGTAGGACAGATGGGCGCCTTGCAGGCAGCAATACAGTTAAATTCGACTCCTGTTAAACGTGTAATCATCTGCTACTAATATGTCATGTAATATTACTGCGTATTAATCAGTTTGAATTGAATATACGAATATAATTATCACTATATTTTCTACTACTGCAACTATTATTATTATTATTATTATTATTATTATTATTATTATTATTATTATTATTATTATTACTTTTTTTTTGCCCTGAGGTACTTCATTCCCCCAGGGTCTTAGAAATTATAAAAGTGATGTATTCTGGAACGGCTACCCCTCATCCATGTCAATAATTATTATTATTATTATTATTATTATTATTATTATTATTATTATTATTATTATATTATTATTATTATTATTACTATTTCTAGATTAATAAAATTATTCGAAATCAAAAAAAAAATATAAATACCGGTGCAATGTAAACGTCCGTAGACATAGATAGGAAACGTTCACACAATTCAAACTGCTAAGTTTAAACGAAATGACATTATCAGGTTCCATTTGTTTAACTTATGGCAATAGCATCCATTGACGTCGATACGAAATAATAATTATTCCATACACCTTATTGATGATTCACTGTCGATTGGATCCTCAGTTTAACGGCAGCTTATGACAACATTGGCCGTTTCCGCCGACAAAGATTACTTCACTGTCGATTAAAGAGTGTTAAATATATATAGTCCTACTTGGAACCGTTTTAAGGGTGTTTTATGCCAACTGTAATTTAACGTTACTGCACGTATTTACTTACACCCTGGACTGTACGGCTTAACCTTTTCCTAATTTTCATATTTTATATTTTCGTCGTATGAATCCGATGGTAAAATCAGCTTTTGTGTGTTTCACTGTAAACATCGGATTCAAACAGTCATGTTTGCCAGCAGATGTCGCTTTGCCACATCTAGTCTCTGTGGCATCCTGGTCTCCATTTAGTAAGACTTATCTCTTTAAAATCCCACTGATTAGACGCAGCGCTCGCGAATAAGTTGGTGCTTTTACTTGGCATGTTTAAAATATGCTGTTCACGATTACGATCTGTAAATACTAACTATTCGCGGTAACTTTAAAATAATAGTCGGCATAAAACACCTTTAAAATGGTTATAAACTATGCTATATATTTAACCCGCGCGCTGGATCTCAGATTTCTTGGCTGGACGAAACAGAATTAAATGCGGACATCATTTACTAACGATGTCAACAAGATGTCTATAAAAATAAGTAAGTAAATATATACTCCAGTTTGCTAGCGTCTGTAACAGCAAGAATAGGTGTACATACATATTAGAAAACAATAAATATACATGTAAGTACAAATTCTAACCAAAACATTTATGTGTCTAGCATAGCGTAATAAAGCCTTATGTCACATAGGCTGTGGGCTGCTATGATGCACAAAACATATAAATATTGCTTGGCCTTACTGCATAATCTGGCTATATGCTGCTCAGCAATGAAAACTTAAAATTATGCTGATAATATTCAAATAGTTTATATTGCACAATTGAGATCGATAGGAAAAATTCTTTTCTGGAATTATTTTAACAATCTGCGGTTTCCAACAACGATGGCTAAACTAAGTAGACGCGGGAAATTTAAAATAGCCCTCTGTTTGGTGGGGATTTTTTTGGAGGGGGCGCGGTGGTGTAGGGGTATGTTCGGTGCCTTGCAGCCGGAGGATTGCGGGTTCGAATCCACCTCAATCCGCCGCGTATACGGACCCTGGGCAAGTTCTTCACTCGCAATTGTTCATGCGCTTCGGCGTCAAACTCCGATTCAGTGTCCGCGCTGTAGTCGGGAGCGCCTCTGAGTAGAAATCTTGAAGGGGCGCTGTAACAAGTGCTCATATATACCTACATACATAACATTAATTGTGAGCTAAATTATAGTTTTATTACCAATTATTATCTAAACTTGTGATTATCAAAAACAGGAAACTGTTTCAATCATACATTTCGTTCCCTTCCTTTTCCGCACTGGCAGACAGTCAAAAGGGAAGCAGATATATAGACAGACATGCAGGTAGGCAGGCAGACAGACAGACAGAGACTGAAACAGCCAATCTCTGATTTCTCCTCTTACCCTACGCATCTTGTTTTTTCAATCCTTGACACCACCCAGCACAGCCGTCTAATTGTCTGCCTGTCTGAGCCTTCGATCTTAACCTTAAACCGATCCTGACCATATATTATCTGCCTATAGATTTTGTTTTGACTGAGCGCTGCGACAGCGATTTATCGCATATTATTTATTTCGTCGAATCGCTATATTATTACATGGAAACATTGAACACTGTTGAAAATTATTGCACACCTGTTTTTAGGGTGATATTCGCAGTGGCGTAAATCATGGGGCGGGGGCTGAGGAGGACTCCCCAAAGTTTTGACATAAGCCCTTCTGTTCCCCCCTTAAAAAACAAATATCCGGTCCTCTTAGAATCTGTCCTCCCCAAAGTTATATAATATCGATTTTCGCCTCTGGATATTCGACCCATGAGTAACAGCAGAAGAGCAAGTCATAACTTTACCACTGCTCGTATCTGGCAGTGCCAGTCCCTAGCCTGGATGAAAGTGGAGGGCGATGCTAGTGATCTTTGTTATCACACAGTCTCGTTAAGATGAAACTGCTATTACTAATCTGTATTCCATTTTTACCACGCAATAGTGAAAAGTGTTCAAAATATATTCCACACCTCTTTTAAAGTCGTGTATTAGCCATATAAGAAAAAGAAAAGCTGTTCGGTATTGCATTTGTAACACTACCATAAGCTCTGTTCAAAATAATTCCACACCTCTTTTATGGGTGATATTCGTCAAATAAGTAAAAGCAGACGAGCAATTCTGTAATAATATGATGATTAGGATAGGCATTTGATGCGTTCGATTGTATGTCATCTCTTTTATTGGCGATTGCATTAAGTGAACGTAGAAGCGCGGTCAAAATCGGTTTCAGTTGAAAATCCAAGGAGGTCAAGCAGGCAGATTGCTAGGGTGGGTGGTGCTTAGAATTGAAGTGGTTTGGGAGGTAAAGAGAAGGGGAATTAGTAACTTCTATTGCGCCAGTGGCATCAGTTGATGACACGCCATAGCTAATCCCTTAATCAGGACAAATATCTAAACTTTCACAGGTCGCTAAGACTAAAAGGCATTGTAGGCGCTTTTCTACGATATTTTAAACTGTTCTATTTTGAATGTCCTGATAAAGATTATTTTTTAGCATATTACAGCTCTTATTCCTAATTTATTAATTAAATTAATCCTCATTAGCCTCATCACCATATCCCCTTCCGTTACTCTCGTGAAACACTGGATGTCAATGGTCCCACAGAGGCCACACAATGGCCTTGAAACTGTTTAACACTACATGAATTAATGCTTACTTACTAATCGCTTGTCGTGTGACTCATTGAACTGTACTGAGCGTGATCACCTTAATTGCCTATCGATTGTGTTTTGACTGAGCACCTATAAATAAGTTCGTTCCCTCTACTTAGTATTCTCGGGCGTTGTATAAAACTCGAGATTACGATTACGATAAATACGCTACTCTGGTATGGCAAGATCAACATTACCGGTCCTGGAAACCGTATGATTTCGCTAAACAATTGATGATATGATTGTGTTGAGAGACACCTTTTTAAACGTTTTACCGATTATATAAATTATGTGATTTTCAGTTGAAGTTGATTTAAAAATCTCTTCTAGCCAAATGTGACAGTTAACGATACAGCGTCATAAGATTGAACTGAGAGATTATTAGCGTCTCCCTCCTTAATAATTCACTCTTCGGACTGGCACCACCCGATGGTAGTGCAGTTTTCGTTGTTTATCACCATTTTGTTGCCGCCAAGGGCCGTTCTTTTCGATCTTACCGTATGAAATAGATGCGTCATATCCCTCTAGCGATGTGTGTGTCCACAGTTTAACGGCAGCTTATGACAACATAGGCCGTTGCCGCCGACAAAGATTAGTTTTGGCATATTACAGCTCTTATAGCGATAAAACGCAATGGCTGAATTTACGGAATCGGAAGAATGCGTGTTAAAGGTGTTCAAGACTAGCTTTGTATTATCGATTACTTAGCCACATGTTGGACTTGGCTCGCGATGGATGATCATAATTTTATCTGTCCTTTTTATTAACCGCCACTGTATAATGACCAAGCAATCGTGAATGAAGGACTGGTTTAAGGTCCCTACACAGTTAACGTCTCAGGGGATGAGGCACGAACCCACACTCACAATAGAAGCCAAAATCAAAGGGGAATTATAATCGAATGTAAAATGGCGTGACTCCCATTCTGGCGTGTAGCTGTGGTAAAGGATCTCACCAGATAAATTAATTGAAGACCAAACATTGTCTAAGCTATAGCACGGTCGCTACCGGAAATATCCTGCATACATATCTCAACGATACAAAGAATACCAATGTAAAGCACTCTGGCATTTAATTCATTTCAGCTGGTTGCCCTAAGTCAAACCTTTTTAATGGTGCGCCAGAGACAATATTTTCCTGCCAGTGGAGGTTGAGAGAAACGGAGATAGGGGAATAGGGGAGTCAAATTGGTTTCTGAGAGCGTTTGGGTTTCTTGTTTTGCGGAACCTTGTGGAATCCATGGCCATTGACGACGACATCAACTTACATTCAATGGGGCAAACCAAAGGCGAACTTAACGATAGTAGTAGTAGTAGTTTCAGTTTAATATATATACTCTGGTAAGCAAGGTCAACATAACCGGTCCTGAAAACCGTGATATTATGCAATACATAGGTTACATATTGTGTTGTTAGACACCTTTAAAACGCTGTCTATCAATCATATAAATTCAGAAACTGCGTTTCGTCACAGAATAATATTCATGCCATGGGTTTTCTTGTAGGGTGAACTCAAAGTGAAAGGTTCTGTTAGCCAAGCATAACAGTTACTGTTGAACACATTTTGCTACTAATTGTTATTTCGAAATTACTAAAGTGCTGGGAAATTACTAAAGCTCTGGGCACCAACTTATTCACGAGCGCTGGTCGTTTCAGAGGAGTTGTTCAAAGAAATCTCCTGTCTCATAATAATATCAGCGGCTGTGACGAACACTGGTCATGTAACCTGCCTATCTATTCTGTTTTGACTGAGCGCCTATGAATGAACTCGTATCCTCTACTTAGATTTTTCGAAATATAGGCCTACACAGCAAAGTAATCTATGAGCGAACGAATGGACGAATGTATAACTGAATGAATAAATGGCTCATTTACGCATGACAAAATGTACACATGAACGAATTTACGCATGACTGAATTTACACATGACCGAATTTACACGTGACTGAATTTACGCACGACTGAATTTACCTGTGACTGAATATACCTGTGACTGAATTTACCTGTGACTCAATTTTCACATATCTGAATTTGCACATGACTTAATTTACGCATGACTGAATTTACGCATGACTAAATTTACGTATGACTGACTTTACTCATGACTACATTCATAATTAGTTCCTGAATTACTTACCTTTACGCGCTTACTATTTTTACGGCCATCGTCATGGTACCGCCGGCATAAAACTGCTCACCTTCATATCTGCCCAACTGTCTACCTATAGGCTCATTCTGTGAGGTATTTCATGAAATGTCCTGATACTTAAATTAAGTTCAAAGGTCACTGGGCGACCATCAGTGACTTCATCGCGTTATAGTCTAGTGGTTATCGTGCTGGACTGTAAACCGTGAGGTCGGTGTTCAAATCCCGAGATTTGTGTTTCTTGAGCCTCGTAACCAACTCAGCAATAATGAGTACAATGTTCGTACGCTGTTAGTGGAATGAACGACAAGTCTTCATTTGATAGCTGGCAATATCTTTTTTTATTTATCGACAGTTTAACGTCGTCTTATGACATCATCAAAGGTCGTTGACGACAGTACAGGAAATATACAATACAATCAGACCCAGAAACTTATAGCATCCGAACGACACCATTAAAGATGTTGAAACGGAGCTTTACAATTTCACTAAAATTCAATATTTTGCAACACAAAGTAGTTCAGTTTAAAGTAGCTGGCAATAAAACATATTTGCTCTATTTATAACTGAGTTGCTGACCATAATATAGAATAAAGTAGTATCCTCATGAGCGTTGCTCCAGGAAATCTAGAAACAGAACGCGACTGACGAATTTATAAAATCGATTGAAGACATAATTTATCAGAGGTATCTAAGAAGAGCATTGCTTTTTACAGCGTATAACGCTATCAGATTCTAGCGACCAGAGTTACAATTTGACAGAAATCTTTTCTGAACAGGAAACCAATGCAAAGATATACTCATACGATGAATTTGCTCCTTTTATCTTACCACTGACAGTTTATTCAATATTACCGCGTTGCATGGTTTCATAGCTCACGTGCTGTCGACATTTAGAAATTACTTGTTATATCGGGTATTTGAATCCCCGACCTCTCAACCGGCAGTCCTGCATTGTAATCACTACATCGTAGCTCGCTCCACATTCAAGGCATGACGCAGGTTCATACCTTTCGAATAACAACCTTGACAATACGATGGCACCCAAATGGGTTGCTGACAACGCCGAATGAAACAGTAACGATTGTATTGCTGCCGTCCGTGTAATCAGCTGATGTACAGTAGTAGTAGTTTCAGTTTAACGACCCTGTGTGATAACAAAGATCAATTGCGTCGCCCTCCTCCTACATCCAGGATTGAGACTGGCACTGCCAGAGTACGAGCAGTGGCGGAATTTAATCATCCAGTAGGCTATGCTGTTTATTGAAATTTGGGAGCACTCATGACTGAGGATCTCATTATATATTTCTTAAGGTAATCTATTTAGCCCAGCTCCTGTTGTTAAGGTCATGAAGAATGGAAATGTCATCAGTGGCAAAACAGTGGATTTGAACCCAGACCACTCGGTTGATATAAGAGCAAGTTAACCAGTAGAGCATAGCGAACCACGGTTGACGGTTACAAGGTAAAAACAAAGATACAATGACACCCAACGAGGGTTGCTGGGAGAATAGTATCTATTGCTTATTTAGACGTGATGGATTCCAGGGTTGTTCGCTTCTCATCTAACCTACTGGATATTTTGCAGCATATGTCGAGTAGCATTCGTAGTTTCAGTTTAACGGCACTGTGTGATAACAAGGATCATTAGCGGCACCCTCCTCCTTAATTCAGGCTTGGGACTGGCACTGCCAAAGTGAAAACAGTGGCGGAGTTTCACATAATATCTTGCAGTTTGGCTTCAAACCTGGGCTGGGTTGCACTGATGCAATTTTTGCCTTGAAGTCATCCATTAACTATTTCAACTCTAGAGGTAGTTGCGTGTATGCTGCAGCGTTGGATCTCAGAAAAGCCTTTGATAGTGTGAATCATTATAAATTATTTAAGGAGTTACTTAATTACAATATACCTGTATCCATTGTTGACATTATTTGCAATTGGTATGGTAAGTTTTTTGTTACGGCTAGATGGAATGGTAGTTTTTCCTCTCAGTTTCATGTTGGCAGTGGTGTTAGACAGGGCAGCACTTTGTCCCCTGCACTATTTAATCTTTTGATGCATGTATTTGTTTTCAATTTGAGGCGCACTGACATGGGTTGTCATATTAAGAATCACTTCTATGGTTGTTTTCTATATGCTGATGACATTATTTTACTTTCCCCTTCAGTAAATGGTCTCCAAGTCATGCTGAATGTTTGCTACAGCACCAGCAGTGCCCTTTTGCTTAAGTTTAACTGTTCTAAATCTTACTGCATACAATTTGGTAAAGGGTGTTCCAAGTCAATTGACTTGATGTCTTTGGGTGATAACTCAATCTCCTGGGTTGATTCCCTTAAGTATTTGGGTGTACATTTTATGGGTGGCCGTAGAAGTGTAATGTTTGACATTGATCCTTTGAAGCGATCGTTCTACCGGGCATGTAATTGTATTGCATCTCATGCCTCCAATTTAGATGAAATTTTACATCTCCACTTACAAGAGACCTACTCCTTGCCCCTTTTGACCTATGCTCTCCCTGCCTTGACTTTGTCAGCAAGACAATCTAATGAATTAAATGTATGCTGGAATTCTGTGTATCGTCTTATATTTGGATTTAATAAATGGGAAAGTGTTAAAAGTTTCATTAATGGACTGGGTAGGCTGAATTTCACTTTCCTGGCGAAATTACGCCGTTGTAAACTGTAGACTCTATTTTCATTTAATCTATTCTGAAAATGTTGCCCTTTATAATCTGTTTTGGACATTCCTATTAGACAATTTCCATAATGATGATTGCCTTGCCTTGGTATTCATGAAAAAACATGATGCCATTACACAATTGTATAATAAGTTTGATGACATGTGTACACAGAGCTGAGCTTTTGTGGTCTATAATTGATGCTTTCTGGACTATAATTAATGCTAGATGTTGTTTTCTTTTTCTCATTTTTGTATCGTTTAGTTATTGTTCTGCCTCTGTGGCGTAATAAAAGTGTTCATAATATCGATATTTAAGACAGCTGTTATACATAATATTATCAAGACAACAAACTCAAAGATTTATATGGTCTTTCGAAGGGGTATAAAAGGTGTTTAAAGAGAATCGCATTATCAATGGTTTAAGATCATCTAGCGACCTAATGAACCTTTCAAGTCGACCTGTCTATCCAAAGACTTATGCAGATTAGAGAGAGTCATTGTGTGGCGGCCGTGGTTGCGAAGGCGACCCTTCTCCCCTTTTCCAGATTCCCTGGTAACCCGTATTCCCTCCGTGTCCCTCCGTCTCAACGGTGCTTATCTATCCCTGCCTCCTGCAGTCGCTCGCCGCCGACCAGATCGCCATCGCTCTGGTAGCCTGTCCGTGTTCCATTCCTCCCCCCCCCCTCATCCTGAAGGGTGTAAATAGAAATTGTTCAAAGAAATCGCTTATCTCGTATCTCGGTACTGTGACAAAGCCTGGCTATCTTACTTGCCTATTGATTCTCTTTGACTGAGCGCCTGTTTATACACTCGATCCTTCTACTTAGCTCTATGGGGCTTTCTGACAGTGCCAGTCCCAAGCCTGGATAAAGGAGGAGGGCGACGCTAATGGTCTTTCTTACCACACAGCTAGTCGTTAAAAAGGAAACACACACACACACACACACACACACAATCACTAGACCTATACCACTTTATTATAGATCTTGTAAATAATTATAATTATCTTATAAATTCGTCACTTAGGCTTGATCTTAGATAAAACGTAACTGAGATATTCAAGTAATAACGTTTATTTAACGACGCCCTCGTATCAACAATGATTGGCGTCATAACTGAGCTAAGGTAACTGAGCTGTATATAAGTTCCGTCGAGAATGTTTTAAGGGTGTCTATGGAGAGCATTAAATTGTCCATTTTTTAACACCATCTAGCGAGCTCCTGAGCCGTTGACATCGACCCTAACACACCTCACACGTCTCTCTGACAAGATATGGGAAAATGTCCAGCATTTGACGACAGGGTTTTATTATTTAATTTCTTAATGCAATTTATTTAGCGCAACTCCTTATAATCAGAATCACGCTCTACACAAAACAGAGCGTTGTTAACGAACAGAAATATAATGAGTAGCGAGACAGATCTCTCGTTTAACACGAGTGATACGGAGGACGCTGTCGCTGAATGCCGCGGCTGTGCTAATACACTCTTTTGTTCTCACACGTCTTGACTACTGTAATGGAGTCCTCCTGGGCCTCCCTGAGTTCCGCATTCGTCAACTTCAGCTCGTTCAGAATGCAGCAGCCAGACTTCAGTCTGGCTGACCTGCCGAAATATTCACACATATCCGACTACATGCGGCGTGAGCTACACTGGCTTCCAGTTGCTGATCGTGTTAAATTCAAGATCGCAACGCTAGTTTGGAAGGCTACGACTGGCACTGCTCCGAACTACATTGCTGAACTGTGCCTTCCAGTTGGCACTCAAACTGGTCGGCGGGCTCTCCGGTCTGCCTCGCGAAATGACTTGATTGTACCTTCGTTTCGAACCACCACTCGTGCTCGTCTGGACTTTTCGATTGCGGCGCCACGGATCTGGAATACTCTTCCGCCATCTGTGCGTGCCACTAATGCTGCATGTGGTTACATGGTTTTCTCTCGACTCTTAAAGACGCACTTTTTCAGCTGTTTGATGGCCACGTGTTGAGCGCTTCTGCGAGACTCTTAAGTGGCGCTATATAAATGTCTTGTTACATTACATTACATTACCTTGTGGTTGCCAAGGCCAATTACGTCGACCTTTGAATTATAACCTAATTACATATAATTATTTCCTACCGTAACTGTAGTTACTGTGTAACGACGCTGGGTCATAAGAGAGAAAAAATTAGCGTCGCCCTCCTTCATCCAGATTTCAGACTGGCACCACCCGAGAATACGGCGGTGGACGAAATTTTCTTCCATGTATACGTAGTCTAACGAAGCTGTGCAACAGTGTGAATGATCCGCGTCGCCCTCCTCCGTTATCAGGGCATTGGACTGGTACCTTACTCTATGAGTGAAACGAATATCTGCTAACACATAATAATAATACATCTGGCCATTTGTTCATTGGTTGCTCTTTAACGACACTGTGTCATAACAAAGATGATTAGCGCCAGACTCCTATTTTCTCCAGACATGGGACTAGAACTGAACGGGTAGGATAATGGCAGTAGTACTAGTAGTAGTAGTTTCAGTTTAACGACACTGTGTGATAACAAAGAGCAGTTACTGTACTGTAACAGAGTGCAGTCAGTGGCTGAGTTTAAAATATTATTTTATGGCATCGGACGAATTCTTTTAAGGGTTTCTAAGACGAGGTGTGCTGTCGATTTTGGCGGTCAAAGCCTATTACGCTATGTCCTTTCGGTATTATTAGATATATTTCGTAGCGGTAGCTTCTATTTAATGATATAGCGTCAAGAATAGCGTCGCCCTCCTTAACAATCCAGTCTTCGGACTGGCATCACACGATGGTAGAGCAGTTTCCTGTTGTTTATCACCATTTTGTAACTGCCAGAGGCCGTTCTCTTCAACCTTGCTGTTCTAGGTTAGGGTGTAATGGTCTGTGACTATTATTATTACTCCACAGTTTTACGTCGTCTTATGACATCAAAGGCCGTTGACGACAATAATATACAGAAAACACACAATTCAATAATTACAAGAACCTTAGAGCATCTGAACAACACTATTCAAGGTGTCTTGTGACTAAAACGCATTGGCTTCATTTATAGCTTGGGAAGAATGCCTGTTAAAGGTGTCTAAGACTACCACTGTATTATCTATTGCTTAGCGATATCTTTGCCTGAATAGGTCCCTATCTATATATGGAATATGCCTTCTTTGCGCTCTACCATCCTCTCTGGTGGCACTCTACCTCTTTCTCTTACCTTAAAACTTTCCTTTTCTCTCGCAGTACCTCGCACTGGGAGCGTTTCTGAAGGGCTTATGCTGTGAGAAGCGCTTTATAGATGATCAAATACAATACAATCTCGGACTTGACGCGCGATGGATGATCATTATAGTATATATGCGCATGTATTTACCGCCACTTTAGAACGGCCAAGCATCAATCGATGGCGCTGAGCAATCGTAAGTGAAGGACTTGCTCAAGGTCCCTACACAGTTCCCGTCTCAGGGGTTGAGGCTCGAACCCATACTCTCCACGTTACAAGTCCAGTGCTCTAACCAAACGATCGCAGTGTCCGACAACAGTAGAAGTGTTAGTGTTAGTAAATTGTGACATTAGTTGTAGTAGACGTCAAGAGACCACTTCCATCATTTGCCATCATTCTCCACCTGCTCGATCAGTTTCCGTTTCAAGAATCGATTGAATTTGACCTTATAAGATTTGTGGAACACAGTATCCGATTGGATGAATGCTTGCCTTGCAACGTCAACAGTACGGCTCCTCATTTTACACAGTTGCTGTGTACGGTCACCTTTGCATTTCCATCACTCACGAATGCAGACGTACAGACATACAGACAGACGGATATGCTCTGGCAGTGCCAGTCCAAAGCCTAGAAAAATGACTCAACGCCGCATCTTAGAAGTGAGCGCAAAGGGAACAACAAGTTCACCTCAAGATCCAGAACGAAGATTTCCAGGGCCAGCCAAACCTGAGATGGGGTAACAGATCTCCCACAAGTAGACAATGACATTCTTAACCGGCATTGCCTGATCCAGCGTAAGGTCGACGTTAACGGTCCTAGGCGGCCTCAAGTTGTCTTAAACTCCTTTAAGAAGCTTGCTCCATACATATGCTATAGGGTGCCACTCAAAAATATTATTTTAATTTTTCATCTTCCCACCCACCAAATGTGTTCCTAATGTTAAAATAGGTATGCTCACAAACTTTGGATGCATTCTAATAATATTTACTGGTAGCTCAACACTGATGAAGTTTTACAATATGTGACATTTTTCCGATATTGCCGTACAATGTCAATTTCAACACCAGAAGTCAGAAGACTCGGAATCTTGTGAAAATGCTCGCAAAGTTTCACACAAGCAATGACATAAAATGTCAGAAATGTTAATAATTTGTCTCTGCGGATGCTGATGTTGCTGCTGCATTAGCTGTAGTAAATGTGAACTTGTTTGGATTTAGAAAGTCATGTCAGTGTTTCTCTATGACTTGCAGCAGGAACTGTTTCTGTCCCTCCTGATTTGTTAGGTCTCCATTGAAACTCTGGATGAAAGCTCTGTTTCATTGACAACTTTCAGACTTCTCACTTTCTGTTGGGCAACAATGTAGTCGTTGTCACTGTCCCATGTATCTAGATTGTAGGCTAGGAAATGCTGTGGTATATCCAATGCTGTGAAAAGTTACCTGTTGTGTTACCACACAAAGTCAGACAGCTGCTTCTGATGAAGTGTTGTAGTGAAGGCAATGCATTGAGGATAATCTGTTGTAATAGTGTTGTTTTGACGTCTATCGCTGCAACCATGACAGACTTCACCTCTGCAGAAACTTCAGAGTCAAAGAAGGCAAGACAGACCAGAATTTCACTCACATGCCATAAGTGACCAGTGACTTTATGACAGCTTTAGCAACAGCATCGTGTGTCTTCTTGTAGCTGTCTAACTCACAGAGTTACTGAAGACCATTCCTTGGAGCAGACAAAGCACATGCACATGTACGCCAGACCTTCAGATAGACCTTCTGTACGAATGTGTCGAAGTGACCGAAAGCTGACAGTTCACGTGCAGTCAGACGGAATTTGGAGCGAAAAAAGAAAATTTTCAAACTGTATATCAGCCACGACATCCACCTAGCGGAGTGCATGGAAGGGTCAGGGTGACTATGAACACTCACACTTCCTGACTCGGACGCTGCTCCGAGAAATAGTTGCAGAAGCTCTCGGTAATCGTCCCTTAACTGAAACTCTGTAAGAGCCTGAGCACTGAATGAACTGTATGAGGTCATCCCGAACTAGATCTAGAGCCGACGCGATGGAATCCACCTTCAAAACACGTGTGTAGTCTGATCGGTCAATTGAGCCCCACTACTCACCAAATCTCTGAAACAACTGGATGTTTGGTCCACTAATTATTGGTCCTCTCAATGTATCAAACACTTTTACTACCAGTAGTTCCATGAAGTGATGCCTGCTAGCTAAGCTGACCAGATCATTGCCCAACTTTTCTTCCAAAAGTACACTGGCACCGGCATGAACTCCTGAGTTACTGGCTGTAGCTAATATTCCCAATCAAAGCCAAAACTCCTATCATTACTCACTCATGAACTAAATAGCAAATGAATAATCAATGAATAATAAATTAATAATTACATTATAATGAGTCACCCGTGGTTCTCAGTGAAGACTAGAGTGATGCACAATTTAAGTAATAACTATGCTGCACTACTGGCACAGACACACATTAACAGTACTATGATTGATTATATTTATTCCAAATAATAACGAAATCAGTATGCAGCTCAATAATGAGTATATAGCAGAAAAGAATATGAACAAGAACACTGTCACTGGTGAACAGGAACATTACAACAATACTGAGTTACTCACTCAGGATTTAATTTACTCTGGTGGAGAAAACTTTGAATAAAAAATACATTTAATCGCAACAAACGTGCATACCATAATATTAAAAATATGAGCACATTGAGCTACCAGTAAATATTAATATTTCTCAATGAAACTTAGCACACTCACTATGCATTATAAAGAGAACAAAGTGAGGGGGTGAGACCTTGAAAATTCTGAAGTCAATTTTTTTACATTACGTTGAGTGGCACCCTAATATGCTATTAATAATATTCAGCAACTGCTTTTAATTGCCAGTTTTCTCCCTCGGAGCGAAGTTCGAAGAACTGCCTCAGAAGTTTCACTCGACGGCGTAGATGTCCGATGCGTACGCCTTGTCGTGGCGAGGGGGCTTCAGCCGATCCTGACATCTGGCCAGCCAGAGAAGACGAGTTCAGCCCGGTCTGACTTCTGACTTCAAGTACGCAAGGGTGAAAGGACCTACGCCACTGGAGTCCATGCATTGCAAATTCTGTGCTTAGTGCCAGCCGGTGCCAGTCCCAACTCTTGATGAAAGAGGTGGGCGACGCTAATGGTCTATGTTTACTAAGCAGTGTCGTAAAACTGAAATACTCCTACTACTAATCGCAAAATCAACATTACATCTCTTTTATAAAGTAAGGTCGACGTTAGCGGTCCTTAGTTGCCACAAGATGTCGCTTAACAATTATTATTATTATTATTAATTATATAGTGGTCGTCTTAGACACCTTCAAAACGCTTCCTTAAGTCGCTATATATTCAGCAAATGCGTTTAGTATTATGCCAAAAAACAATCTTTGTCGGCGGCAACGGCCAATGTTGTCATAAGCTGCCGTTAAACTGAGGATCCAATCCAATCGCTAGACCAAACCCACCCTGGTTCATACGTTGCCGCTTACGTCGATTGATGCCTTGTTCGTTACAACAACGGCTCTATAGAAGTCATTCAGATTAGATTAAATTAGTAAGTAAGTATTGTGGCGAACGTGGGCCGTAGGGGGCGACTCCGGTATCTCTTTTCTTTGGTCACCAGGATAGCTCTTCGGAATCTTCCCTCTTCTGTGCTCGTCCGCACTCGGCCTTTCCCGTCGGGCAGGACTTAATTACCACCGACGATGCCTAACACTAGATTTGACTGAGAAGACGACAAACCACGAGTCAACACAACAGATTGTATTCATCAACTGCAATCTCTTAATCTCACAGAAAGTACGATTATAAGAGGAAATCAGAACTTAAAACCTAGGACTACCACACGCGCACTCTCTCTCTTTTCTCTCACTTTGGCGCCCATATTTATAGCAATATTCAGCCAATAGCGCGCACTAACAAAAAGTCCTCAACCAATCAGCGTACAACAACAAAAAGTCCTCAACCACACATCATACGCCAAACAAAAAGTCCTCAACCAATCAGCGTACAGCAACAAAAAGTCCTCAACCACACAGCATACGCCAAACAAAAAGTCCTCAACCAATCAGACGCCAGCCTTTTTGCTGTAGGCAATTTCGCTCGATAACAAACACCCACATTACGTCACAATACTCCCGACACTAAAGAAAAGAGAATGTCCCAATTCCGTAACTAATGTTTCATCAAATTTATAAAACGAACAGAGCCTAAATACCAGGGCGTTTAACTAGAAGTCCATCAAATAAACTGGGCAGAGTCAATACAGAATCAAACTAATTAAGCGTTCCATCACCCTACAAAATAAATCATCATCCATCGTATACTATCATTCAATTAATCGTATGCCTGGCCACGTGCAAATGTTCAGAACACGCAAGCAAAAAGTCCTCAGCCAATAGGCGCGTACAAGCAAAAAGTCCTCAGCCAATGGGCACGTACAAGCAAAAAGTCCTCAGCCAATAGGCGTCACCGGTCTTATTGCTATCGGCAATTTTGTCACCGCCCAATTTTTGCTCGTTGAAAATGTCCGTGAATGGAGGAAAGGGACGCAGACAAGCGTCGCGTCGTCGAGAGGAGGAGGGGAGGGGCGCGAGTGAACGACTAGGAGGAAAGAGGGTCGAAGGCAATAGTCACGTGAATGGAGGAAAGGGACGCAGGCAAGCGTCGCATTGGAGGGGAACGCAGGCGAGCGTCGCACAGTCGAGAGGAGGGGGAGAGGGGGACGTAGATGAGCGTCGTGGCGTCGCAGACGAGCGTCGCATCGTCGAGTGGAGGGGAGGTGCGCGCATCCCAAGTCATGACCACGACAAGACCTCCCCGGAGAACGGCGCCCAGCTATTGGTAGCGCGCGGGCCGGCGAGTCGCTCTCTTCGGACGCCCGCTGACCTCAGAGTCGTCGTCGACAGGAGGCGCAGGCACCTCCACTTCCTCTGCTTGCTCTTCCCTGAAGCAAGACCGAAGTTTGTCCACATGGACCGTGAGTGGACGAGAATGAGGGGACTTCCTGATCCTGTAGTTCACAGGGCCGCAGCGTGCCTCCACGACGAAGGGACCCGTGTACATCTTTTGCCATTTCGGAGAGCGACCTTGATAACGGCGAGGCGTATAGTACCAAACTTGCTCCCCAGGGGCAAATTCAGCCGGACGGACGCGCAAGTCATAAGCACGCTTCTGGCGTTCCGCAGCCACTCCCAGATGCTCCCGTACCAGGCGATACGCGGACTCCATGCGCTCAGCAAAGTCTTGCACATAACTCGCGTATGTGCCTTCGCCCGGATCAGCGCTCGGGGGTCTGCCGTAGACTAGGTCCAACGGGGCGCGGGTCTCCCGGCCGAACATCAGGTAGTTCGGGCTGAACCCAGTCGTTTCGTGCAGTGACGCCCGGTAAGCGGCGAGGACATGGGGCAGAGATTCGTCCCAGTCCCGTTGATGGCTGCTGACCACTTTCCCCAGCATGGCATTAAGCGTCCTATGAAAGCGCTCTATGAGCCCATTCCCACTCGGGTGATAAGGGGACGTCCTAACCTTATCTATTCCCAGCAATCTGCAAAGTTCCCTGAACAAATTCCCCTCGAAATTAGTCCCCTGGTCGGTGAGGATTTGTAGCGGTGCGCCGTACCTTACGATAACGTTTTCAACCAAGGCCCTAGCAACCGAGGTGGCTTCTTGATTGTGCATGGGGACTGCCTCCACGAACTTCGTGAAGTTGTCCATGATCGTAAGGATATAAACATACCCTCTTCGACTACGCGGATGGGGGCCGGTGATATCTATACTTAACCGTTCCCAGGGAGCCCCGCAAGGCAAGGGCTGCAGCGGTCCCTGGCGGGGAGGCAAGCCGCGATGGTATTGATTGCACTGAGGGCAGCACTGGCAGAAGCGCCTCACATCCCGGGACCATCCGACCCAAAAGGCCCGACGCCTCACCTGCGCCCGGGTTCTCCGGACGCCCAGATGACCCCCAGTCATTCCCGTGTGGGCGAGCCTCATGTACTGATCCCGCATAGCCCTGGGTACCACTAACTGCTCAACCCCGTCCGGTGTCTTCCGATAGATCACCTCCTCGTACAGGTACAGGCGGTCCCTCTGGTGCCAGTACACCTTCACAGCTTCGTTCTCTCGCAGGATATCTACTAAGGCGGGGGCCTGGGTACCTACTTCCAGCCACGGGCGTATCACCCGAAGATCAGGATCTTCTTTCTGCGCCTTTACTAACTCCTCCTGCGGGTCAGGTTCAATATCCAATGGCTGTGCGGGCACAGCCTCGGTGACTGCAGCGACCGCACTTACATCGTCGACATCACATTGCCGACAAGGCCTACGGGAAAGGGCATCCGCATTACCATGTTTCTGACCTGGCCGATGCAACACCTGGAACTCGAACTCTGCCAATCGTTCTAACCAGCGGCTCTGCTGGCCAATGGGCTCTGGAGTTCGCTGGAGCCACTGTAACGCGGCGTGATCTGTTCTTAACGTGAACGGGCGCCCCAGCAAGTACTGACGGTACAGCTTTGTGAAATATACTATAGCGAGCAACTCCTTGCGAGTAACGCAATAGTTACGCTCCGCCGTGGAAAGTAAGCGACTTCCATAGGCAATCACTCGCTCCTCGCCATCAATCTTCTGGGATAATACGGCCCCTATGCCAACGTCGCAGGCATCACAGTCCAGGACGTAGGTGCCCTCATCCTTAGGCAAAGCTAGGACAGGTGTGGTCGTCAGAGCGCGCTTTAGAAGTTCGAACACTTCCTGGCAGGCATCATCCCATACAAACGCTCTACCCTTTTTCGTCAGTGCGAACAGAGGAGCAGCTAATACCGAAAAACTACGAATGAACCTCCTGTAATACGAACATAGCCCGAGGAAAGAGCGCACATCCTTCAGTCGTCGCGGGATTGGCCACTCCACAACCTCGCGGATCTTGGACTGATCCACAGCTACCCCGTCTTGAGTCACAACATGACCCAAAAAGCAAACGGCCCTACGCAGCAAGCGACACTTACTTGGTTTTAACTTTAAATTGGCCGCTCTTAATCGCTCGAACACCTTACCCAGCCTCTGCAAATGTTGTTCGGGCGTATTCCCGAAAATGATTACATCATCGAGGTAGACTAGGCAAACATCGAAATTAAGCCCAGAAAGGACAATGTCCATCAACCGTTGGAAGGTTGCTGGCGCATTGCAGAGACCGAAGGGCATCACCTTCCATCGATAGATGCCTCTACGCGTAACGAACGCGGTCTTATCCGCATCCCTAGGATCCATAGCCACCTGGTGGTATCCGCTCCTTAAATCCAGCGTACTAAACCATCCTCCACCGGAGAGAGCATCTAAACATTCGTCAATTCTAGGGAGCGGGTATGAATCCTTCCTCGTCCTCTCATTTAATTGCCTGTAATCTATGCAAAAGCGGAGGGTCCCATCCTTCTTACGAGCCAAGACCACGTTAGCCGCCCACTCGCTAACAGCGGGTTCAATCGTCCCAGCGGCCAACATACTATCCAGCTGTTCGTCTATGGCAGCCCTATGGGGAAGCGGTTGGCGCCGCAGAGGCTGTCTAACAGGACCTGCATCCCCCGTATCAATCCGATGAGTGGCCACGTTTGTCCGGCCAAGATCACCTTCCCTTACCGAGAAAACATCCTTAAATTCAATTAACAGTTCCCGCAATTGGTCTCGGGTCTCGGGTGTCACCTCCTCGGGGAGATCGGCCAGCAACATCTCACAAGGAGCCGCCTCACCAACCGGCTCCTCACCCTTATCACGGGTCTCCCGACACTCAACTTCAACCGGGTGCAACCCTCCCAACAACTGGTCCTTAGCCAACCTTACAGGATCCTCGGTCAAGTTTACTACACGGACCTGGGTCGTTCCGGCGTCATCGCCTACTACGACCCGTGCGAGATGGACCCCCGGACTGATTTCCTTGGCATCTGTCATCCAGGCCGGCGCTACCGACGACAAATCCCCGTACAATGTCTTTACAGGGACATCGAATTGGCATTTAGGCGAGACTACAACCTCCTCAGCTACAATTACCCGACGGCACCACCCGGCTCCATTACCTCTTACCAGGGAAATACGTTTCCGACCAATGAACAAGGCCCCGGTCCCAAAACCTAGGCGGCATCGGTGTTCCCTCAACCAATCCATACCCAGCATGGGGTCAGTTATCTGATCGGACACCAAAAATGCACTAGAGATCTCAAACCCACTCCGAATCTTAATGGGGACCCTTATCTCACCCAAAACCCGTATATCGGACCCGTTCGCAGCCATCAAGTACCGGTTACAGGGACGAATCTCTAACCCCTGGACAGTAGAGGAAGGTATGAGGCTCACCTCCGATCCAGTGTCGACCAGGCAGAGTTGAGAGCGTCCATTGATCGTCCCCCGGACGTAGACAGCGTTGAAGGTTGCACGGTTGGGTACTCTTGGATGGGTCGTGTGATTGGCGGCCACCGGCTCCGTCGGCGTCGAATCTTGAGTTTCTGTCTCGGTCGCATCCGGGCGATGGCGGGCCCGGCGTGACTGGCGGCAGTTGCGGGCGAAGTGGCCTGGTTGGCCACAGTTGAAGCAATTCATCTCCCGCCTCGGTCTTTCTTGGTTGTCGGCGTTGGCGTTTCCCGGGCGACTCTCTCGGCCCGGTCCTCGGTTGCGGTCTCCAGGGCGAACGTCTCGGTCCGGCCCAGGATCAGCCGGAGGCGTACGACCTCGCAGCTCCCGGAACTGTCGGTCGAACTTGCCTTCGAGTTCCCGTTGCCATCGGCGTTGCTCTTCCTTCTGGATGGTCAGGAACCGATCCAACTGCACCTGGATCTGATCGCTCACATCGGTCTCCCGAGTGCCACGCACCCGGTTGGGCGGTCTTCCGCGGTCATCAGGTTCCGACGGTCTCCGACGGTCGTCCTGGCCCATTGTGCTTTGGTAAGCCTCCAGACGAAGCGCTGTCCGGTAGGCTTCGTCCAGCGACTTGGGTTCTCGCTCGCGAATCTTGAGCGAGAGCTCCCGATCCCTCATCGCCTCCAGGAACGCGTCTTTGGCGATGATCTCCGTGGTTTCGTTGGCAGGAACCGGATAGGCAAGTACCACCAACCGACGAATTTCATGAAGGAGGTCGGATAGGCTTTCCCCGGCGCGCTGGCGGCGGTAGTAGAGTTGCGTCCGGAAGGTCTCGGCTTGGCCTTCCGTCCCGTAGCGTTGACGTAGCCGCTCCACCAACTGTTCGTAGGTCGCATCCGGCTGGGCCCCGAAGTCCCAGAGCAACTGAGTGGCGGCTTTCTCCAGTGAGCAGCGAAGGAAATCGACCTTGTCCGAGGCGGTCCACCGGTTGTGCCTCGCACACACCTCGAACTGAGACAGGAATGATTCCAGTGAACCTGTCCCATCGAAACGCCCGGGTTTCATCTGCATCGGCCGGTTTTTCAGCAGGCCGCCGACGCCCTCAAGCAGCCCCGGAAGAATCCTTGACTCGTCCTTCACTTCCCGGCTAACAGGTTCCGTGGATTTCCTTCGGTCGATCGGCTCCATCGGCTTCCATTCCTCGAAGCCAAAGTCGTCTGGCAGGCTGTTCCGGTCCGGCTTGATCTCCATCGGTCGCCTTCTCTCGGCGGGCGTAGAGCTTTGAGGCTGCAGGACGTCAAAGTCGACCAGCGGGTAGACGCGTGTGTCGTCCTCGTCTCCCATCGTTAATCAGCGTTCTGCAATCGTCTGACACCCCACTTCTGCTGTACCACTGTGGCGAACAGTGGGCCGTAGGGGGCGGGACTCCGGTATCTCTCTTCTTTGGTCACCAGGATAGCTCTTCGGAATCTTCCCTCTTCTGTGCTCGTCCGCTGAACTCGGCCTTTCCCGTCGGGCAAAGGACTTAATGGTGCCACCGACGATGCCTAACACTAGATTGACTGAGAAGACGACAAACCACGAGTCAACACAACAGATTGTATTCATCAACTGCAATCTCTTAATCTCACAGAAAGTACGATTATAAGAGGAAATCAGAACTTAAAACCTAGGACTACCACACGCACACTCTCTCTCATCTATTCTCTCACTTCGGCGCCAATAGTCTATAGCAAAAGTCCTCAGCCAATAGCACGCACTAACAAAAAGTCCTCAACCAATCAGCGTACAGCAACAAAAAGTCCTCATACGCCAAACAAAAAGTCCTCAACCAATCAGCGTACAGCAACAAAAAGTCCTCAGCGCGCCAACCAATCAGCGCACAGCAACAAAAAGTCCTCAACCGCCATACAAAAAGTCCTCGACTAATCAGACGCCGGCCTTTTTGCTGTCGGCAAATTCGCTTGATAACAAACACCCACCTTAGTATGCAAAGATAAGAAAGATAAACGGATATAGGTAAAACAAATGTAGGAAAAGTAGGCCTATATTGATGGTGTCTTCACATGGTGCCTAAAGCGTGCTACTTTAAGTATATGCAATATGTTTATGCATATATATATATGCATACATACTTACATTCCTACATAGATACATACAATCAAAATATTATATACATAAAAATATTATATACAACAAAATACAAAAAGGTACGGTCGTGGCATGAAAGCTGCTTGAAAGTATTATGATTGCAGAGGTCACCGTAAGCCGCAATTGAGTGAAGCCAGAAGAAGAGATGAGAAGACCTGAAGTTTCTCAGTTTGAAGAAAGAAGATACTGGTGACAGAAACAAGTGGAGGAAAAGGATCCATGTGGCTGACCCCTCCGCTGGGAGGGATTAATTCAAACCTCAAGGAGAGGATAAATACATATACTTATGCATGCATATTTACATATGAAGGTAACACTCCAGGAGATTGCTTTCAGTGCGGGCTTCCAGTATTCTTGTTTTCGGGCTTTAATAATAAGTTGCTACATTCACACGCTTGGTAATTCTATCTTCGATCGTCAAGGCTGTTTAGAATCTGCAGCCTCAACATAGATAGCAGATACTGTCTCTAACGGACATATTTATATATTATATGTCGAAAAGCTTATAACCAAATCTCAATTAGGTCAAATTGCAGTTCGCTAAGGTCTTTAGGCAGCCTTTGGTGGATAAGCAATGCTATATTGAACTGTGTTAAGCCACACGAAATGTGACAACTCATCAATTTATTTTTGGCCGACGTCATCGGCCTTTGTTGCCATAAGATGTCGTTAAACTCCGGATCCTATCCTGATTTGAGAGAAGTCCTGACAATGAAATGACATGAGCCATCAGACCAGTACACCCATAACATTTCGATGGCACCAAAAAGGGTTGCTGATAACATTTTATGAACTATCATCATCCATTGCTTAGGTAAACCTTGCGTATTACAAGGCCATTGACGTCGACCTCACCTTTGATTAAAATCCTGTAGCGGTGATCTAGTGATAGAACGCAAATCAAGAAATTATAATATCGATTGATGCGTATTAAAGGTGTCTATCCAGAGCATAATTATCATTTTCTAAATTTTATCGCCATCTAGCGACCAGAGTTCAATGTTTTATAAACTATGACACCCAATTTGGATACAAATACTTTGCTGAACAGGATGCCAATGCAAAGAATTACGCACAGTTTAGCCCTTGATAAATTTGCTCACAAGATCTTCCAAATGACCTCGTCATAGTCATTATGACGACGGATTCTCTTGAAGCGACCATTGACCATTGACCATTGTGCTTAACGCCGATAGCGCCATGTGGGCACTGCTTACTACACCTGAAAGACCGCATCTTCTTACGTTACTGATTTGTAATGGTTGAACGGTCTGGTGGAGA
>JACEVL010000312.1:0-240660 GCA_020284085.1 Aporrectodea caliginosa
CTATACTTTCTATCAGATGGACAAGTTCACCTAAAGGTAAATACTGTTAGCTTCATAAAGAACTTTTTGTTCAGTAAGATATTTACAGTATCAGTAACTATAATTGGTGCACGACAGACAAACGGTTAGCATGATAGACTGTAAATCGAAAGGTTGGAGTACAGAGCTCTCCATGGCAGAATTCCGTTGCAAAATGTGTCCTCCAATTCCACCCTCTCAGTCAACTCAGCTATTAGTGCACTTACTCTACAGTCTCAATGGGAGCACCAGGCATTGATGGAAGTAGCTGGCCGCCCGACCTAAAATACCAAGGCTTAGAAAAGTGAAGTCTCTTGGACGTCATTCCCAGCAGCTTCTGAAGACTGTTCTAAGAGTCTTTTTCTTCTTTATCTACTGCTTGCGGAGCTATTGCCATAACATGGTTTGTTTGTAGGTAGATTATCAGGGATTGGAGAAATTCTATTCCATATCGTACATTTGGTACAGCTTACTGTGGATGACAGTGACGGTCCTCGTTGGATCCATAGCATCTTTTCTGCTCAGTAAGTACGGAATTTTATAGTCATTTCGAACAGCATGAGTTATCGCAACCTCGGTTTAAGGCCACAATTTGGATCACTGTCATGGGAGCCCCACGTTGAGGCAAGAGGGGCACTTTCCTCTCGTGGATTTTATATCTAAATATCCCAAACTAAGAGTCGACAATTATTAATTTCCAATAATTAAAATAGGTTACTGCTTGCTTGGTGACTTGTAACTCTTTGACCAACTGAATTCAGGAACTGTTTTTGTGACTCCTAAATTTGTTCAATGCAGTACAATTTTATTACATAACCGAAGACTTAATATGATTTTTTTCATGTCATTTGACAAATGGGTCAGATGATTGGTTCCTATTAAGGAGACCAGCGAACACGTTTATAAAATAAGCTTAGTACACGAATAAATGGAATTAATATAAAATGTCGTCCTTTTTATTATTATTATTATTATTATTATTATTTATTATTATTATTATTATTACTACTACTATTATTATTATTATTATTATTATTATTATTATTATTATTATTATTATTATTATTATTATTATTATTATTATTATTATTATTATTATTATTATTATTATTATTATTATTATTATTATTAGTGGACGAGAGTCTTCTAATTAGTTTTAGACAGATGTTTAGATGCAGAGGCGAAACAAATTCAGACTCAACGTCAGAGAAATATTCTGAAGTTAATTATTAAGCGGTTGGTATTATTACTAATTATTATTGTTATTAGGAATTATTATTATTACCGTAACTGCTATTATTATTACACATTATTATTATTATTATTATTATTATTATTATTATTATTATTATATGAATTGTGCAGACCCACAGAACCTTAGTTTTTTGCCTTGTTTCTTGACAGAAGACAGGTCGACAGAAGAGAAAGTGGACGAGAGTCTTCTAATCAGTTTTAGGCAGATTTTTAGATGCAGGGAAGACACAAATTCAGACTCAACGACGGAGAAATATTCTGATGTTAACTACAAATTCGGTTGGTATCACTACTCAACACAAAATTTGATTCTATGAATAAAATGTAAGATATCGTAATAGCTGTGAAATTCCTTAAACAATAATAAAATCAGCTAGTGCTAGAACTCGATGTGTGGCACCATCACGGATTCCAAATGAATTGTGCAGACCCTTAAACCATTAGTTTTCATAATCCTTCCTTTAAAGTTGCAAACATTATTTTACGACCTCAAGAGCGTCACCCATGCATGCAGCGTTGACTGATGCTTTCAGTATTAGAAAAACGGCGCTGTTAGTCTTTAAATTAAAATCTTCAATCAATCAATGTAAACTTGAAATAGCGCCACTTGAAGATGCCTATTCAGAGACGCTCCCGGCCCAGCCGCGGCTGAACGTTGTCAACGATTAAGTAAAAGGTCGAAGAATTTTTCCTTTGTAGCTGCAGACTTACTTCAATGGAAGGCCATTATAAATTTGCCGGGCCCGCAACGGATAAAGCCCGGTATTGTGCTCGCAGTCTGTTGAAGAATTTTGTGATTAATTTCGTGCCACTTGAACCCGAATTTCAGGGTTTTAGAGTAAAATAAAACATTACAGACCTATAATTATGAAGATGTTCTTGTGGTTTTCCTAGATTTGAATAAATATTCTAAACCCAGTCCATTTCCCTCTACGGTTATTAGATTGAAATGCTTGATTTAGAGACTCTGGTTTTTGTTGAACAGGTTGAAATTCGACCCGAAGAGAACGACAAGAAAGAGCATCAGGTCCAACTGAGTCTCTTAGCGATTACCAGACGGTCATCGACTTCACTTTAGCGAAAAAGAGGACAGCCCTTTAAAAGGACTGACACAAGACAATTAATCAAAGAACCAGATAGCAATGCAGCGTTGAACTAGACCATTGTGAGCGCTTCTGATTGGTGTGCACTTCGAGAGGCGCTATTTAAATTGATAGATACAATACAATACAATTATGGGTGTGTGTAACATGTCTGCGCTGAGGCATCACGGGCAGCTCAAATATACTCGCATCATATTCCGTAGTCGCTCGGTGTATACTCGTTCTTTACCGGATATGGATAGGCAATGTATGGTGCGGAATATATTATTACATGCTTACGCGTTGATGTTATATTCAGAACCAGTGCCAATGCTACATTCACTCAACCCATAGGAAGCCAATCGCCGGCAACTATGGACTCGAGCCTTCTTGATGCATACACGAGAATCCCCTCATTGGCGCAATGGACACTTACCACAAAGTTTGAATCAAAAATTACTATGTAAAATTTAACCCTCAGAGGCTAACCTATAAAAAAATCACACATGGATAACCTGGGGTGAATTTTTCACCCCTCACTATTTGAGGCATGTGATATAAAATTAAGCCCATGTTCGATCAACAATGGTACTCGAGTACCAAGTTCTAAAACTGCAAAACTAGGAAACCTAACTAAAGTCAACTATCAGCACAATCATCGTTGGTCTACAGTCATCTACAAACAAGTAACGCTTTAGCAGCAGATAACCGTCGAGACATCTTTCACACAAATTACCAATAAAAATGGCCACGGTATGACGTCAGTCACGTGACCGCATCCAAAATAAGTAAGACAAGGGGCGCTATATGGAATTAAGCGAATGAATGAATGAACAGATACACAAATGCGTGCATAACTCCAAAGCTGTACCAGCAAAATACTGACAGTGGGGTGAAAAATTCATCCCAGGTTAGCCTCTGAGGGTTAAGACACTTCATTTTCGTGCATTAAAATAGTTTCTGGCACAGAATAGAACATAATTGCCGTTCATTGAAATCTCAGCAAGAAATAAATTCGAAACAGTCTTCAAACGCAAACTGTTTAATCCGAGGTCAATAGGTCAACGGAAAAGGTCAAAATAATAGACCCGCTGTGACTCGTCTGTTTTATATTGCCATTGTTAGTCATTGGTGACTGTACAATTTCAATTAAGTTTTCCACAGGAATAATTACCAGGCAACATTGGCCAAATGAATGATCGTTTACAAACACGCATATCAAAACATAATAACTACAATGTCATGTTTATCGAGTAGTTTTTATTGACCATTTTGAATTGGCTAGTATGAGAGTGAATGGGTGTTAGAGACGGCGGGTGTGGAAAGGAATTTACTGGAATCAATCACAAGAAGAAAGTTGTCTTACTTTGGGCACATAATGAGGAAACAAGGTGAATGTCTAGAGAGAGAAATTATGCAAGGAACGGTACCGGGAGCAAGAGCAAGAGGGAAACCAAGGAAGAGGTGGATGGACAATGTGGGCGAATGGTTGGGATTATCAACGGAGAGGTTGCTGCGAGAAATCGAGGACAGGAGAGGATGGAGAAGAATCGTCTACAATGCGACCAACCCTCGTATCGAGACGGTTGAAGAGAGAGAGAGAATGAGAGAGAGAGAGAGAGAAAGAGAGAGAGGCTAGTATGAGAGTGAGACATCGTTCCATCTCCAAATGTAATGTAATGTAAATTTTAGAAATTTCTCAGGGCAACAAAAAAGCCGCGTCAGGGAGACCAGCTTATCAACCGGCGCAACATCAAATCAAGTCTGCAATAGCCAGGTGAAGCCAAATCCCGATATTTCATGGTTAAGGAAGACTAACGCGGACAATTTATGTTTAGACTCGAATCTTTTAGATGTAGGCCAACACGTGGATGCCCGCACATTGGGGCGAAGGGTCCTAGCCTCCGAATTTTAAATTCAGCATGTCGCATTTTAAATATAATTGATTCGAAATAATAAAACTTGGTTATGCCGTCAACATCTAGTTCTATTACTTACCTAATTATGCAGAGTGTTTATTAAAAAACACGACCGTTTGAACAGTAAATGTTCCCTTCGTTTGATGAGCTATTCGCCAAGCAAACGGGGCAGAGAAACCCAAATTGAAGTCTAGGAGATTGGTGACTCCTGGTGCATGATACTTCGCTTTTTTACAGCAGCGCTATAAAAGATTTACTGCAGGACGACAGAGCAGAAGGAACAACGTATGTGAATGATTGACTCAATTTCTGCAGAGACGAGTGAATGAACTGGACCCAGAGAAATTGAAAGATTTACTCTGTTGCCTACTTACTGCAATTACTGTTGATTTTATAACAAAATGGATTTCGGAGCTACTATATTTCTTCTGGTTTCATTACATAACCATATTTGCTTTCTACATTACAAAATATGCACACTATATAAATTGTTGTATTGTTGTAATAGGCCTAAGACATAAATATTACGAAGTTTGCGATAAGCCTCTGTAGGACTACAATACAGGCCTACAGGCTCGAGAATACAATTTTCCTCGTCCATAGGCTATATATACGTACTTTCTTCATTTCTTTATCAAACTACATAATATTATTACACAAGTTTAAGTCAGACATTTTGCCTCGTTGAGTCATCTTAAAATGTACGCAAGACCAAAGGCTTTGAGTGTTTCGCAGAAATATAGCCGTGGTTAGCTGACATTATAGTACCCTTTTGAGAATGCATGAAACTGCCTAAGCGTGACATATGGACAGCCTGCTTCAACAGCGCTATGTTTAATTTGGCAAGGGTCTAACCGCGTGCGCTAACGCCTATTGTACGTCTGATCGCTTATTTGAGCGCGAGGTATAGAAAGAAATCAGAACAGCATGACATAGCTAGTCACGACTTCGGTTACCCAGACCAAACTCTGAAGAGGTGTGCTGAGAGTAGAATTACGCAGGAATATATGCAATGCACATAATTATTATAGGGCTATAGGCATTTGCATTAGAGGTTGAGTTGTTTACAAAATGTAGAAAATCCCTGATGACATATCTTTGGCAATGCATGTGTTGTTAATGTAAACCTATAACTTAATGAAAAATTACGCTGACTTAAAGACATTGAGTCACACAGCTTGCCTTTGTAAACTGCTGTGCTTTGTTGAAAAGCAGATCTAGTTATTCAGGTAAGATTATTTTGTCTCTTCTTATGGTCAATATCAATACTGTTGTGTAGGATAATGGTAACACATAACAGTAAGGGATACATTTGGAGAGGATAGGAAGAGACAGAGAATGGGACAGAGGTTAACAGTGTAAGATGCAGAACGGAAAACGAGGAAGAACAAAGAAGAGAAGGCAGAAAGACAGAAGCAATAATCAAATGACAAAGATTATAGACAAAGGAATAAGAAAAATTGGGACTGAATGGATCGCCTGAATTAGCCGAAATTTCTGGATAGTAAAATCTTCAGCGGTTAAAAAAATTATTCATGTTTCGTCACATGTTCGGCGCAATAATATCAAATAATAAATAATAATAATCTTCGACTCTGCGGCCGGCGCAGGGCTCTAGTCCGACATACCAAGTAGCGTTATTACATGCTACATAATAGGCTACTACAGTCTATTGAACATTTATTTAATAGTTTTCTTATTTCATTTCATATTTATTTCATATCCAGTTCAACTGATAAATATAAAAGTCATTTGTTTCAGATATAGGCCCTACACATATTGAATCATATTTAAAATTATTTAGAAAGGCAACCCAAAATAGAGGGAGCGATTTTAGTAGGGGACACTTTGTATCGTAGATAGGGGAGATTCTGTTTCATTGATGGAGTCTTTGTTCTGATACAGAGTCTCCGGGGAGACATTATTTCAACCAAGGGGAGACTGTTTGGGGGAGACTTTATATCGTGACACCGGCCGGCCGACAACAGCGCTTGAACAGGCGCCCTGTGGTTTTCACAGGCAGTGCTGTTGCTAGCTGCCTGGTTCAGCTTTGGCTCGACCCACTAGGCGTTAATTTAAGGATATGTTCGGGGGCTTTGAGGGACCTCAGGATAACTTTTTAAAATTCTGTAAATACTTATAGACAATAGGCCTATGTGAATATTACTCAAGTCAAGTGAACTGCATTTCATTGCACGATGCATCATCGTTTGCATTAGCAGCTTTCTACGTGATTTTCTTGTAGAACTGTAGGCCTACTAGGACTCTTAATAATGAAAAAATAGGGAATGGGGGGTTTCTGCAATGTAAGTTATCATTTTTCTGAACACCCTAACTTCTGGACACCCTAACCTCTGGCACATGGCGTGTAATTAACGTGTCAAAGACCTGTTCTTTTTCTGCCATACAGAAATAATTTAGTTTCAACATGAGCGCCGCGAAGATTAGAACAGTTCCGTCTCCCAGGAGGCTAATTCTGTTGTGGGATTCAGTTGAACCGATTATAAGAGACCCAGAGGAGGAGGAAGAATCAACACATACAGGTTTCAGATTATTATGCATTAACCTTTTATGTAGACTTATTTAACAATGTTGTGCGTGCATATAATTATAGTTAAGAAAGTAGTAGTAGCAGTAGCAGTAGTAGTAGTAGTAGTAGTAGTAGTAGTAGTAGTAGAAGTAGTAGTAGTAGTAGTAGTAGTAGTAGTAGTAGTAGTAGTAGTAGTAGTAGTAGTAGTAGTAGTAGTAGTAGTAGTAGTAGTAGTAGTAGTAGTAGTAGTAGTAGTAGTAGTAGTAGTAGTAGTAGTTGTTGTTGTTGTTGTTGTTGATGATGATGATGATGATGATGATGATGATGATGATGATGATGATGATGATGATGATGATGATGATGATGATGATGATGATGATGATGATGACGATGACGACAACGACGATGATGATGATCATGAATACCGCAATTTCTACAGCGCCGTAACACGGTGCATGATGTTACAAGGGCCCTTTGACACAATCAAAACTTAGTCACTGTTCAGCATCTTGGTCTGGACTCTGGAGTCTGGACCCGCCAAGTGCCGCATAATTAGGCTTATAGTACCCGGCAGCCTAAGCCGCCATAGCGTAGTTTGAAGTCGAGTTCGCTTCCAGCACCCAACAAAGCCCTAACAGGCCGGGGCTGCATGCAAGCATCCTCGCTACCGTTGTTGCTTTCGTAATATTGCGCACGTAGATGTATTCTACAGAACGAACAATAATGAAACATTTAAAGATATGTAGATTTCCTAGAGCAATCCTTTCCAACAGTCTCTGAACTTGCCAATATAGCCGATGCGAAACTCCTTTTCTCCATAGCCTACTACACAACCCCAAGTATGTACTTCACCAACACCTACCTCCACTCCGACACCTCTCCTCTCACCAATTAAGACCTAGAGCACACAACCATACTCTCCGTGTAATCAATCTCTACAATTTCTTCGTGCACACTTGCGCCTTAGATTCAGACTTGCTCATCTTCCACACACATAATAAATCAAACAAATAAAAGAAATTAAATTAAAATACATAAAATGTTTTACAGAGGAACATGCAAACCGTATACGATGTCAGTACAGTCAACTGTTGAACAACTTGACGAGCGTTCCAGATATAGTGGCGCAGATGTATGAGAGCCACAAGTTAAGCGACAAGGAACGCGAACACCTTCAGCAGTTTGATTCAACTCCGATAAGAGCCAGCGAAGAGCTTCTGAACATCATAATAGGAAAATCTCCAGATGTCTACCAGTGTTTCCTTGAATCATTACAGAAGACAAAACAGCATCACGTTTACCAAATGCTGTCATCTGATCAGCAAAACGAAACCACCGGTAAATAGCTCATAATATCTCATAGCAAGCACATGCGTTGTTTCAGTTGTTGATGGAACGAAACATCTTTGAAAAAAGAGCAGAACCGACTTTTGGACAACACTGCAAGATTTTTTAAGCAGCCGATGAATAATAATCTATGAAAATAAGTACATGTATATTAAGTAAAGATTACTTATTACGTAACTTAATTGGTAAGCAGGATGTTCTAAATGGTCAAAACTCAAAGGCTGCTGTTAACGCTGATACCTGGTACATTATGATAATGGCGTAATAGAAATTAACGCAGAAGCCTCACCAGTGAATAACAGAATAACACCAGCCGTGAATAAAAAACTTCATTAGTGAATGGTCAACTGACATCAGAAGTATAAACGAGATTCATTTTGTTTTTCCAGATGAACAACTCTCGAGCATTCCCGTCTTATCCGCCAGAACTACCACTGTTGATAGAATCGTTGGATCCTGATTCTGGTCTACTGTCACTCCTTTTCCAAAGAGAGGTACTCAACAGCCGAGAGTACGAACAGATTCGCTCCTTCCGAGATCGGTTTAAGAAGAACGAGACGCTGTTGTCTATTATCAGTCGGAAAACATCAGAGAACTTCAAGGAGTTCAAGAATGCCTTGATTGAAACTCTTCAATCTGGCATCGTTGAAAAAATAACATTTGGTAAGTTCCAAATGCATGTATAATTATATTTATTTATGACATATATAAGCCTATATATGTTTCGTTATTTACTGTGTGAATAACCATATTTAATAGGAACAATTATTACTCGCTTTGTTCTAATGGGTTACTTTGCTTTAATCGTTGTTCTTACATTAGTAGGCCAACGTGATAATCGCTTCTTGGGTGACCATACTCAGCGGGATCCTGATACCTTTTGGGCTTCCCATTGTAGCTAATCATTGTGTTCGACTGTTTGTTACAATTAGTTGCAATAAAACTTTTGATTGATTGATTGATGTCTACAGGGAAGTAAGTAGATTTGCAGATAGTAGTTTGCATATACATGTATGTGCGTATGTATGCTTGCATACGTGTCTAAAGTACTTAGTGACTTGTAAATGACCGTAATCATTATATCTGCTTCAAGGGAAACAGCAGTCAAAAACAATTATCCGTTGGGTTTGCCAGGTTCAGTTACGAAAGTTCAGAGAAATCATAAGTTAGGCTAAAATAGGTAAGCAAGGTTGAACAGATGAGTCTTAGGTTTAGACCTGAGAAAGATCACATACATGTCAGAATTAGCAGACCTGGGTGGCAAATTAGACAGCCTTTGACCAACAATCGGACACAAGGAAACACCCACAACTGACCTGGTACAAGGTATAACAGGGTACAAGTCAATTGACATAATAATAAGTTAAGTATTTATTTATACGACGGGTGCGTATGGAACAAAAATAGGTTGGCTGGTATTTGATTCCATTACGTTACAGACCTCAAGAGAGCAAAAGAGCCAATGAAATTTCTGCATTGCAGTTCAACTAAAGACTGCATAATAAAATCGCATTTTTATGAAGCGGTATAAGGAGAGATATTATAATAGTTGAAGGTAGGTAGGACTGCTTCTATAACTAAAAATTAGATTATACTGTAACTGTTGCATTTTTAATCATTGCTTGTTTTGCTAAACAATTTGATAGGCTGTGGTAGTGAAAATGCAAGAACGGTCAGAGAAATTGCAAAAGAAAAACCTGCACAGAAGCCTGTTGTTAAGCCAAAATCATGGAAACAAACGCTGTCATCATTTTCTAATAAACAAACTATACCTTTGCCAAAGCCTTTGTCTAATCTCAAAACCTGCCAGCCAGAACCATGTCAATTACTTCTCCAAGTTGTGGAAAAGCTGCCAGCTGTCATCAAGAACGAAAGCGCGGTAAGTTGACGATCAGGTTACATCTATATAGTACTCTTTGATCAGTATTATATGTAAATATGAAACTGGCTACATCAACTGAGCTATAATGAGCACTCTGACCATACATACACTGCTAGTGTGGAGATCAAGGAGCGGTGGAGAGGACTGAGCACCCGCCCTTAGGCCCTATACGTCGATGGAAAGAAATGAAATTGCTTCATACCCATGGCTGCCTAAGAGTAGATTAAAGGACTGCTCTTTCCTCTTCTTCTGCTTTCTCCTCACCTCCTCGTCTTCGTCCTTCTCTTCTTCTTTATATTCGTCTTCATCATCTTCATCATCATCATCATCTCCTCTTCTTCTTCTTCACCTTTTTCTTCATTTTCTTCTTCTTCTTCTTTTTCTTCATTTTCTGCTTCTTCTTCTTTTTCTTCTTCAGTTCTTAAACGCTTGATACCTATAAGTTAAAACGCATTGACACTGGCATATTATTTGTGCTTAAGACAACGCGAGTAGGCATACTTGCATATTCGAGTCGTATTATTTTGCTGCTGCTGCGATTCGTATAGTGCATTTTACGCATGAATACAGAAAAGAATCGAAGTTCACTACAACGCTAAAAGCACAACGTGAAGCGTTTAAACTGCAGTTAAAGTAGCATTCTGGTTGTAAAGAACTTCGAGTTAAAAGTATTTGAGTGAGACAATTAAGACATTGTTTTAAAATTCGATTAATTATCTATGCATGAACAACAATTTTCTTTGGACAGCGTAAACTATTTCCAACAAAATCGGCATTAACTCTGAAGGCGAAGTTCAGCAAACTGGAGAATGAACTGCAGAGAGAAGTCTCATCTAAAGTAGCAGTTTTGAGCCAGAAGACAATGAGTGACAACATTTGGAAGATGTGCATTCAGAATATACTTCAAGGTAAACAGCGAACATAATATAAATATATTGCGAACTGTCAATCAAGTTTCTGTTGAGGAAAACATATATCTTCTTCACATAAGCTCATTACAATGCTGGTCTGCCTCTTGTAGCCATACATGGTGTTTTTGTAGACAAGAATAACTCACACATTTAAAGACTCAGGAAAATGTTTAACGTACAAGTTAATTAAATCTACTGTCCGAGATTAGCACTATAACATCACAGTTGTTTGCGTCTCATCTTCGGCAAGAGTTCGATACTTTCGTTTAACTTAAACTAATATTTTCGAAGCGAAATTACTGGAATAACATTGTTTCGTACGATGTCGCTTGGATTCCATATTGGAATTATCTATTTTTCATAGAAAACGTCTTTTAAGTGTGCAAACTTCATTACGCACAAGAGTACCGAAGTGACGGTGTGATGCCCTCAGCAAAGTATTCGTTGTTATGTGATTGGTTACTGAGTTTCTACTTTTTTCCTATCCTAAATAAATATGATCCTTTACAGACAACCACAATGTTTAACACAGCACTTTGATGTTGTTTTAGAATCGCAGATCGCCAAGAAACAAATAATAGCGCAAACAAAAATTGCAAGTGAAAAGTGCGATAAACTGGAGCAAAGCATTCTTAACGAGAAATTCAAGTTAAAAATAGTTGAAGATAAGCTGCGAAGAGAGACAACTAGAAGCGGGAAGCAAAACGTGGAACTACATGGACAAATAGACGATTTGGAGAGAAATCTTAATTCAACAGTTCAAACGAAAGAGAATCTACAAGAAAAACTTCGGATAACTGAAGACGAGATAAGGAGTCTGAAATTTTTGATTCAGCAGAATGAGAAGGAGGCTAAGGAAAAAGAAAACTTGCTTTCAAGTCAACTGATGGAAACCTTAGATAAACTTGTATTGGCTGAAGACAAAATAAATGTGCTCCAACAGGCAGATAAAGATTTAGGAAACGCGGAAGAAAGAGTCAGTCATATGCAAAATCAGCTACTAATCGAACATGAGAAAGCTATGAACCTTGAAATACAATTAAGAGAAGAAAGATCTATCAAAAGCGCACGTGATCCCGTGGAACAGTCCAAGCTTTTAGCTGAAGCATCAGAGAAAACCGAAGCAGATTTAAACGAACCGGAAGGAAAGATAAGCAAAACAGATTTAATTCGAAAGGATCTGAATGCCCAGGTATTAATGCCATCAAGTGATTCTGGAGAAGTCAGTTCGGATGGTACGTTACAATTTTACTTTACTGTCACTTTAATTAGTACTTACGTTATTCACTTTGATTGAGTACTAATTCAATTTTAATTCAGTACTTAGGCTTAACCAATTATAAATGAAGTTTCAAAATTTGGGGACTAGTAGTGTTCATTACATTCAGCTTTTAAAACGCACCAGGAAACCTAAGATCCTTCTGACAAATGTTTCAAATTGTCTCGATTCAGAACTTCTTGCCTCATCGGAATTGTAATCTCAAGATTTATACAGCACCAAAAAAGCCAAATCGAGGGATTTCGTCCGATATAAATATTAATGCAAAACTCTTGAAATTCGTAAGTGTTGTACCTCTCACAACTCTTCTGTTCCATAATAAGGTTAAGGGAATATAGGCCTACGTGTTAATTTATAATGAAAAAGCAATTTAAATGTCTTTTTAATTCGACTCTTTCTTTAGAAACACTTCAGAGCAGGTACAACTCCGAACCAACTTTAATTCGAATTATCACAACAAAAGTATCAAAAGAAAAGAATGAACCGATTCATGGATTGACGACTTTAGACGAGGAATTGTTTGTAGTGAGCCGAAAAAGTTCAGACATTGAAGTTTTTAATTTACAAAAGCTGACTTTCTGTCGTCGATTTAAGAGGAAAGAGTTAGTTGATGCAATGGACATAGCATCCTTCAAAAGAAACAAGCGTCTATACATATTAGATTATAAGGGTCCAGATCAATCAAAAACAATTTTGGTGGTCAATTCAACAGGAAAATTATTGCAGAAAATCAAAACTGGGTCTGATTATGGACGTCTGTCTGTTACAGAGGATTCGAATGTCATCTTAACGGTGTTTTGGAAAGGTAAACTGAATGTGTATTCGCCAGATGGACAATTGTTAAATGAGATAATGCTGTCACCAGGCATCGTTCATCCACGGCATGCTATCAAACTGACCAATGGTCATTTCGTGGTCAGTCATGGATTTTTTGACGAGGATGTTCATGGAGTGACTATAGTGGATGCAGATGGAGAACTGAAAAGGTCGTACGTTGGAAAGAGTGGATCGGAAATCGGACAAATGAGTATTCCAAACTATTTGGCCGTCGACAAAGAGGGATTCGTGTTTGTGGCTGATCGAATAAACAACCGAGTTTTATTGTTAAATCCAGATTTAAAATTTGAGAGAGAATTTCTGTCGAAAACTGCGTATTCGTTACAGTACACGACGAGGATTTGTCTGGATGAGTCAAATGATCGACTGCTCGTTGTGAATAACGAATTTGATTCTGTGAAAACAGTTTGCAGCGATGGCCAGATTTTCATTTTTCACATTAAATAAATAAATATGCAGGACTATAAGTTAGTAAACAGTATTTACTTTGTCAAATATATATATGTGTGAAAGTTAGGAATTGTATTTACTTTGTCATTATATATATATATATATATATATATATATATATAAAACATCACTGACTTATCATATCCAAGGGTTTGACCCGTCATCGAGATTGTCTGCGACTACACGGAAAGATTTTCTAAAGAAGTTGTCCGTGGTTTATAGACTGGATAGGAGTCCTTGCTTATTTGGCTCATTTCGGTGGCTCCCTAGATAGTTCAAGCCAGCGCCTATTATTATTCAGCAGGTGACGGTTCGTCCGGTTTCGTTCCAGACATCTCTAGTCTGCAGGTCCTTCCAGCCATTGAGCAACGAATCTTGTACTAACTTATGATGTAATTGTAATTGTAGTGTAATTGGTAACTATGGCGCCGATGTCTAACACACAAGGATTCAATAGATGCCCCAACAAAATCTAGCAGTAGTCAGGTCAATATCGAGAACGATAACGGTAAGACGTAAGGCGTCGTGGATATTGCAACTAAAACCCTCGATATTTATTATTGAAGCTATCATTAGTGACCCTACACGGTTGGCCTACACACTCAGTGAGCGCACAGGTGTTGGGCTATGTTGGCTAACGTTGGGCTAACGTGATTGTGCTTTAAGGCTGGGCTTATTTGTTAGAACGCTGGGCTTATAATGCGTAGACAGTTACTGTGTAGGGACCTTTAGCAAGTCCTTCACTCACAATTGTAAAATTATTGCTAAGCTCCATCGATGTTCTGTCGTAAGGTCATGTGCACTTCTGAACTTTGGAAGGAGGGCGATACCAGATGCAGTTATAATTGTACTGTATTGTGTTGATCGACATTCAGTTTTTAAAACTACTATCGCATGACTTTTGTACAAGCCAACAGGTAAAAATGACACGCTGAAACATCTTGTTAACTAAGTTCATTTCCATCAATTTAATATGCGATATGATGATAAATGTTTTGGTTCAGATAAATCGATTCAGTGTATTTTCAGTGTGCGTCCTCTTATGTGAAGGCGCTGTCATCTTGCGATTGAATCAAGGGATCTTTGTGTAGTTCTGAGTTGAAGTGACGCCTTTGCTTGAAAGGCTCTGAAATGACAAACGATATCAAGTGGAGACAGACATTTGTTCAGAGTGATCAATTTTTCAATAATTTCTTTCCTACTTGCTTAGTCACTAGTCTTACTTTCTTGATTTTCTTTCGAAATTTTTTGTCTTTCCTTTATTCAAATGGATTTATCCTCATTATCTGTTATTCTTTTATTTTCTTTTTTCTTCCTTCTCTTTTCTTTCCTTCAAAACGTCCTTCATTCCTTCTTTTAAAATTTTCTCGTTCCGATCTTCAATATATCCTCATTCCTTCTTTTTTAAATTCATCCATATTCTAACTCCCGCTCCGCAATTTCTTCCTTCCATCTTCCGCTCTTTCCTTCCTTTTCTCGCATTTTATTCACTCATACATTCAGTCAAATATACGACGAATTAGACAACTAACCAGCGTCATTTCGTTTCCTTTGGCTTCTATGAAACCATCGACGTCAAAACCTGGTCCTTGTTCGTGTACGGTGACCTTGTTGTCGCTCACGAGTACAAGAGTGATCTGCAGAGCAGAACGCAAGATACAGGTAATTAATAGGCCCGGTCGCGCGTATAATTTTTTACCAGTTTGAGGATTTGCAGCCAGGGTTGTATTTAACAGCATGCCCCGTGTTTTTATGAAGAAAATTACCTTCCCTTGTGACGACCTTTACGAGTTCACCAGTTTTTATGTCCAGTTTTCTTCTTCCAGTTTTTACCTCTTTTGTATTGTATTGTATTGTATTTTCGTTTATTTGATAATTTGCTGTCAAAACGCAACAAGTAACATATCAATGCATGATTATTGTCTCCGAGTGTCTTCATTTCAGATAATCTAATCGAGTGACTTCTATAGAGCCGTGACCATAATGCTCAAAGCATCAATCTATGGTCGCTGTCCATGAAATCGGCGACCAAAGTGATAATCCATTATGGATGCCAGTTCGAAATCCGATGTAATGCTTCGGAGTGCAAACAGGCTGTAAACAGGTGATTTTTAAGTTGAGTTTTGAATTACATCAGGAGACTAACAGCAGCTATAAAACTAGGCAGTGACTTTTTAAGCCTCGGACCTTACACCGAGAACGCCCGGGAGCCCAACACTGCTTTGATGGAAGACACAGTAAGCAGTTGCAGACGATAACACCGCCCTCCCCCCAGTAGTCTGCCATTGTCGAAGTGGAGCACGCATAATTCTAACGGTGCTTTAGATGTCATTCTATTGCATTACAATGGATCTGCTAGAAGCTAATCTAGATTGGAACCAACTAGAAGACAATAGTTAATGAATCCCATTGTATAGTTTACCTTCATAGGTCTTCCGTCGGCGGACGTGTGATCATTTAGAGTTCCGAACTTGTAGTTGATCTCCCGCTTCATCTCGTTCTCAATGTAGATCGATCTTCGAATCGTTCCCGCTGTCAGGTCGACATGAAACTCCTCCCAGTAAATGTCTGGATTCGTCTTCCTCGCAGCCCCCAGTTGGCGCAACTTGTCCTTGTACTCCTCGGACGACTCTATGATTCAAGACATTGCAATGCAGAACAGTACGAAATAGTACAATACGAACTAATGCAATAGGACATGCAATACACCATGCAATTTTAATGCAATACAATATGGATTTAATGCAATGTGGATTTTAATGCAATAGGCTACAATGTGGATTGTAATTCAAATGTGTAATGTGTAATACAAAGCAAACTGCCATGCAATATATAATACTCTATACTGCAGTGTGATGCGATATAATTATAATAATTTGTAATAGGCCTACAATAGAATTAAATGCCAGGCAGCCTGCTGTTACTTACTTTAGTACAATGCAGTATTCAATACACATTATAGCACACTTTGCTACACCGGTCCATGTGTTACATTAGAAATTTGACAATGCGCAAACTGTTAGCACACTGCAGCCAGTTAAGATTGTTCAAACATGTCGGCCTTAAAGACTATGAGCCACTAACAAAATAAATTTCGAAAATTCCAGATTTGTTGAGTTAGCAGCTGCAACTAAGTAGCCTATCCAATTCTACAAATGGCACTGCATCAGTTAGCCTAATAATATTAATTGTTCATGTTTGAAACGATGATAAGAATCATTAGTGGTACTCTTCTAGGACTCTGTATATTCGAGCTGTTTTCGTTTTTGACTGACTGTCTGGTCATAATTAATGACTCTAACATTATTTCGAATAGCGCAGGGAGTAGGAATCTTAAAGGGGCGCTATATAAATTTGTGGAATAAATAAATAAGATAAAGGTGAATTTAATTAGTTCCGATACATAAGGCAGCAAGCTGATGTTTAGGCCGACTCTGTTTGAATTTGTCAGAAATACTGTCAAGACTAGTCTATTAATCTGCAACAAATCTCGCTAAATCTAAATTAAAGGAGACGTTCGTCTCCTGTGGTGCTGCGTAAATAAATTTGTGAGCGCTTCAAGAACGAAAATGATCTCCCACAAGACGCTGTTGAAACAGAAAGTGTCATACTTATTTGTAGTAAGCTCATCAGCTTTTGAACGCGACACTTTTTTGATCAACCAGCCACATCCCATAATGCAGTGCACTCAGTAAGTAATGAATTTACAAGAGTTTTAATAACATCGATTTAAAAATAAAAATGTCTCAATTTCTCGATTCCGGGCTGGCGGGTATTGCTTGTACAACCCGGGTAAAATTAAATGCCACCCGGGCGGTGCCCGTAATGGCTTTGTTACGCCACTGCCAGCGGCTGATGCCATTAAAAGAGAAACTTACTGATGGCGTTGTGATACTCCTCCAAGTTGCTGGTACTGACCAACTTCCATCTTCCGTTCAGAGCAGTCATCTTGTTCTGATAACAGCTGCTGTCAGACTGAGCTACTGACCTCACAGGTCGGCCCTACTGTGCAATATAGTGCTAGAACCCAGAAGATATCCGACCTTTGGAGTCTATTATAGGCCTACTAGACTGAACGCCGAGCGGCCAGAGTTGAAAGTGGTCACGACTATGCAGGACAAGGGTCGTCCTAAGTGGGTCAGTAGGTAATCAGCGTACTTTATATATATATATAATATATATATATATATAATATATATATATATAGGCCTATGAGTGAAAGTTATGGTAATTACTTAGTCACAAATATACTTATAAATATATAGTTTAATATATATTAGGGTGGCCCTTAGAAATGAAAGTTCAAAATAATTTTGTGGCAGCATTCCAATCTATTCCAATTATGAAGAAAACACTACGTGCGAAAAATCTTTGCAATTGGTCAATATTTAGGGGTGGCCCTGGAGCTCTCAAATTTGAATAATACACGAGTAAACTTCAAGAAGCGCAAGAAACGATTACAGGAGGAGCTCGCAGCCTGTACAAGCCAAGCAGGTAGTTCTGGATACTGATTCCTCATCAAGTGATGCAGAATTAAGTGATGAAAGTGATGGAACTGATGCTGAATGTAGACCTGGGTCTGGATGTAAAGGAAAAAACCTGTGATACTCATCACTGATACTAACACTAGTGACAATGCAGCATCTGCAGCTAAACAAGCCAGAATCAATATTCTGTCTCCTGGTCTGACGTCGGCCTTGGGCAGAACCAAGATTTCGTCAAGGAATGCTATATTCGTTCTTAGCGATGTGGTTTCCAGCCTTGGACATGATATCAACACTTTGAACATCAACCGAAATTCCATTCAATGAGCCAGAGCAAACAACAGAACCACCAAATCGAACAGTCGAGGGTCCGAATTTTCTGCAAGAGTTGCTTTGACCGATCATTGGGACTGTAGGAGTTGAACAGTTACTGGGCATTCCAAAACTATTCCCAGGAACAGGCTTAGCCAAAGCATCTGCAGTCATCTAGTGTTTGAGAGAGTGGAATATTCAGTATCAGGTTTTCGCTTTGTATTGTACCTATCAATTTATATATAGCGCCTCTCGCAGTACACACCAATCAGAGACGCTCCCAGTGCGAGAGACCCAGAGAAAAGACAGAGGTCTTGAGACAACGAAGAGAGGCACTTGGCCCATCAGTTAATAAACAGGAACGTGTCAAAGGAGGAATCTGGTTCCATAGTGCAGGGCCATTGAAGGCAAAGGCTCGCGTTTTAGCCATGCATGGGCAAGCAACAGCTTGTGCTTCGATACAACAGGCTGTAACGCAGGTCATCGATCAGGTGCATGTTGCTTGATAGAGCAGGAACTGAATAAAGATCTCCTTCTTCTGGCATGTCGCCACCATGTTATGGAACTAATTGTTGGGGCTGCATGCCACACAAAAAACCTCCATTGGAACTTCTACTGGACCCGATATTCTTCTTTTCGAGAGGTTTCAAGACTACTGGCAATTCATTGAAAGCGACAAATCGGTCGAATCTTTGGTGGCCATATACCGTTCTGACGTCCGGGAATTTTCTCATAAACATCTGGCAGCTGAACAGCCACGAGAAATTACAGAGAATTTCTCGAGCTCTCAGTTGTCTTTCTTGGAGATGTTACAGCTCGTTGAATTCGGTTTCAAATGTTTGGCACTATGCATCGAGCACGATGGATGGCAAAATTTATCTACACGATAAAGATTGGTCTTTTCAAGAAGACTGCTGCAGAAGAACGCAGCATTCCTGATATTGCCATCTTTTCGGTTGTTGTCTACTTGAGAGCCTGGATAACTTCACCAACTTCACTCTCATGGGAGAATTTCTAATATACCCACATATAACAATTTCTGCTGCTACAAGCAAGAAACTAGAGCTTCATCTATAGTATCTGTCTGAAGAGCCTATTGGGCTTGCCCTTTTTGACCCAGGAGTATCCAATGACTCTAAGAAACTGATGATTGCTGCCATGGAAGAAGTAGCTCCAGATCGTCTGCCTATAACACCCAGTGTGAAGTCAGATGCAGTTTTTAGCACCAGAGGTCTCGAAACGTTCTGCACCACTAACTCTAAGAAACTGTCTCAGGTGCTTCGTATGCAAGGACTGTCTGAAATTATGCTCTCAAGAGATCCTGCTCCTTGGGAAGAGGACGAAGCATTTCGAGAAGCACAGGCAGTACTCAAAGGGTTGGCTGTCGTCAATGACAGAGCTGAACGCGGAGTGGCACACATCCAGGATTTAAATAAAAATCTAACAAAAGATGAAGATCAGCTACAGTTTTCCCTGCGGGTTGTCAGTGAACTTCGACAACAGTGAACTTCGACAACAGTGCCTTCTAAGTGATGGACTAACAATGTTAGGCTTTTGGCATGGAAAATGATAACTTCCTTACATTTTCTTGCCGTGAACTGATAAGTTACTCTATTGGAGTGACTAGTTCAACAGTGAACAATAACTGAACAATCATTGAACAGTGAGCACTCATTTCACTGACATTGCTGTATTACTAGCATATTTCTTAGCCAACTTAGTGAAAGACTGAGTGACAGTGAATGTGCTGAATAACTTTTATTTTATTTGTGATTCAAATCGCAAAATCGTATTACATAGCAAATATCAGAGCTCGAGGGCCACCCCTAAATGCTATACAATTCCAAAGTTTTTTGTCACAGAATTTTATTTCTATAATTGGCATGGATTGAACGTATGCCAGACTAAATTTTATTATTTTTATTTTTTGGCTGTATGCTAAGGGCCACACTAATATATATATATATATATAATATATATATTAAACTATATATTTCGATGCCATGCACAAATCTATACAAAACATTCAGAAGAGCACAACAGTGCACCATGACAAGGTATATACCATTCCTAACTTTCACTCATATATATATATATATATATATATATATATATATATATAGTTCTAAATCCGATGTAATGCTTCGGAGTGTAAACAGGCTGCAAACAGGTGATTTTTAAGTTGAGTTTTGAATGACTTCAGGCGTCTAACAGAAGGTATAAAAACTAGGCAGTGACTCTTAAATACTCGGACCTTACACCGAGAACGCCCGGGAGCACAACACTGCTTTGATGGAAGACACAGTAAGCAGTTGCAGACGATAACACCGCCCTCCTCCCAGTAGTCTGCCATTGTTGAAGTGGAGCACGCATAATTCTAACGGTGCTTTAGATGTAATTCTATTGCATTACAATGGATCTGCTAGACGCTAACCTAGATTGGAACCAACTAGAAAACAATTATAGTTAATGAATCCCATTGTGTAGCTTACCTTCATAGGTCTTCCGTCGGCGGACGTGTGATCATTTAGAGTCCCGAACTAGTAGTTCGATCTTCGAATCGTTCCAGCTGTCAGGTCGACATGAAACTGTTCCCAGTAAATGTCTGGATTCGTCTTCCTCCAGTAGCATATATATATATATATATATATATGAGTGAAAGTTAGGAATGGTATTTACCTTGTCACGGTGCACTGTTGTGCTCTTCTGAATGTTTTGTATAGATGTGTGCATGGCGTCGAATGCGCTATATAATGCTGAAGTTAAAGTAAAAAATAATGGAGAGCGCATTCGTCATGAGACAACTGACAGATAATGTAATGTAATTGAACATTTATGTGGCGCCCCGACAAGATATATACGCAGAGGCACTTTCTGCGCTAGCCTATTAAGATGTCAAATGTAATAACGAACGACCAATATTACATCAGTTAGCAAAACAATGCACAGTAAGCTGAAAGATTCACCAGTGGCGGGCCCACGCACACACGAGGAACCAACCAAATGATTAATAGTGGACCAAGTACTATGGAAATCCTATGTACTTGGTCCACTGTTTATCTAAAGGATTCCCTGCGAAATTTACAGGCTCGATTTGACGACATCCATCTGTTTATTTAACCATTACAATGGCCTACGTAGGAAACACACGTCTTGCAGTATAATTGCGCTGATTTAGATCGGCCGGGTTTAGATACTGTGAAGCGGCGAGAGTACTGAGCCATGAAGATTTGAAATCACATGTAGCTTCGCACCCAGCTTTGCATCCATCTGACTTTAATCTATTTAATCTTCCTTTCTTAATGGTCATTGGTACTATGCTGTTTGTAATGAGACTATTTGCTTCAAGTGGCTAAGCCTTAGAAGTATAGCTAAAGCTTCGAGTAAGAGCGTTGCCATTCCCAAACACATTCGTACCGAAAATCTTAAGAAAAATAATGCATAATTCTCAAAAATAAAACTATAGCATATAAACCAAGTCTATTCACTTTGCGCCTTGGTCTGCAACCAATGACTGCGGGTTCGAATCTGCTTAATGGACTTCCTGTGAAGCTACAGGACAAAGTGTTCGCGCACACCAAGCCGTCACCAAGTCTCTGTCACCAAACAGTAGGCCTATAATTTTATCCTGCGTAAACCGGAAGGTAAGACGCGAATCCTATCATGGTGCCCAACCCTTGCGTTAATGCAGGACCTTGAAATAAATCCATTGCCAGCTCAAAAGCCGGAGAGCAGGACATGAGCTACGTTACGTCTCACTGCGAGATCTGAGAGTTTAGCTTTCTTGTTTACTTTTTGCCAGTAGTTCTGAGAAAAGACCAGTTCTACTCAGACGGAAGCATGATCATTAGTTAACTTATTGCGAAAAAACAGAAAATTCAAGTAAATGAAACTCCAGTGAAAATTCAGTTGAGCATAAAAGCACGTTTCTTATGTTATCTACTGCGTGAACAAGTTTAAAACCTGCGTGAGAAAGTATAATAATCAAGTATCAAATTCAATTAATGGATGAGCGAAAACATTCAGTTATTCAGTACGACTGGTATATCTTGTGTACTTCACGATGAAATAAAAAATATGTATTGTTTACTATGAATGCACAATTATCTTTGTGAACAATATCGATGAAACATAGTTCTAAGGAAAACAAATAATTAAACACCAATCAGTAAAATCTTTTGCATCAGGAAACTTCATTTCAAAATACGTGACGCATTCGACACGCACAACCCAACCACCTGTACATTAGCTGATCAATGCTTTCATATGTTTATGCCATGTCTGGGAATGAAAACATGACAATATCGAGTAAAAGCAAAGCAGTAAAGTCTTTGATATCGAGTGTTCATTTCAAAACAGTTACATTAGCACAAGCACCTGCACATGAATTAATAAACGCCCACAATATCTGTTTCGAATCGAGCAAAAACAAAATAAAGTAATTATTATGTCGTGACAGCATGATAACGTAAGAGTGAAACAAATCTGACAAATCTATCAGACGAGTTCAAAGCAATAAATTATATTGTTTTGCACACGACTACTACCTGCAAACACCTGTTGCTCAATGCCTATGAAAGTCTCGCATTTTCATCGATAATCAACGGCCATCTTCGCTTCTCAAGCTTCTTCAGACTGACGGTAAGACACGAAGAAAATTTTTATTTGAAGACGATTCATTCGGAAGTATTGTCCGCCCTTATATGCCGAGGTTAAGAAATAAGGTTATTTACAATGGCTACATTTGAGGGTTAGCATGGCTATACTTCTGTTTCTATATCTTAAATAATTATAGTATTGGATTATCCATTGGCGCCTAAGCACACATTTACGGTCCCGTTTAAATTCATATTTATCTAGGCTCGCTGTTCTTGTAGAAACATACAATAACATGTATAAGAACACAGTCGTCTCCTCTTTAAGATTCAAAAAGTAACTTCAACAGATGAGTTTAATGCAAGGAATCTGTTTGCATTCTATACAGAACCAGTTTGAAAGATGAAGATGCTGTGTTCCTTGCTGCTCATTTGCGTTCTGCAAATTGCCTTCGCTCGAATTACGCTGGTTGAAATACTATACAGTGAGCAAACAAATTCTCGCTTTCAAAATTCTTAGAAATTGTTTTTTCTGTCTTGCAACTTTGAACCGTCACTAAAGAGAGTTATCATCTTGCCTAGCCCTTCCATAGCTCGTTCATTTCATTTTACAGATCGTTTGGTCCATAGCCTAAGCATTTACAAGCGCTTATTCATAGCTTAAACATTGTAAACATTTATAAGTGAAGGCAATGAAACAGTAAATAATTCGAGCCAAAGTAGGCCTATATTAGGACATTAGTTACGCTAAGAAATATTATTAAGGTATGATAAAGTGAGATGAAGTAATGCAAGTTAGGGTAAGGTATAGTGGAGAAAGATAAGGATAGAATTGAATCAGTGCATTAGAGATATCGCCTCAACACTAGAGCCTATTCAAAGTTGTGAGCACTTAGTAATGTCTTTGTTTCCTACTAGTGTCTCTTAGAAATCAGTGTTATTTTACGCGTGTTTCTGATGTTCACAGGGTTTGAGTTGGATCCAGTCAATGATGACAAGGAAGCAGAAGAAGTTCATTTCAATAGAAAGATGAACGCTAAGAGGTACTAGATTACAATGGTAACCTTAACTCTTTCTCAGCAGCACCCAGTGCAATGGCGGACTTTGACAAAGCGACAAAATAACGTGCTACGGACTACATGGTTTCACTTGCTATTGTGCTGTCGACAACTATATAGTGTTGTTTTCTGCAAATGCTCACATAATCTCCCTCTATAGCAACTGCAGCATGTGCATATCATGGCTAATCATGCCCATATTTTTCGCCTCCTAATCACTGAGTGGGCTTTATAAATGTTCGATTACAATTATCGACCTCATATATACTTAGCTACTCGCAATGCTTCCTCTAGCAGTGTCAAATCGACACCATTTTCCCCCTGCGTCAAAGGAAATGAAAACCAAATACTGCAGATTACACTATTCCATCGTCCGTTCAGCTTATCGCTTCTGATAGTCAATCGTACTTTTACCCAGCTTCACACTTTCACGTTCATGCAGTAAAAAGACACGGCTTTTCTAAAGTCAAGGTAATAGATAAGGTAAGGTGGGCATTAAGATCCCTGACAGCCATAAACACGAAACAACTAGCACTCATGTAAACCAAAGTGCGGTTATGCAGTTGGATAAATAAAGAATATACTTACTTACTTACTTTAAAAGGTTTCTACTTCTACAGACTGTACGCGCTTCGTACCAGTTCAGTTGTTATAAATAGCGAGATAAAGAGTCAGCAGGCAATTAACATTGTAGGTGCTTTGCAATTGTCTAAGAGATGATAAATAGTAAAGTTCTGATGCAGCATTCTGGTTTCTTCCCTTTGAATCACGCCGATAAATCATACAGTTTCTCTGAGCAACTTAGCGAGTTAGCGAGTGAGCTGTGATAAGTCTGCGGTTGCGACCGCGTGTGAGTGTGTAAGCGAGCGAAAAGCAATCCACAGAGCCAGTATGCAAATTAGTGAATTGATTTTCTAATTGAAGTAAACATCAATGAAAATTCAGTTGATAATTAGGCTACAGCTTGCGGCATGCCTTGCACGATGTTCAAAATATCTTCTCCAGAACGTAATTTGTATAGCGTAAGGCCGTTAGTCATAATTAGGCCTCGTTGTAGCACACCAGTCAGCGAGCCAGCATAATATTATTCTAAATCTGACTTCTAAAATGGCATCGTTATCATAATGCCGTAAAAATCGGTGGCCGGTTCAAATGACATCGTGGTCAAAATCATAATCCATTGGAAAAGAATACAGGTCGAAGGATCAGAGAAACCAAAGTAAGTTTCGCTGTCACAGTTTTGTAAGTTCATATTTGAAATCTTCTATTTCGTGTAATGATGAAGAATCACTTTTCTTTCTCGCAGTTCAGAGAAACATCACCATGGATTTGTATATCCTGATTAGTGATCGACGGGAGTGAAGGCGACCGTGAAAGCAGCAGCGAGATTTCATGATCTTGTCGTGACATCCGATTCTACACATTGAGGCTGATTTCAATTAGACAATATGAATAGTTATTGATCCAGTAGAAGTAGAATTCAGATGGCGAATTCACGTATAACGCAACTTACAACTTGATTAAATTCCTAAATTCTTTTATTATTGGGTAGGGGTTTAGGCTAACGGTAACACTCTGGTGCGTAGAGGCAAAGTACCCGAGATCGCGTCCCGGTACCCTCCCTAAGGTCGACTCAACCTTTTCATTCGCTAGGTGGCGTTGAAACAATTAGCAGTAGGACGTGATGGGCGCCTTGCATGGCTGCCAAACAGTAATAACTTGTGATCATCCGTTCATACTATGAATTGTAATCATCATGCTTACTTGTCAGTTTGAAACATTAAACGAAGATTATTATTATTATTATTATTATTATTATTAGTCCTCCGACTCTTTAATTAAGTAACAAACACACGTATTGAGTAATAATCAAGAAAGAAGGGACAAGGTTAGTTTAACCTATTAGCTTTTCTTGTCTCCTGTTACACAGTAACCGTAGCACTTGTCTTGCGCAATAAATAAATTCCGAAAAATTGAGTTAATTCCTTTTATATGCAACAAAGAAGGTGAAACTATGATGACTACGATGATGATGATGACGATGGCGATGACCATGATGATGATGATTAATTATATCAGTAGGAAAAAGATGATGATGTCTTTCAATCAATCGGAATTTATATAGTATCTCTTCAATGTTTCTCCTTAGAGGCACTTTCGACCCAGGCCAGGCGAAAGAGAACAGTCTTGAACAGCTGACAAAACGGAGAGTAGGGGACCCTGGGCAGGAGACGCTTCGACAGGGGAAGTCCGGTCCATGTCGTTGGACCGATCACGGAAAATGCCAGGCGCTCCATGGAACCTGTGCGAGCAAAAAGAATAGCCAGGTTGCGTGGGCGGCGAGGTGGAGACTGCGATCACTGTGAGACGAGACAGAGCAGCAGAACCAAGAGACATCGCCAGAACATTTATACATACACACATACAACACACACATACATACATACATACAATACATACACAGATACGTACATACATATTTATATACATAGAAACATACGTGCATACATACATACTTATATACATATACACATACATACGTACATATATATATATATATATATATATACATACATGTACATGCATACGTACAACCATACATACATACATACAATACATACACAGATACGTACATACATATTTATATACATGTATACATAGAAACATACGTGCATACATACATACTTATATACATATACACATACATACGTACATATATATATATATATATACATACACATGTACATGCATACGTACAACCATACATACATGCATACATGCATACATACATACATACATACATACATACATACATACATACATACATACATACATACATACATACATACATACATACATACATACATACATACATACATACATACATACATACATGCATGGGCCTACATGCATACAAGAGGAGACATTCAGTCCCTCCAAACAGCTGATAAGCAGATGAACCTTTGTCCATATCATATCCAATAAGCCGTTTCACCATTTCGTGTGCGCATGCGCATTGGGTCGCTACAATAGAGACTCGAAACTAAAAGAGAAGATTATATAAGATGAAGTCTTTGAGTTTGCGAACCATTGATTGATTTTAGCTGTCATATCATATCCAATTCTGAATGGGTTTTCCTATAGACAATGGTGAAACGGCTTATTCTGAACCATCCTAGACAAACTTCAGAAGGGTTCCGCTAAGAAGGTTGGTATCAAAGTTCCATCATGGGTGAAAGAATACAACAAATACAATTATACATGGGAGGAGTTGATATTACAGACCAGCTCAATTCATATTGTGGTATAGATATTCGGTGCCGATACAAGTATTTTCTTAGAGTGGTATTTGATAGCCTGGACACAACAGTAGTGAATGGTAACTTGAATTACGAGTCTCTCAGCGGGGACACCAAAATAACGGTGTCACAACAAATGGTTCACCGCAAATGGTTCACCGACAAATGGTTCACGGACAAAAGGTTGACGACAAAAGGTTGACGTCATAAGGTTGACGACAATAGGTTCACGACAAAAGGTTCACGACAAAAGGTTCACTAAAATTCTAAACTTTAATGAAAATTTACATTCAGACCGCAGGTGTTTCCTAGTGTCATAGGTACTTATACTTCCAGGAAGAATTCGTTTTCGACTGGAGCTATCAAGAGAAAAGCGTCTCCAGAGTTGATGCACGATCATTTGACTCAAATTTCGTCCAACAGGAAAAGATGCGGGCTTTGTCACAGGAGGCAAAGATAACCGGTCAAGATTTAGAGTACCACCTGTAGTGCTGCTCTTGCAAAGTGACCGTTACTGTGTCACACTAACTTACTATCATAACTGTTCAATTAAATTTGTTTCTACATGGTGCTTGATCATATTCTGACATTTAACCAACATAGTCTGCCAATTTGTAAGACTGCCACAAAAATGTACTTTTACTGCCTAACGGACATAAACAAAAGTGGTCATATACTGTAAATGTGTACTTACCTTGTTACCTTGTGCTGTCAGTTCTTTTAACTCTAGCGACAATCATGATCAAGCCTCTCCATTTCCTTCTGTCCGCCGTCGCATCTCTCAGTTCTGCCAAATTCATTCCAGTTGTTTCATGTATCTCGTCCATCCACTTTTTCCTTGGTCGTCCTTGTTTTCTCCTTCCCTCTCCATATGCTAACATCATTTACTTTTCCAATCCATCTGATCGCATGACATGACCAAAGAACCTCAACTTTGCTCTTAGCACTGTTTGTTGTAGTGTCTCTTCATTCTCAATTACGATACTCATGCGCACCCAATCGTTGGTCCTTTTTCTCTTTCCATGATATTCTCTGCATCTTCCTCCATATCCACATTTCGCATGCGTTAATCTTTTTTCTCATTTTCTTGGTCATTGTCCATGTCTCGCTGCCGTATGTTACTGTTGGTATGATCAGAACCTCTACCAATCTTTTTTGTGTGTGTACTACTAAGCATTAAATAAACTATATGATGTTGACAGGAGAACCCTAGACAATGTATTTGTGTTAGTTATGAAAATTTTGCAGGGAAATAATCTTGTCCCATAGAGCGTTACGAAATGCTGGCTAAAGTCGTAACTAAACAATCAAGATCAAATCAAAATCAAGACCAATCACTCAAATCTTTTTTCTTTTGCCGTGGCTGGGCTGGGAGCGCTCCTGAGAAGATTTCTTGATGGGTCGCTATATAATTCTTCAGAATGAATTAATGAAAAGATTATGAACATATAACCAACTTAGACTATTGCATTGGCAACTTTGAACTGTTGTCAACCACAGTATTTAAAATAAGTCCTTATTCCTCACTTTTCAACCAGATAGTCTGATTACCTGTATTTGGCCATGTCTAAAACTAGAGCTTTGCTTGGAGAACAGGTCTATACTGTCCACGGACCTGTATTTTGGAATCGTTATCCTCTATCTGCTCGTTCTACCCAGTCGCATGTGTCGTTTCGCTCTAAACTTAAAACTTTTCTGTTTCATACAATGCTAATTAGCCATTGTCTGTCTCAAAGGAAATATAGGCTAATTAGGCTATTATGAATGGTTACCTGAATGCGGCTTGGAATTGATGCGCCATCCGTTTATACCTTGTCCGTTATAAACTGGTGCAATGGAAGTTGCAAAAGTAAATAAATTAGTTAATTGATCATGGAGTTCGAAAACCTAACAGTAATAAAATATCAAAGTCAATTAACGTGAAAGCGAAAACATTCCGTAATAGGCCTACACGTCGGCCGTCGTTTCTGCAATGCAAAGAAAAATAAATCACCTTCATCAGTGGCGTGGTCCTTCTCGGAAAGTTGACGTTTCTACGATTCTTTGCAAGGATTACGGACTTGGGTTCGTTTCCCAGTTATGTGTAGCGCAATGCTCAGTTGATTAAGATCCGCCTCCACTGTCTGTACTTAGGTCAGTGGGTGCACACACTGCACAGTCTGGTCCATGACCTGGTCCATTGCAAACATCATCAATACGAACATACGAATGCAAATAATTCACATTGAGCCTCTAACTCCTATTGCTGTACCTCTAATTTTTGGGCCAACCGCAATTGCGACAAATAAACTCATGTGACAATATACTCAGACAGGCGTCATATAAGCTTATAGCCTACTAGACGGTGAGACCATACGTTGTACATGTAAAACGCATAGGCCTATATAGGAATATGGTCAAACGGGCCTAATGGTTTACACATGACGTCTTCGGAGGAATCAGACTTTCTGATCTTCCCACGCCTGAATATAGTGTTAACAGATCTAAAAATTGAACCAAAATTACTCAACAGGAACTGTAAAGCAAGAGTGTTCAAAATTTAAGCTTGTATTGTTTCGTAAAGAGTGGAATAAAATTGTTATATACCACAATCGTTGTTGTATTTACACTGCAATAATATTATAATAACAACCATTGTTGCTCGATCCTGGTTGTCCGTCGCTTGATGGGCAGGTCCTCTGAGGAGTCTCTCCTGAAAAGGCGCTATATAACTCTGTCATTACACGTAGAATACAATAATAACAATTGTCTGTTAAAATGCCTGCTTAATTTTGCTACAGATTGAGTCAGTCAATTAAAGCTTTGATTCATCTAAGTAAGTAAGCATATTCTTTATTATAGCCAGCTCAATGGCCGGAAAGCATGAAATTAGTGGATCCCCTTGTGATGATACTTCATTCATTTTACAACGTGAAAAAAGCTCTGAGATAAACTAATCCAACTCTACTCAATCCTAACTAAGATAATAAATTCCTTCAAATCAAATCAAATCAACTTTATTGTTCACCGCTTCAATTCAGTGTTTACATGTAAAGACAGATTTTTCCAAATGCAGTAACAATGGGTAATACCCTAAGGAACCTTAAGTTCCGCTAACAGGATAGCCCTAGTGCTATGTCAATCAGTCTAGTCTATACAGTTGCTTATTTAATTATTTTTATTATGACTTCATTTCTTAACCCTTCGTCGGGCGGAAAAAAAACTATACAACTAAGGGCGTGGGGTCAATTTTGACCCCATAGTAATAATTATGTAATTTGAATAAAACAAGCACATAAATTGCATAAGAATGTCATTATTATTACTAATATTCACTGAAATGTCAATAGTTGTTTTACTTCCTCATGACATGACGTCATAACGTGACGTCATGGAACGACGTCACTTCATAATGTCATGATGCCACATACAAACATATGCTTGTAATAGTGTTTGTACACTAATGATTGCATGAGAAGGTCATTTGTGTAAATAATATTCACTGAAATGTCATTATTTGTTGTACTTCTTCATGACATGACGTCTTAATGTGACGTCATGTAATGACGTCACTTCATGATGTTTTGTTGCCACATACAAACCTAGGCTTGTAATAGTGTTTTACACTAATGATTGCATGAGAAGGTCATTAGTATTATTAATATTCACTTAAATGTCATTATTTGGTGTTAATGACATCATGACATGACGTCATAACGTGACGTAATAACGTGACGTCACTTCATGATGTCATGATGTCACGTACAAACAATTGCTTGTAATACTGGTCGTACACTACTGATTGCACGAGAAGGTCATTAGTATTATTATTATTCACTGAAATGCTATTATTTGTTGTTCTTCCTCATGACATTACGTCATAACGTGACTCACTTCATGATGTCATGATGCCACGTACAAACACAGGCTTGTAATGTTGTTCTTATTCTAATGTATCCCTCATGAAATGACGCTAGAATGAACATGTGAGACTACTAGCAGTGGCGGCGCCAGGGGGCTAGGGGTGCTTAGCGCCCCCCCAACTGTGGCTCAGCCCCCAAACAGCGATGAGGGGACAACAGGGAAGGTTTTGGAGCTTAAAGAACTAAAGAAAGCAAAAAGGTCATTGCATCCCAAAGGGAAGAATTTAGCCCCCGCAACCTGAAATCCTGGCGCCGCCACTGACTACTTGGAGTCTAGGAAAGTATTCCATCAATCAGCAGAGACATGACTTGTCTGAAAGAGATCTGACAGTGGACAGGGCACACATTCTTATGGCATGCCTTACAGACAGCCGTAGCTTTTCTACCTGTCTGTCAGGGACAAACTTGGCAGCAACCTCGTTTGTTGGAGGTTCCTGAATGTCGTATACGTACATGTTTCACTGGTGCTCTAATCAGCCCAAGATGAGGTGCATAAGGTCGTCGCTGTTCCTTTTGCTCTTGGCAAAGATCTTTCCCCAGTTTCTTGATGAACAGCCGACGCTTTCCCACTGGAGCCTTGTCGAACTTCAATTTCTCATGGAGGACGTCAGCGAAAGTGCCGCAATATCCAGTTGGTTGCACAACAGCCCTAACGGTCAACGTCTGGTTGAGAACTACGTGCTGAATGTTTTTATCATCTGGTCAGCAATATTGACTCTTACTTTTGTCCAACCAAAGTCGCTTTCTTTGACGACAGAACATCTCTAGCCAGGAACAGCAAGGTTAAAAAATTATACATGTAACTGGTCATGTTGCTACCTTCACATTCAAGAGGTTGTATGAGCTGGCGGACAACGTTTCCTCCCAGATCTTTCGTTGAAGCTGCATCGGCGCTCTCTTTGCCGCAATATATGCAATATATGCTGGCATTGTACCTCAGCATCGCAACACATCCCTAACTTGATGCCGTATTTTGACGGCTTGTATTGTACAAATCTGCACCGACCTCGATATGGAGCGAGACTGTCGTCAATTGTGAGAAATGGGCCTGTAATCATTGCAAAAGCGGGAGGGCAGCACTGATAAGTAAATATAACACGAAATAAGGAAGTAATATTGCGGGTTTTTGTGCAACTTTAGACTGTTTAATGAGAAAGAAACATCAATTACTGTCCTGGGGTCAAAAATGACCCCATGACCTTATGTGTATAAATGTCCTGTAATTTTTTTTCCATCTAAAATTCGTATGCAAACTCAACTGGAATACGTAGTGACAACCTGTACAGTAATTCTCGTGAAAAATCAGAGCAGCCATTTCACTTTTTAATATCGATCCATGACTTGAAAATGCACTCTGGGGTCATTTTTGACCCCACGCCCGACGAAGGGTTAAACAACATCATAATCAAATCAACACACTTATAGTTCAGATAGTTGTATATAACGTGACCAGCAGTATTATTATTATTATTATTATTCAGCAGCACTGAACACTGTTCTTAACTAGATCAATTGTCAGGAACACACAAAAAACAACTATCTGCACAGCAAGACATATATAAAAACTATTTAAGCCTAAAATAATTACTGATTCAATGCGGACATCAGATGCGCTTTGAGCCTATTTTTAAATTGGTACGGGGTGAAATTGTGGTTTTGAATCAGGTAGAGTAAGTGAGAAAATTGTTATATAAATTGTGGTTTTGAATCAGGTAGAGTAAGTGAGAAAATTGTTATATAAATTGTGGTTTTGAATCAGGTAGAGTAAGTGAGAAAATAGTTATATAAATTGTGGTTTTGAATCAGGTAGAGTAAGTGAGAAAATTGTTATATAAATTGTGGTTTTGAATCAGGTAGAGTAAGTGAGAAATTGTTATATAAATTGTGGTTTTGAATCAGGTAGAGTAAGTGAGAAAATTGTTATATAAATTGTGGTTTTGAATCAGGTAGAGTAAGTGAGAAAATTGTTATATAAATTGTGGTTTTGAATCAGGTAGAGTAAGTGAGAAAATTGTTATATAAATTGTGGTTTTGAATCAGGTAGAGTAAGTGAGAAAATTGTTATATAAATTGTGGTTTTGAATCAGGTAGAGTAAGTGAGAAAATTGTTATATAAATTGTGGTTTTGAATCAGGTAGAGTAAGTGAGAAAATTGTTATATAAATTGTGGCTTTGAATCAGGTAGAGTAAGTGAGGAAATTGTTATATAAATTGTGGTTTTGAATCAGGTAGAGTAAGTGAGAAAATTGTTATATAAATTGTGGTTTTGAATCAGGTAGAGTAAGTGAGAAAATTGTTATATAGCCTAAATTGTGGCTTTGAATCAGGTAGAGTAAGTGAGAAAATTGTTATATAGCCTAAATTGTGGTTTTGAATCAGGTAGAGTAAGTGAGAAAATTGTTATATAGCCTAAATTGTGGTTTTGAATCAGGTAGAGTAAGTGAGAAAATTGTTATATAGCCTAAATTGTGGCTTTGAATCAGGTAGAGTAAGTGAGGAAATTGTTATATAAATTGTGGTTTTGAATCAGGTAGAGTAAGTGAGAAAATTGTTATATAGCCTAAATTGTGGCTTTGAATCAGGTAGAGTAAGTGAGAAAATTGTTATATAGCCTAAATTGTGGTTTTGAATCAGGTTGAGTAAGTGAGAAAATTGTATATAGCCTAAATTGTGGTTTTGAATCAGGTAGAGTAAGTGAGAAAATTGTTATATAAATTGTGGTTTTGAATCAGGTAGAGTAAGTGAGAAAATTGTTATATAAATTGTGGTTTTGAATCAGGTAGAGTAAGTGAGAAAATTGTTATATAAATTGTGGTTTTGAATCAGGTAGAGTAAGTGAGAAAATTGTTATATAAATTGTGGTTTTGAATCAGGTAGAGTAAGTGAGAAAATTGTTATATAAATTGTGGTTTTGAATCAGGTAGAGTAAGTGAGAAAATTGTTATATAGCCTAAATTGTGGCTTTGAATCAGGTAGAGTAAGTGAGAAAATTGTTATATAGCCTAAATTGTGGTTTTGAATCAGGTAGAGTAAGTGAGAAAATTGTTATATAGCCTAAATTGTGGTTTTGAATCAGGTAGAGTAAGTGAGAAAATTGTTATATAGCCTAAATTGTGGCTTTGAATCAGGTAGAGTAAGTGAGGAAATTGTTATATAAATTGTGGTTTTGAATCAGGTAGAGTAAGTGAGCTGAATTTCAGACAGATCAATAAGAATTTAGTAATGTAGTATACGATTGAGAAACTACGATATGACGGCATCGCCTGTATGAGCAAAACAGTTTAATAATATTATTAATCTGTTTGCGAAAACAGCTATAAAACATCAAAACCAAATTAATGTAACGGAGAAAGCATTCAGTTATTCATTTCGACCGTTATCTATTGTTTGCTTCAAACTGGAATTTAATATATTGCTTATTGTGAAAACATGTCACACACAAGTAAGCCCGTATCTGTAAAATATTTATCGTGCAGGTGTTCATTTCAAAATAAGCTACGCAGTTCTGTGCAGTTGAAGCCACATGCATATTAGTCAATGCCTATAATATTGGTTAGGCAAACCTTATCTACTTCAAACTGAAGCGCAAACCGAAAAATCTACCTATTGTTTGTTCATTCAAAACAACTCACTCAATTATGTATGGCGCTCCCTCCTGTAGGCTACATTAATCAATTAACGCCTACAGTGACAATTTCAGAGTGAGCTGCAAAATAAAATATTTATCCAGTCGCGAAAACATGATCATATCGAAGTAAAACAAATCTGTAGAAGCTGTTATAATAGTTCATAACAATATGTCACGCTGTTCTGTACACGGCAGTATGCAGAAACAGCTGTTGTTGCTGAATGCCTATAAAAGCCTCGCATTTTCAACCATAGTGAACGGTCATCTTCAGCTCTTCAGCTTCTTCATACTGACGGTAAGATACGAAGAGAATTTCTGCTTTTCAGTTGACTTCTCGGTATTTTTGACTGACTTATCTTCATCCATTGTTCTTGTTCGTTATCTTCTGTCTTGATAGTAGTTCAAGTCAGGTTTAGTCTCATGCTACATTATTCTCACAAGAATGAAAGCTGTGAGGATTACTCTTTGTTAAAGGTGCTAGATTGTCTATTCAGAGGTCGGGCGTTGGAATATCCTCCAGGGCAAAAAGACATTTCGAGATTTGTCAAATATTAAATAATAGCATTGGATAACTGGCTAGCATTTTGGTGGCAAGATGAAGTGGCGAAGGAGTGTTGTCTGCCCTAATATGCCGAGGCTAAGAAAATAAAGTCACTACCTATAAGGGTTAGCATAATTGGCTGCTCCTCTATTTCTATATCTATAAATATGTAATAGGCTAGTATTAATTTATTATCCATTGGCGCCTAAGCACATAATTATTAAGGGTCCGGTTCATATTCATGTTTATCTAGGCGTCTTGTTCTAGAAATAATAATATAGGAGCGCAACCGTCTCCTATTTAAGATCCAAAACAGTAGCTATAAAAGCTGAATTTAAAGCAATGAATTTGCTTTCATATTACACAGAACCATTTTTGAAAGATGAAGATGCTTTATTCCTTGCTGCTCATGTGCGTTCTGCAACTTGCCTTCGCTGGAATTTCGCTGGATGAAATACTGGACAGTGAGCAAGCAAATTCTGGCTTTCAAAATTCTTAGAAATTGGTATATTTTTCTTACTTGAACCTTTGAACCGTCACTAAAGAGAGTTCTCATTTTGCACAGTTCTTCTTAACTTGCTCATTTGATTTTCTAGGTCGCTTGGTCAATGCTTTAACCTTTAGAAAGTAAACGCAATAAGATGGTAAAATAATTTAATAAAAAGTATATATTGTGATATTTATTTAATGTGAAGTTTATTAGTATATTAGTTATGATAAGAAAATATTATAAAGGTATGATAAAATGACAAAGTGAACGCAGTACGACGGTAAAATAATTCAAGAGAAGGTATATTAGGCTATGATATTTGTATAAGGTGAAGTAATAAAGTATATGAGTGAATTAGTTACGATAAGAAAATGCTATTAAAGCTTAATAAAGTGAGATGAGGTAATGCAAGGTGTGGTGGAGATAGATTAAATTGCATCAGTCTATTAGAGGCATCGCCTCAACATTCGGTTATATTTCTATGTTGTAAGCACATTGTAATGTCTCTGATTCTTACCAGTGTCTATTGGAAGAAGTCAGTGGAATATTGATCGTGTTTCTGATGTTCACAGGGTTTGAGTTGGATCCAGTCAATGATGGTGAGGAAGCAGAAGAAGTCCATTTCGATAAAAGGATGAACGCTAAGAGGTACAAGATTACAATGGTAACCTAAACCCTTTCCCAGCGGAGCCCAGTGCAATGGCGGACTTTGATAAAGTGATAATATAATATTTGTTTCATTTTCATTCATTCAAGTATTTATATAGCACCTCTTAAAGGAACCTACTCAGAGGTGCTCCCGACTCCAGCACAGTCAAAAAGAACAGTTTTCAAGCGCTTAAAGAATGTGTCAGAAAGTGACCAGTGGAACAAGCGCATCTCAAGAGGTATACCATTCCATATCGCCGGGCCTACCGCAGCAAAAGCGCGACTTTGCAGTATGCTACGGACTACGTGGTTTCACTTAATAATAATAATAATAATAATAATAATAATAATAATAATAATAATAATAATAATAATAATAATAATAATAATCTTTTCTTCATTAAGCGCCTGACAAACGCACTGCGCTGTACATTTACAAGTTATGCAATTTAATTCTTAACTATACTAACGGAACAGACAGCCTGCAATACAACGGCGCTTAATAGCAGCCTACAAAGCATATCCGCCCTACAGGGCTCGAACTCGGTACCTCTCGCTCTCTACGCCAGATGTTATCCAAATGCGCTATCGCCCCCGCCCCACTTGTTTTGTGCCTTTGACATCTAGTGTCGGTTTCTGCAAATGCTCACAGAATCTTCCTCTATAACAACAGCAGCATATGCATTTCATGCCTATAGGCCTATTATTTGCCTCTGAATCACTAAATGGCGCTTTATAAATGCTCGATTAAAATTACAAAATTGCAATCATCATCGTCCTGTACTTAACAACTTGCTATGCTTCCTCTGAGGCAGTGTCAAATTGACACCATTTGTAACCCGCCTCAAAGAGAATGAAAACCAAATACTGTAGATTACACTATTCCATCGTCCCTTCAGCTTATCGCTTCTGAAAGTCAATCGTACTTTTCCAGCTTCACACTTTCACGCTCACCAAGTAAAAAGACATGACTGCTTTTCTAAAGTCAAGGTAATAGATAAGGTAAGGTCGGCGTTAAGATCCCTGACAGCCATAAGATGTCTTTTAACACTTGAAACAGCTATGACTCAGTAAAGGTTTTCTCCTTCTATAGTAAGCTACTGTACGCGCCTCGTGCCACTTCAGTTGTCATCAACAACGAGATAAAGAGACAGCTTCAGGCAATGAACATCATAACTGCCTAGCTAGTGTCAAAGATGTTAATAACCAAAGTTCTGAGAAGGCAACGGAGATCTTCCCACACGATTCACGCCGATAAAATTTTCTCTGAATAAATTATCGAGTGAGCAAATATTATATGATCGTGAGCTGGTCCGAAAGCGCGTATGTGAGCGAACGAAAAGCAAGTCACTGAGCGAGTAAAGCAAATGAGTGAAAACGTATCCATCTGGCAAACTATTCAGTCTCCAGACAACAAGTAAGCCCCGCTGTAACAGCACAGTGGACTACTTCTATTTCATATTTGAAATGCTATATTTTGCGTCGTGATAACGATTCTCCTTTTTTCTCACAGTTCAAAGACCATGCCTCATGGATCTGCATATCGCGGAATGTCCTCTGACGAATGCTTGCAGCGCGGACAGAGGTGTAATCGAACTGAACAATGTTGCCCTGCTTACGAGTGCAATTGCCGGGATGGCGGCCAACATTGTACTATGAGCATGTGTTCCACTAAACGCAGTCAACTTGTTTAAGCTATTTAGGCGAGACGCCATAAATTATGGATACAACACGACATCTAGCACAAATAACACTTGACAAGATGGCAAAGTATATAGAATACAATGTACAGCATCTATGAATTGTCTTAACGTCTTTTATAGCGAAAGAAATAATTGCTTACAGGTAATTGAAAAGAAAATTAGGAAGGAGGAGGAGGAGATGAAGAAGAAGAGGAGAAGGAGGAAGGATAAAAAAACAGAAAAATAAAAGCCAGAAAATGATGATGACGGAGGAGTTGGAGGAGGAGGAGGAGGAATGCAATATGGTGCTGATGATTCCGACAATACTGATTAAGATGATAAAATTTGATGATGATGACGGGCGACAACGCTGATGATTTTTTCGTAGTTTTGTTTACTAATCACCTCTTCAATTTTCAGTTTGTGTTAATGACTTAGACCTACCTTTCACTTTTCAATCCCAGCAGACTTATACGTTTTTAAATCCCAGCTAGACATTAGCTGCAAAAATTTCACCCTAATGGTCAAATTGCAGGGACTAAAAGCACATCTACACCTCGTGCGCTTCTGAGTAGAGCCCCTTGAAGAAGCGCTATATAAATTCTATGATTGATTGATTGATTGATTGATTGATTGATTGATTGATTGATTGATTGAAGAAGCCATGACCTGTAGCTTCTTGTGCCGACGCCCTTGAATAGCCTATATATGAGAATATCAATGTCAACATTTCATTGTCCGGAAGTCCAACGTGTCAAACTCATTCTGAGTGGAATCCGTGTAGATCTTCTGGATGATTTTGTTGCTCAAGTGAGATGAGTAGGGCTAGACGAAACTCACAGTCAAAAAATGAAATATCACGGCATACTTTTAAAAAGTGCCAAATTCACGGTGAATTCACGGCACGAATTCTCAGCCATATTGTGTTCATAAAACATCGCACTGACAAACATTTTTCACTCCGTTTACGACGTTACGTCAGCGCAGACACTGTTACGTAGTCAGCAAGTGAAAGCTAACGAAGTCACGGCACCAACAAGTCAGATTTAATTTACTTTTGGCGCCATCTGGCAGTTGACTAAAATGCCGTCGTTCTTGGCCGATGCCCTTGAATATATATATGAGCCGATAGAGAGAGATAGGCAGCCAGTGCAATGCATTATTCATGATCGAGGCGGCTGTTTTGGGTACAATTTGTTATGTTTAACATAAGAAATTTATGGATTTCGACTCATAAAGTGCAACATAAAATCACGGCATATCACGGCAAATGCTAAAATTCAAACGCCAAAATTTACGGTTTCATTCCGTGAATTCGTGATTTTCGACTAGCCCTAAAGATGAGGAGGCGGAATTTGAAAGTGATTCCACCTAGATGGCCGCGTGTTTTCTACGCGTGTCAATTTTGACCGCTTGGTTGGTCGAACGCGGTCTTTGCTCGACTAGTCGACTAGTTTCATTATTTGGTTTTCAAAATGGCCTAGTACGCGTTCGTGAAGATATTTCTTTCTTTCGCCGCCGTTTCTGGGTGTTTTCGACGATTTTCGTACGCTTTTCATCGAAGTCGTGAGCTCCCCTGTGACTGACAAAATGGTTTCGCCCGCTAAGGGGGTTTCAGGTTGTAACCAGAGCAACAAAGGTCTATTCGACAATTTGCCGTCTGCTAAGAATGTCGTCCTCTGCAGATCCAGTGCCAGAAGGATGCCCGGCGCAACGTCTTCTACCATCTGCGAGGATCTGTCACGGTTTCGGTGGGTTTGAGTGTGTATGTGCGTGTGTGTGTTTGTGTGTGTGTGTGTTTGTGTGTGTATGTGCGTGAGTGTGCGTATATTATGTGTGTGTGCGTGCGTACGTGTGCGTGCATATGCGTGTGTGTGCATTGCGACCCTCATTGCCTGTCGTCGCTCCTCTTCTTTGACGCTACGGGACCAAGAACTTTGGATAACGTGCCAACCTTCAGCTTTGGATGAGAATCCGTTGGCTGGGCTCTTCGTGTGCGCGGGACCTTGCCATTGGTGTTTCTTCTAGTAATCTTGCATTCGAGCTGTGTTCGTTTTCGACTGACTGTTTAATCATATTGACTTTAACATCATTTAGATTAGCTCAGAGTAGAAATCTGGAAGGGTCGCTATATATATTTTCGTAATGAATGAATGACGGAATGAATTAAAACTACATTCTTACGTTATCACCAGCGTGAGCAAAAATTAATTCTGTTTGCAAAAACAACTATAAATTAAGCAATTACTAAATCATGAAAACGTGATCTTAATAATTATGAGTGAAACAAATCTGTAAATTCTGTCATACGAGTTCATATTGTATTGTATTGTATTTAGAAATTTATAAAGCGCTTCTCACAGTAGGCCTAATACCCAATCAGAAGCGCTCATAGCAATAAGTCAAGTAGCTTTGCATACGACTACTACCTGCAAACACCTGTTGCTCAATGAATATAAAGGTCATCTTCGCTTCTTCAGTTTCTTCAGACCGACAGTAACACACTAAGAGAATTTCTGTTTAAAAGATGATGCATTCAGTTCCATTCTCGTTTCTTTTTGACTGACTTATACTCTTCAAGTGTTCTTGTTCGTTAACTTCTGACTTACCAGCAGTTCATGTCAGGCTTAGACTCATACTCTATATCCTATTATTCCTATAAGATTGAAGGCGGTGAGCAGTAATCTTTTGTTAAGGGTGCTAGATTGTCAAACCGAATGAATACTCCGCTGTGCAAAAAGACATTTCGAGATTTCTACTCCAATCGCTAGCAAATTCAACTACTAAATGATAGCACTGGCTAAGTTGCTAACATTTTTTTGGCAAGATGAAGTGCATGGCGAGGTAGTTTACTCCACCCTTATATGCGGAGGTTACGTAAATAAAGTCATAACCTACGGCTGCTTTTAACGGTTAGCGTAATAATGGCTGCTCCGTTTCTATATCTGTATATTATTAGATTATAATATAATTCATTGACTCCTAAGCACGTATCAACGGTCCCGTTCAAATACTAATTTTATTTAGGCGTCTTAATTGTTCCTGTAGAAATATATATAAGAACGTCTCCTATTTAAGATTCAAATCAGTAACTTTAAAAGCTGAATTAAAAGCAAGAAATATGCTTGCATATTACAAAACTATTTTGAAAGATAAAGGTGCTTTGTTGCTTGCTGCCCATGTGCGTTCTGCAAGTTGACTTCGCTCGAATTTCGCTTGATGAAATACTGGACAGTGAGGAATCAACTTCTCATAAATAGTTTTTTTCTTACATACACATTTTGAGTCGTCACTGAAGAGATTTCTCAGTTTGCACAATCCTTTCTTAGATCGTTCATTTCATTTTCTAGATCGTTTGGACGTAGCTTAAAGATTTGCAAACATTTACAAGTGAAGGTAATGAGATAGTAAATAATTCAAGGCAAAGGATATTAGTTACGGTAAGACATATTATTACGGTATGTTTAAGTTAGATGAGTTAATGCAAGTTAAGGTAAGGTATTGTGGAGGAAGATAAGGATCTAATGGAATCAGTGTAGTAGAGGCATCGCCTCAACGTTAGAGCCTATTCCATATTGTAACCATGAAAAGGCCAAAAGGCATCGCCAGACAGTCTCTACTAATCCTTACTAATTACCTCTTTAGTCTTCAGTTTTTGTTAATGACTTTACTTTTCTTGTTTTCATGCGTTTCTATCGCAGTAAGATCTCATAAAACAGTTCCTATTAGAAATTAGCTGCAAATTTAACCCTGAAGGTCAAACTCGAGCTAAACACAATGTCTGCCCTACACGTTTCAAATGGGATCACGACTGGTAACTTCTTGTGCGTACGCCTTTGACTGAGGATGTAAATCTGTGCACTTCAATATTCTGTTGCCCAACATGCCATATATACCTTCTAAGCGGAATCCGTGCAAACCCCTTGTTCATTTTTGCTGAAGTTCCGATTACAAAGAAATGAGCTCCTGCCCGCCTTCCACAATGGAACGTAAAAGCTTTACTCTGTCATTTTGACTATGTGCAAATAGTTCTGAATATGTAATTGCAATTGCAATTAGCAACTTCTATTGCGCCGGTGTCTAATGCACAAGGCATCAACTGATAGCACATAAAAACCAAGTCGTAATCAAGTCAAAATCCAGAAGATCAGTCTGTGTTACTTAAATTGAAATGCATGAGCAAGTGTTTGCACAATAATTTTTGAAAATCTTCTTAGCTCACGTGAAAAAATTTAGATGAAAAATGTATTATTTGAAGTAGACATCAGCGAAATTTCAGTTATGTTTTAGTTACTCATTACAGCGTGCAGCGTGCATTGACTGTTGTTAAAAGGTGTCTTTTCCTCTAGAGCGTAAGTTTCAGCCCGGCGGTTCCTAATTAGGCGTCTTGTCTCTACATGTAGGCGCCTATGTCTGCTAGGATGTCTCTAGCAAATATACATGTATTTCAGTCGCCTAGATCACTTAATTCGCTTGTCAATAGTCGCCTAGATTAATTTCTTATTGGTGTCGCTAAGAATACTCTGCAAGGTAAAATTGTTCTGTCACACACATCTCAGTAAACATTTTTCAAGACATCTTCAGAAGCACCTTTTCATGTCTGTTAGATTGTCACAATGTCATGTCAACTGCCTTTGTGAGGCTTTTTAGCACTGTAACGACTAGCTGCATTGGTATCCCAGTCGCTTCTAGTTCACTCTCGTCCTTAAAGTGTTAAAGGTGTTTAACAAGTAGACAGATAAATATATATATACATGTTACGTTCCAGTTGGTTACTAAAAATTAAGATTATAAGCATTATTACCCACTTACCATTGAACTGGCTTCACCTTTGAGTCATGATTTATAAAAACAATGAACTATAGTCAACCACAGTATTTGAAATCAGTCCTTATTTTTTATCACTGTTGAATCAGGTTGTCTGATTGCCTTTATTTGACCATAGGCCTACCTGAAACCAGAACTTCGCTTGGTGAACCTGTCTTAACTGCTCCGGGAACGGAGTTTTGGAAGTTACAAAGTAACTAATCTAGCTAATTGATCGTGAAGTTCTGAAACCTTGCAATAACACATAGGCTATATCAAAGTCAATCAACGTGAAAGCGAAAACATTCCGTTACACACGTCGACCGTCTGTAACGTAAAAATAAAATTATCGTCATCAGTGGCGTGGTCCTTCCCGGAGAGTCGCCATTTCTACAACTCGTATCCAAATGGTGTGTAGCCAATGTTCAGTTTGTTAAGATCCGCCTTCCCAGTCTGTGCTGAGGTCAATGCCTACACACGAGTGCCCTTCGGTAACTTTGCCTCACAAAGTGTTGTTGACCAGTACCCAACAAGATGGATGTCGTCACCAATTTTCAGTAAAGGGCTAAAATAAGTGTCGGTGACTGTCACGACCACTTTAGTAAACAACGAAGTTACACAAATGACTGCACAATGCACATCAAACATCATTTGACTAAAAAGGTAGAAGACTGTCAGATGCTGTCAAACACTTGGGGTAACCATGGACTGTTAGGTCACATTCCGACCACACACAACAAATCTCTATAAAGGGCCTATTGCATAATGACAGATGACGTTGCTGCTCGGGAAATCAGACTCCTTGATCTTCCCACACCCTACGGGGCGGGGAGATGGTCGAATGGTAGCATGCTGGCACGAAGATCAGGTTAATAGGGTTAACTCAGCTTTGCATTCGATAGATATATATATTCGTTTTATTATAAATTCAAACTCAAGGATGACACACCGCACCCAAGCTCACAGATACAAACTATAGAATGAAAATTAAAATTATTTGGGTAAACAGAGAGTTGGCTTATGGCGTCACCGAGAAACTCGCTTATAAAGGACCCTTGATATGAAATTCTTATCATCTTTGCGTTGGTAAAACGAGCAATGGGTGAGATGGGCGTCTTGCAGGTAAAATACAGTAAAATTCGACTCCTGTTAAACACGTTATCATCTGTAACTACATGTACTAGATAATGTAATCTTACTGTGCATTTGTCAGTTTCAATAAAGAAAGTGTATTGCTACTTCTGCTGCTGCTGCTGCTGCTACTACTACTACTGCTGCTGCTACTGCTACTGCTACTGCTACTGCTACTGCTACTGCTACTGCTACTACTACTACTACTACTACTACTACTACTACTACTACTATTATTATTATTACTACTATGATGTTAACATTGAACCAAGAAATTAAAGTATAATAGAGTGTTTAATATTTAAACTCGTATTATTTCGTGAAGAGTAAAATAAAATTGTCATATGCCACAATTGTTGTTATAGGGTCTATTCTAAAATATTATTATAGTACCTACCACTATTCGTTCGATCCTGGTTTTCCGTCGTTGGATCGGCAGCTCCTCTGGTCAGTTACTACTGAAAAGGCACTATATAAATCTGTGATTACAATTACGATTACCATGCATTTTAAAATACCTGCTAACTTTAGCTACAGAGTGAGTCAGAAAATAAATCTTGTTTTCGAAAAGATGGCTATAAAATATAAAAACCGATTAACGTCAAACGAAAACATTCACTTATTCACTTCAAAAGTCATATCTTGTTTATTGCAAAGTAGAATTCCATTGTTTTAATCATTATTTGAGAAAAAAATGTCATTTTCTTGGTATCATGCTTTTCCATATTAGGTAACCAATGAGTAGACTATATGTCAGCATACTCACAAAGCAAACGACAGATTCCACAACGTACTTGTCCCGTCTCCAGGACCATTGAATCAGTCCATTACCAGAAGATGTGCCGAGAGCTTGCAATGCTCGTCTTCTCCACTATCGACACTGAAGCTTATTGTTAGCTTACTGTCAAAATCTTGTCAGTATTTGCTCAGTAATAAACACAATTATGAAACTATTTCGTCTGTTAAAATACAGATCTAAACAAAAGAGTACGATTATGACACTAGAACTGATAGGATCGGCAAATGAGAAAATTTACCTTTAACTGGATGCGTACAGTAAGAGGAAGCCAATGCAGATGCTCAAGAATGAATGTAGAGATATATGGAGAATCGGGGAAACTTGGTAAATACGCATGATCGATGAATAGTGAACACGTAACGAACAAGCTATAAAGTTGCGGAATAGTTTATTCTTCATATGCACAATGTAATGATTGTACACTTTTAATAGAAGGATGAGAAGAAGGAAAACAGTTTATTCTTCATATGCACAATGTAATGATTGTACACTTTTAATAGAAGGATGAGAAGAAGGAAAACAGTTTATTCTTCAAATGCACAATGTAATGATTGTACACTTTTAATAGAAGGATGAGAAGAAGGAAAACAGTTTATTCTTCATATGCGCAATGTAATGATTGTACACTTTTAATAGAAGGATGAGAAGAAGGAAAACAGTTTATTCTTCATATGCGCAATGTAATGATTGTACACTTTTAATAGAAGGATGAGAATAAGGAAAACAGTTTATTCTTCATATGCACAATGTAATGATTGTACACTTTTAATAGAAGGATGAGAAGAAGGAAAATTAGAAGAAGGTTAAGGAAAGAAGAATGAGGAAGGGAAGGAGGAAGAGAAGGAGGAAGAGAAGGAGGAAGAGAAGTAGAATAAGTGGAAGAAATAGAAGAAGAAGAAGAGTTCAATATGAAGAAGGAACACAAGCAGATCGAGAGGGTTAAGGAAAAAAGGAGTTTAAAAAGAAGGAAACCCAACTCCATGGAGCAGTTTGTTTCAAATAACTTCGACCATTCCGTGTGTTATTTCAATCCAAACTTTGACGACTACGAGTGCCGCGATTCACAAAAACAACCATGACGAATATAAAACAAAATTAAACACATATTACTCTCGATATAAAATTCTACCCATAGCATGTGTATCAAGATGGTGTAATCCTTCAGCGCAATTGGTCTGTATCCAACGATTGCGGGTTGGAGTCTAATTAGCAGACTCGCTGTGAGGGCCGTGGACAAGTTCTGGTCGCACGCATCTGTCTCTGTAACCAACCATTCAAATTTGAGAGTGACGTAGGCTGTTTGGCAAATGACAAGTCATGCGACGCACTGGCCTCCTCTTCATGCATCCAGAACCTTTCGATTCGTCCATTGCTGGCTCAGGGCCCGGAAAACACGAGCTTGAGGTCTTTAATACTACTTTTATTTCACTATATAAGCCAATAAATCTGAAAGAAAATAATCCAACTCTACCCAAACTGAATTAAGAAAGAAAATCTGCTAAAAAATTCACTTTTGTGCTTTTGAATGAAAGTAGACGAAAAAGAATTTAAATCGAGAAAATAACATAAAATCTTGTGAAAACTTTGCATTTAGGCGTTATCTCCTTCTCGAGCAAAAATTAATTCTGTTTTCGAAACCCTAACTACATTACATCAAAACCAAACAATGTGACAGCGAAAAAATCAATTATTCACTTCGATAGCTATATCCAGCTTACTTCAATATGCATTGTTTATTTTGAAAACAAGTCACTCACAAATAAGCATGAATCTGTAAAATGTATATATCATACAGGTGTACATTTCACAATACCATAAGCAGATCTGCGCGGCCCAGCCACGTGTACATATTAGTTGATCCATGCCTACATGTATGTTTTTCATTTCTTATCTATTTATAACAGAAGTACAACATGAAAAATCTACTTAGTAGTTAAACAAAGTCTAAAAGAAAAGCTTCACAGTCTTTGCTCGCGAGTTTTAAAACCAAAACAAGTCTATCAGTTATGTAGAGAGCTCCCTTCTCTATACATTAATCAATTAACGCCCACCTTTACTGTTTCAAGTAGAGCTACAAAATAAAATATTTATCCAGTCGTGATAACATGATCATTTCTGGATAAAACAAATCTGTTGAAGCTGTTATATGAGTTCATAGCAATATATCACGCAGGTTTGCACACGGCACTATGCAGAAACAGCTCTTGCTTAGTGACTATAAAAGTCTCGCGTTTTCAACGATAATCAACGATCATCTTCGCTTCTTCAGCTTCTTCAGACTGAGGTGTACTACACGAACAGCTTCTTCGGACAAGAATTCGTCAGAAAGGTTTGACACGAACAGAATCTAAACTGTTTCATTCTGTTGGCTTCTGGTTGTCTTTGGACTCACTTCTTCTCTTCATCCATTGTTCATTTCCTGACTCAGTGATCGTTTAGTACAGGCTTAGATTCGAGTTACATATCATATATTTTTATAATTATCATTGAATTAAGGCTGTGCGAAGTAGTTTTTTTTGTTAAGGGTGTTAAAGTTGTCAACCAAGAAGTCAGTGGTTGGAAAACCCACCTGCCAGGGTAAAAAGACAATTCGAGATATATCTCTGCTCCACTCCATCCTTCTTGCGAAATCTATTAGGCCTACTAAGATGATAGTACATTTTTGGCTACAGGACGAAGTGCTGAGGGAGTGTCGTCCGCCCTTATCTAGGAAATAAAATCGTTATTGACAATTTTTATGACTGCTTTTTTATGACTGCTTTTAAGGGTTTGCTGGTCCTCAGTTTCTATATCTTTACATACATGCATGAATAGTTTCGACCGTCCATTGGCACCTAAGAACATATTAACAGCCTGGTTTGTATTTGTTGTGGCATCTTGTTCATGTAGACACACAATGTCATACACAAGAGCACAACCGTCTCCTCTTTAAGATTCAACACGGTAACCTTAAAAGCTGAATTTAAAGCAAGGAATTTGCTTCCATTTTATACAGAACCAGTTTGAAAGATGAAGATGTTTTGCTTCCTGCTGCTTGCTTGCGTTCTGCAAATTACGTTCGCTCGAATTGTGATTGTGGATATACCAGATGGTAAGCAAACTATTTCTCGCTTTCAAACTTCTTAGCATTTCATAGTTTTTCTGAAATGCATCTTTGAACAGTCACTAAAGAGATTTCTCAATTTTCACAGTCCTTCCATAACTCGTTCATTTCAGTTTAAATTTCGCTTGGTCATAGCTTAAACCTTTACAAAGTAAACGCAATAAGATTGTAAAATAATTCAAGAAAACGTATGTTATGATATTTATATAAGATCAAGTGGGACTATTATAAGTATATTAGTTACGGTAAGAAAATATTTTTAGGTATCATAAAGTGAGATGAGGTAACACAAGGGAAGGTTGGGTCTGAGGTAAATCCTCGATAGGTAAAGGTGTCTGAGTTCAATGGGTGTCAAAATCGTAACGTAAAGCCTGTCAGGGTAAGCAAGCTAATTCAAGGCAATGCGATTTAAAGGTATGATAAAGTTTCATGACACAAATCAGGACAAGGCAAGTCAAGATAAGTTAAGGTAGGCCTAAGGTATGCAAATTTTGAGGACGTATGGTAAGTTAATGCACTCTGTAACTTGAGTGAAGATAAAAGATCAATTGGAACAGAAGAGAATCAGTTGCATTGTTGCATTTCTATCAGAATCTATTCTAAACTAAAAACATATCAAAATAATTTTCTTTCCAATGAATTCAGTCTGAGTGTACATGTATTTCTGATGTTCACAGAATCGGAGATGGATTCAGCCTCTGATGGTGGTGAGGAACACGAAGTTGTCGTTTCCAACAATGGGATGAATGAAGCTGTTAGGTAGGCTACGTTCACACATTAGTAGCCAAAACATACAAGCAACTTCTTTCTCAGAGATGTCCAGTGCAATGAGGACTGTGTGAAATTGATAAAAATAGTTAGGTCACCATGGTTTTCACTTGTTTTTATGCTGGCGACAACTAATATCAGATTCCGCTAATGCTAGCATAGTTGTCATCTTCATAAAAGTAGAAAATGTTAGTCTATCCCATTTTTCTGCATTTCATGAGGAGGATAAATGGTTTAGTACTAGCTGACCTTTCTCTGAGGATATCACGTGATTCTCTGATTTCTGCGGATTCCGCCCTTATGTCCAAAGACATTGAACATCCTAGGCTAGGTTGTCGCTCAAAGCTGACACTAGGCCTACGTGCCCCCTACTCATCAAAAGAACGGAAACCAAAGAGATCGCATTTATTCCACAGAACTCCCTCAGATCGTCACTTTTGACATCCAATCGTTCACTCGCTCAGAATATCAGCTTCCATTTTCCAACGTACGTATTTCGTACGTATTCTGTTGGAACGGCCATTTCGATTTGGATGAAGAACCAAAAGCCAAAAGCAATACGTTGCTCTTGTTTTCCAGCATAATTATGACAACGTTCTGAACTGGTCTCTGATAATTCATGAATGTCAATGCCTCCTATTCAATTCAGGTTTAAAAAAGCATTCTGTGAGTGAGTGAGTGAGTGAGAGTGAGTGAGTGAGTGTGAGTGAGTGAGTGAGTAAGTTGGTGAGTGAGTGAGTGTGCGAATAAGTGAGTTAGTGATGTCATACCTCGATCTATTGAAAAAAGATCAGGAGCAGAGGTTCCTTATGATCTTGGGGAAAATGTTGCCCTAACTCACAGAGGGAAAGTCTTAAGTATAAAATGATAACTAATTGATAAGTTTCAATAATATACCTGTATTATAATGACAAACAAGTTTAGCTAATCGAGAAACATCGTTACATGAAATGACTTTGATATAAATTAATAGATATGAAGTTTATCCTTACACCGTTCGTATCTTATTATAGAGTATTCCCAAATGTTGCCTAGAAATTAAGTATTATAGGATGAAATGATGAGCGAGTCCCTGTAAGATGTGTACCTGTGTTGTCCAGACGTCCGCTGATGAATTTGACTGAGCAATGGATTATATACTCCCAACTAGTCCTATCCTAACTGTTCGCCAATCCGTGAATATCTATTAACCAATCCTGTGTTAGTCCGCTACCTTTGGTATAGCTTAGGGTTTGGCCTGTTAGAGGAACCACCAATAATGATGAGAGCTGGCTTGGTCTAGCACATAGAAGATTGACGGAAGCACATCTATTCTTACCTCTGGCTCTGTCCGTAAAGAATGCTTAGACTAATGACTAACTTATGTATATATGGATGTGCTATATATAATCTGTATATTTTCTCCTCGTGATAGTGAGTGAGTGACTGACTAACTAACTAACTGATTAACTGAGCCAGTCAGCCAGTCAATGAATTAGACAAATCCGTTAGACAGTCAGTCAGTCAGACTTCAGACCGTCAGTTGGTCAGTAACTGAGCCAGTGAAGGTGATCCTACGTCAGTCTACGTTTTCGTTGTTTGCACCTTTTCAGGATCATGGATTCACTCACAGCAGGATGTGGAAGATCTGGAGATGGATGTAGCGAACCTGACGATTGCTGTAGTAAAGCTTGCTCCTGTGATAGTTACTATCGTTGCCAATGCGCCTAAACCACTTCCGATGAAGGTCACATGTGCACAAACTAGAGAGTGACACGGGAACAGAATTTTTACCCTATCTCACCTGTATTTTAAATTTCAACCTTTGCATTCCCGATTCCGCACTCACTTGTCCCCATCTTCTCACCCTCACCATTGTCTCCATCTCCGCATTGTCCTCGCAACCTAAAGATAAGAAACAATTCCACGTTTAGCATTATTATTTCTTGGATGCTCGCACTTTTGCCAGTAACTTCTCTCTAGTGTAATAATTTGACAGCCTCTGAACATTACCTTTGAGTTCAGATAATACGGAAAAAATTCATTTTTATTCCAAATTAATTATTGAGCTAAATGATCAAATAAAATTATGAACATTGTTAACATTGCCGTGGGATTACCCCCTCAAATTTGCCCTTCACCGTGCTTATAATTCTTCCCCATTCCCGCGGTATTACCATGGTGACAGAGATAATCTTTCGGAAACCATTCCTTTGTCACACTCTAGCTAAAGCGAGATGCTATAAACATTAACCACGCAGAGGAACATTGGCTCGCGATGTACATGTTGAATCGGACACTGAATCTATATAAGAGTTATTCTAAAATAAAGCGCGACACTGTCGTGAAATGCATCATAGTGTTTGACCTTATTTATTTCGTTATTGCAATTAATTCACATGTAATGTCAGTAAATATGAATCAGAGACGACTGAAAACATTTTCCAGAGTTGTGGAGAGGAGTGCGGACAGCGGGCACAAACCTGCAATCGTTAGAACACAGACGAAGCACTACCCAATATACCACCTTGGCGCATACAGATAAAACTCAGTTCAGCGTTTATGTGATTATGTGATCAGCTTATTTTCAGTCCAAAAAGTGGGTAAATAATAGCAAGCTGTTGAAATGGCTTCAGTGTCACACAATCCGACTGCAATAATTAGGTCCTTGATTATACTACAAAAAGACAGTGTCGGCTCTGCATGGTGCCAAACATTACCCTTCAACTGAGTCATACCAAAAGAAAGAGACACACAAAAGAAATCCTTCTTACACTCGCATTCATGGTTAGAGCGCAATTAAAATTAAATAAGTTAAGAAATCTTTTATATAGTTCTAGTCTTCTTGCGATGAAATAAATTATATTAGCCACAAGAAGCGGTATCACGAAATAGAGTATCCGTCCTAAGACTATCCGGGGGATGTATGAATTTATCACCCCGGATAGAATAAACCGGTTTAGAGTATCCGGGGGATAAACCATTCTATCGTTAGAACCCATCGTCATACGCATCACGAGAGCCTCGACGAAATTCCAGTCAAAATCACCAAAAACGAAGTAAATTAATTTAAGGTCGACGTACAAACTAAAGATACGCAACTTAACCCTCGGGCTACCAAGGGGGGAGTTATTACGACCCCCTAGGTTTTTTGCTTCGAAAACTTGTTCCATGTGGAATATAATTTTGAAAATTTAGGTAGCTGTAGCAGGATCATTTGCGCACATTTTGAGGTAAACATCATTGTGATATCTCACGCCATTCAAAAGTTACACCCGATATACCCGAGGAACCAGGTTGATACGACCCCCTTAGTTTTTCGTCTATAGCGTACTCATTGTTCTTCCTAGAAGAGAAACAATTACACCATTCTTTAGAGGGAATGCAGGGCTTCATTTGCATAACTACATCTTTGTCTTATGAAAACCGGAAGTGATCAAAATAAATAATAATATGCGTAATATGCATGAAAAATGGCTGAATGGAAGCACTCCCCCTTAGTTTTCTGTCTGTAGCGTATTCATTTATCTTCCTGGAAGAGAAACAAATATACCATTCTTTAGAGGGAATGTAGGGCTTTATTTGCATACCTACAGCTTTGTCTTTTGAATACCGGAAGTGATCAAAATAAATAATAATACGCGTAATCTGTGTGAAAATGGCTGAATACAGCATTACAACGTAAACCAATAATTATATATGTATGGATATATATGTATGGATGTACATTTATACTATATAAACATGTGTAGGGATGATTGTGTGTATCTTTTATACATAGATCAGTTTCAAAACACACATAATCTTATATTTGTTTATCCAAAAAGTACAAAATGTACGCAATAATATAAAATTTCGCTAATTAATGGGTTCCGTTGTTAAAAGTGATGTAATTTCGAGGTGCATTCACATAATGTACAACTAAATATACCATTCTGTGCAGAAATGAATGCTGAATTCAATGCTATATTACAAGTTATGATATGTGAAACCAAACACGAAATCCAGGGGTCGTCTCAACCCCCCCCTTGGTAGCCGATGTCGCAAAAAACCTTGGTAGCCTGAGGGTTAAAATGTTTTATGTGTACAATAAATCCAAACAGTACGACTGAATACACTTAGAAACCGCCAAAAATGCAAACTAAACCGAATACTCCATTTCGCTAAGGGGGATACTCATGTATGGGGGATACTCTATTTTATGACAGGCACCAAGAATTGTAAAAACAAAATGAGAACTTACTTTAATGATTGTCTTCTATAGATGCTTCAAATCCAAAAACTCATCAGCTGTATACAAATAAGCGTTACCTGCAAGCCCATATTCTCCTTGGAGTCATACAGGCAGCGTAATATAATAGAGCGCAGTGCAATATAAATCTCCAAAGAACCACCCATGTACCATGTCAGGAAGACCAGCTTAAAAGCCGGCGCTATGTGAAACCAAGTCCACAAGTTGTTTGGTCGATTTCGATGCCTGCAGGTGAGAATCGGGGATGGCCAAGCATTGTTATGAGGTGAAAATCGATGGTGACGGTCATCATGGAATGGCGATGGAGCAGAACCAACATAGGATAGCTTTAGCGGTTTGGATATTCCACGGAGTAATTCGAAACACCGACATTAGAGCTAATTCGTTTAATTCCAACATAAATAGAAAAATGACGTTATAATAGTTCACCAGAAACGAAGCAAAAATGAAAAGTAAGATATATCACACCGTTGATTTGAGTAAGTAAGCAATTAACAAATGAGTAAGTAACCTGCTGTGGTACTTTGCACTGTATTGACGCCAAGGTTTTATTGAAAACCCTTCAAAAAAATGCAGGGCCAGCCCTATCCCAAATGGCGCCCCAGGCAAAAGTATACATTTGGTGCCCTCTTACCTCCATTGCACGGTACACTCCACTTGAAAGGGTGCAATGAAATCAGTAATTATTTTAACACTAGAAGCACCAAAGGGGTCAATCTGACCCCTTTTGGTTTTTAGCGGAACGCACCTCGGCCCCAGATATAGCCTGGGTCCTGTAATTTTATTACTTTTCCTAACTTCGTAGGGTGTACCGGTGTACACTGTACCCTCTGCCAAAATTTGAACTCGGGGGATTCACAATTTCTGAGATTTTGCTGTTCTACCTTTAAGCACCGAGGGGTCAATCTGACCCCTGTATTAGTACTTGCATGTCAGGCTACGCATTTCTTGTTTGTTTATTCAATAATATTATAGATCAAAGCTAATTACGTAATCAAATTTGAGAAGATAGGAGATCTGGTGAGAGGAGAGGAGATCAGGTGAGAGGATAGGATATCTGGTGAGAGAAGAGGAGATCTGGCGAGTGGATAGGACTCACACAATCTTACTCATTTGATTGATTGATTGATTGATAGGAGATCTGGTGATAAGATAGGAGAACTGATAAAAGGAGAGGAGATCTGGTGTGAAGATAGAAGATCTGGCGAGATAAGAGAAGATCTGGTGAGAGGGTTGGAGATTTGGTGAGAAGATAGGGTTAGGTCTGGTGAGAGGATAGGAAATCTGGCGAGAGGAGATAATATCTGGTGAGAGAAGACGAGATCTGGGGAGAGAAGAGGAGATCTGGCGAGAGAAGAGGAGATCTGGCGAGAGAATTAGAGATATGGCGAAAGGAGATAACATTTGGCAATGGGAAAGCAGATCTGGGGAGAGAAAAGGAGATCTGGTGAGAGGATATGAGGTCTGGTGAGAGGAAAGAAGATCTGGTCAGATGAGAGATCTGGTGACAGGATAGTAGATCTGGTGAGAGGAGAGGAGATCAAGTGAGAGGATTGAAGATCTAGCGAAAGGATGATTTGGTGAGGGGAGCGGAGATCTGGTTAGAGGAGAGGAGATCCTGTGAGAAAAGATCTGTTGAGAGGAGAACAGATCTGGTGAGAAAAGAGGATATCTGGTGAGAGCAGAGGATATCTAGTGGGAGAAAGAAAAACTGGTCAGAGAAGAGATCTGGTGAGAGGATAGGAGATCACGCGAGAGGATGAGAGTGCTGGCGAGAAGAAGGATGACTTGGTGAGAGGAGATCTGGTGAGATAAGATGAGATCTGGTGAGTGGAGAGAGATCTGGTGAGAGAAGACGATATCTGGTGAGAGGGTAGTAGATCTGGTGAGAGGAGAGGAAATCAAGTGAGAGGATGGAGAACTGTCGAGAAGAAGGATGACTTGGTGAGAGGAGATCTGGTGAGGGGAGATGAGATCTAGTGAGTGGAGAGATCTGGTGTGAGATCTGGTGAGAGGATAGGAGATCTGGTGATAAGATAGGAGAACTGATAAAAGGAGAGGAGATCTGGTGTGAAGATAGAAGATCTGGCGAGATAAGAGAAGATCTGGTGAGAGGGTTGGAGATTTGGTGAGAAGATAGGGTTAGGTCTGGTGAGAGGATAGGAAATCTGGCGAGAGGAGATGATATCTGGTGAGAGAAGACAAGATCTGGGGAGAGAAGAGGAGATCTGGTCAGAGGAAAGAAGATCTGAACACAGGAGAGATCTGGTAAGAGGATAGTAGATCTGGTGAGAAGAGAGGATATCAAGTGAGAGGATAGGAGATCTGGCTAAAAGGATGATTTGATGAGAGGAGCGGAGATCTGGTTGGAGAAGAGGAGATCTTGCGAGAGGAGATCTGGTGAGAGGAAAACAGATCTGGTGAGAGAAGAGGATATCTGGTGAGAGGATAGGAGGCCAGATGAGAGGGTAGTAGATCTGGTGAGAGGAGACGAAATCAAGTGAGAGGATGGGAGAACTGGTGAGAAGAAGGATGACTTGGTGAGAGGAGATCTGGTGAGAGTAGAGGAGATCTGGTGAGCGGAGAGAGATCTGGTGAGAGAATTGATCTGGTGAGAGGAGAGGAGATCAAGTGAGAGGATGGGAGAACTGGCGAGAAGAACGATGACTTGGTGAGAGGAGATCTGGTGAGAGTAGAGGAGATCTGGTGAGCGGAGAGAGATCTGGTGAGAGAATAGATCTGGTGAGAGGAGAGGAGATCTGGTGAGAGGAGAGGGATCTGGTGAGAGAAGACGATATCTGGTGAGAGGAAAGAATATCTGGTCAGAGGAGAGGAGATCTGATGAGTGGATAGAAGATCTGGTGATAAGATAGGAGAACTGGTGAAAGGAGGTAAGATCTGGTGAGAGGAGAGATCTGGTGAGAGGGTTTGAGATTTGGCGAGAAGATAGGGTGAGATCTGGTGAGAGGATAGGAAATCTGGTGAGAGGATATGAGATCTGGTGAGAGAAGAGGAGATCTGGTGAGAGGAAAGAAGATATGGTCACAGGAGAGATATGTTAATAAAGTTGGTAGTCAATTTCATTGAATTTGCAATTGACTTTGCATTATAAATTATGTGGGGTCTAAATGACCCCTTCGGTGCTTCTAGGAAGTTCGGTTTCTCGGTACTTCTAGTGTTAAATTTGCTTCGTAAGCGAAAGTTCTGAATGAAAATGAAAATAATCATGGTAGGCTAATTGAAAAATGCCTAAACAAGTGAATAACATGAAACTGCTAAAGCACATAATGGAACCCCTAGATTTTGACGCCCGAGGCCACTGCCTGCAATGCCTGTGCCTAATGCCGGTACTCTTCAAATATCCCACAGTACAGCAACATAATGCAGAAAATGTAGAGCCCATAATTATATGAATATTGTTACGCGTGCTCTCTATATCTTCTAACAGTCTAACCATATCAACAAGTTCGACCTCATTACAACGGCGTTACAAGAGCGGTTTCAGTGGCTCAGGATGGTAGAGCGCGTCATATTCAAACGTCCTTCTTGTGTACAAATGTCTCAATAACTCTGCCCCACGCTACCTCGTTTTCTCATCTCATTTTCTCCGTCGTCTGTTTCCGTGTCAGTTCGGATCGTAGTCGTAATCGTAATCTGGAGATTTCTATAGCGCCGAAAGAATCTAAGTCGTGGGAACCAGCTTATTCACACGCTCTCAGTGGAAACAAATTCGATAGGCAGGTTATGTCAAAATTATATCCGGATCAAGATTCAGTGGTCAGGCAAGCAGGTAGACAGCTGCACTGGATGATCTATATATTGCTGAATGTGAAAAAATATCACATGCAAGGAAACACGTATTTTTAAACGACCCGAACACATGCACATTATTTGATAAATACTGACTTGATTTGCCTATGTTCGCTTTATCTATTTCGAACTGAATTGCAAAATGAAAATAATCCCGTAAAGTCTTTCATATCGTGTATTCATTTAAAAACAAGTCACTTTGTTCTGCATAGCGCACCCAACTGTAGGCCTACATTGATTATTTAAAACCAACGACGTCTGTCTCGACTAGAGAAACGAAAGAAAGTAATTACAATTCGTAAACACACGATCACGTCTGACTAAATGAAATCAGTTGAACCTCTTACTTGAGTTCATTGTCATAATATAGCCCTGCGCAGTGCGCACGGCAACTACATGCAAACACCTGTTACCTGTAACTGTATGCCTATAAAAGTCTGATGTCTTCAACCATGATTATTCAACGGCCATCTTCGCTTATTCAGTTTCTTCAGACTGAGGGTACTACAACAACAGCTTCTTCGGACAAGGATTCCTCTTCCTCAGAGAGGTAAGAGACGGACAAAATCTCTGTTTTAAACCGATTCACCATGTTACCTCCTAGTGGATTCATATATTCATTCATTCAGAACATTTTTGTAGAGCCCCTTCAAAAAACCTACTCAGGAGCTCTCCCAGCAACGACTAAAGTAAAAACTAGGAGCTCACTGTTCGTCGCAGACCGAAGCACCCGTCGCGATGCAACGTCCCAGTTTCAGATGGTTTTAAGAGAAGCCAATTAGAGGCCATCCAAGATGAGTGAACATCCATAGTCAGACACATCTGACTCACAATAGCCACAGTATCCACCGAACTGGTGTGGATGTAGGCTTGCACATTACCCGCAAATAGTTGGTGCAGAAGCATCTGAGACGCTAGCAAGAGGCAAACATCAGTATTATAGAAAAGATATAGCAGCCGTCCCAGGACAGTAACTTGGTCAGTGGTCACTCCAAAATGGCAGTGACCCAGAGAGACCTGGACGAACCAAGGACCAAACAGTTTGAAAGGTCAGATAGGAAAGATCTAAGTCATGCAAGAGGCTGATCCACAAAGCCAAAGGAAGTGGAAAGGGTCCTCAAGAGAATGGAGTGGTCCACGGAGTCAAATGAAAAGCTGACGTCAGAGAGAGCAAGAAGAATTATCTGACGCCGGTCCAATATGGCTCTATAATAGTCTGATAAGAGTCGACGCAGAAGAGTCTCGGTGGAGTGATTCCTATGGAAACCCGACTGCTGCGACGAAATCAATTAATTCACACCCAGATAAGTAATCAACTGGCTAAAAACAATGCGTTCAAGTATTCTAAATAGAAAAATTGCGTTAGCAATGGGGCGATTGTTTGCTGGATCGCTCTGTTCCAGACCATCGCGCTTCAAAACTGGTAGGACCACGGAGCGTTTCTAAGAAACGGGCAGGCACGCCTCACGAATCGAGCAGTTGCACAGAGCTGTGAGGAAGGGGAGGAGGTCGTCAATCAGTTCCTGGACGAGATACGTTGGTGCGGGATTCAACTCCCACGTCTTTGGGGCAGTGGAGAGGATGAGTTGACGCAGCTCCACGCTCGAAATCCTCTGGAGTGCAGAAAACCGATGCTCCGTGTTAGAAAATGTAGGCGGAGAAGAGTCGGCGACGGTACTCCGCATGGACGAAGTCTTGACAGATAATCGCTCCAAGAATACCTCTGCAGAGAACGACGGCCAAAGAGGCGGTTGAAAGTGGTCCAGAGCTCTTCGACTCTCGACTGGCGAGTGTTGATGGCCTCCAAGCATTCACGTCCTGTGGCGTGATTAGACGAATGGGATTTCTCTAACGATCAACCGAAGACGTCTTGAATAAGTTAGTCTTCGGACTGATTTATTCGTCGTTCTTGTTCATTCTCTGACTCACTGATCAATGAATCCAGGCTTTGTTTGTGCTACCTATCATTCGCAATAGTATTATAGTGGTGCCAGTTTGTCGTTTCAGAGTTGGGAGCTCGATCACTCTATTGCAGCTGGATGTTTCTAGGTTTCAGGCTACTCTACTTGTGAGGCTAAGAAACTAAAGCCATTAATACTTCATACTCATGACTGTTGTTCAAAACTAGCTTAGTTAGCTACTACTCTGTAGATATCTTTGCACGTATGTAATAGCGCACTATAATTCATAGGCGCTTAAGCACATGTATATGAACAGTCTCGTTCTAATGCATATTTACTGTATCAATAAAATCTTTTACAATTAATACATTTATAACACACGATTGTCCCTCTGCTTAATAATGTACACAGTGGCTTTGTGTTAGCATTTTTAAATCGAAGACTCTCTGCTTGAATTCTTTACAGAACATTTGTTCAAAGATGAAGTTGTTTATCTTCTTGCTATTGGTCAGCGTTCTGCAAGTTGCCATCGCTCAAGGTTCGCTGGAAAATCCATCGGAGAGTGAGCAAACCATTTTTCCCATTCAAAATTCTTAGCAGTTAGCTCAAGTATCAGAAGATGTAGCCTATCAAAGCACTTGTATTGCGCCCTTTAAGTTACCCACGAAAGTCATGATCTACTGCAGTGCACATTTTCAATCATAATTGATATGGCCAGCGTGGTGGCGCTCAAAATCAAAGCGACCCTTTGCAATGGCATCTTCGTGGCCATCGAAACATGTAACATTTGGGAACACGTGATATAATACCCGTAATAATGGATCAATTTTGCATCGATGCAACACTATATGCAGTAATATCTTACAATCGCACCATGTTTTCGGCACTGTGCCGTTACTTTTTTTAATTCATTAAAATCAATATGTATACGAAAAATTATAATTTCACTTTAATATGCAAAAGTCATGAACTACTGCAGTACACATTTTAACGGATACGGACTACTGGGGCAGTCTGCAACGCTACTTTCATTGCTATTAGAAACTAACATTGAAAGTAGAGTATTACCTCATTTACCTGGGAAAAGTCACCAAAACTACTGGGACAAATCCTAAAACTACTGGGACATTTGTCCCAGTAGTTATTCAGTTAAAATATTCACTGATCTACTGGTAAGAACAGTCAATATCCAAAGGGTCAGAGAATAATTTTTATGTGCTTTGGATACACAAGACAGTGGAAGCAGAAGAAGTTTTAAGTTGTTGGACTGAAATAACAAAATTACCTTTATTAATGGATATGTTCTGCGCATGCTCAACGTCACTTGCACGAGATGGCGCTTTACGCAACATTAACGAATCACTGTTTGACCAATTATTGTTTTATGATATCGAAAATAATCGTATTAACTAAGAATTGTTTGTAAATAGAAACTTCCGTGCGTTACTGTGATAGGATTGGTTGCCTTACCTATTATTGCAATTGCCAAGATGGGAATTTATCGAAGGTATCTCTCTGTTGTTAGTCAATGCACTGCGCTCCCATGGCGACTGAAGTTGAATTTACTTAAGATGCGCATAATTAGGAAACAAATTGAAACAACGGTCAAAAATGATTCCTGTAGCAATCATCAGTTGAATAAAATCAGAGCATAACACTTACAGGCATCGCCTCAACATTACAATCTGTTCTACATGTATGTTGTAGGTAGGTGCATAGTAATGTCTTGTTTCCTATCAATATCTATAAATAGAAGGCAGTAGAATTATACCCAGCGTGTTTCTGATGTTCATAGAGATTGCTGAGTCGGATACAGTCGATCATGGCGAGGAATCAGAAGTCCATTTAAATAAATGGAGTAGGCCTGAAGCTAAGAGGTACGAGTTTACAATGGTAGCCTAAGCTCTATGCATGTAGGCCCTATGTCACATCTTTCTCAATTCAATAACATGCGCGTTATAAAACCACACCGGGTTAATGCGTCAGCTCTCACGGTTGAGTTAACGGGGACGGAATGAGTAGGTAACATTCTTTATAATAATTATTATTAGACAGTTAGCCAACCTATGGACTTGGCTGGGATTGTGAAGCACGGAATAGAAAAAGAAAGGAATCATCACGACCACTGACAGAGGTCAACGAACCTCTTCTGGTCGGCAGGCAGAAACTTAAACAACCTACATGATTTTCAAATGCTTGCATGCTGGCGACATCTAGTGTCAGCTTCTGCAAATGCTCACAGTGTCTCCCTTTCCAACAACAGTAGCATATGCATATTATGTCTATCATCATCCTCATAACTTCATCGGGTGGCTGATGGTTTAACACTCGCTACGCTTCCATAATAATTAGGTCTACGCTGGAGCCAGCATTAAGCCACCCGACAGACCAGTCAGCTAAACCAGCAAGTCAGCTGATCTATGTCTAACCAAATGACTTCTATAGCGCAGTTATCATAGATGATTGGTGGTCGTCAAATTGCGGTTACAATGATAATCCATTGGAAAAGAATTCAGGTTCCAAATCAGGAATAATAATAACAATATCTTCGTTTAATATTTTCAAACTGACAATAACGCAGTATGATTACAAATCAGTATGAACGGATGATCACAAGTTATTACATGAGTCGAATTTAACTGTATGCGGCAGCCATGCACGGCGCCCATCACGTCCTACATCTCATTTTACAAAAGCGCCATCTCGCGAATGATAGGGTACGGGAAGCGATCCCTCTACCTACTGCTTTTCACGCCAGTGATGTCACCACTACTGTAACACTATGATGTTACCACTACACTATGGATCCCACCGCAAAGATCAGAGAAACCAAAGTCATCCACGCTGTAACAGTTTTTAAGTTCATAGCCTATATGAAATGTTTCATTTCGTGTAATGATGACGAATCACCGTGCTTTCTTGCAGTTCAAACAAACGATTCGTATTTCCTGATTAGTCATCGACAAGAGTGAAGGCGACCGTGAACGCTGGCCTGAAACTTGACGATGTTGCCGTGAATATCGATTCTACGCTTTAAGGCTTTTTCAAAAAGATATAATGAATTATTATCATTGATCCAGTACAAAGGGCATTGAGAATGCGAAATAATATATAGCATAGCCTACATGAAATGTCTTACATTCTCCGTCTAATCAAGTAGCAAACAGACGTATTGAGTAATAATCAAGAAAGAGGATCCAAGGTTAGTAGATGATAGGTCTCTATTACAATTTCTTGGCTACTGATCCACAGTTCTTGCTCATACATGCCTGTAACCCTAATAGTCTTGCTTTGTGCAATAAAGAAATTCTGACACAAATCAAAGAGTTCATTCCTTATAATAATTATATGCAACGAAGAAGCTGATGATGATGATTACAAATTGTTGATGATGATGACGATGGCCATGATGATAATAACGATGATTGTTATTGATATGAAAAAAGATGTTTTTTTTGCATTTTCTTTATTAATAACCACTTCAGTCTTCAGTTTTTTTTAATGACTTACCTGTCGCGTTTCTATACCAGCATGATTCTCATTTAAAATTCAATATAAAAAATTAGCCGAAAATGTTATAAAAAGGAATAGCATAGACTTAAGTAGGGTAATCCCGTAGTTTAGGTTGGTAAATTATTTTATATCGTCAAGTTAAAATGGAAGCTGGATTAAGCGAAAAGATTGTTTCACTAACTCGAAGTGGGATTGATGAAACCTTTTCTGTCTTTAAATAGAAGTTGGATTGATCGGAATAATTTTTACCGTAAATACAAACTGGATTGATGAAACTAAGGTTTTGATGCAATAGAAGCTGGAATGATGAAAATAATTGTTTCCTGAAGTAGAAGCTGGACCCATGAGAATAGTTCTTTGCTTAAATAAAAGTTCCATTGATGAAAATATTTTTTTTTAAATAGAAGTTGGATAATTTTTTTCACGAAATGGAAGCTGGATCGATGAAAAAAATTTCTCGATGAAATGAAAGCGGGATTGATGATAGTTATCATGGACATAAGTAGACTGCTTACTTACCAACGTGAAGTACGGCATTGAAGACATTCAAATAATTTACCAACCTAAACTACGGGATAACCCTTAAGTAGTAGATAGAATATATAATATATATAATATATAGAATATTATAGTATAGTCTTAAGTAGTACATAGAATGCAAATGTGCGTCCAGGACTTAGGATTTCTGATATCCCAGGTCAGAAAACGAAAGTTTCCAACGTTGAACGAGACATGGGTGCTTGACTCTTTTTATTATCCATCTAGTTTAACTTACGGAAATCTTGCTTGAATGTTTGTTTGTTTGAGCCACAGGCTAAAAAGTCAAATCTTGCGACGACTAATTCGATCACTTACAATCATTCAATCGTCCTGAAACTTGGCAGATAGACTCGCCCTCGCAGACACTTCATTCTATTAAAATTTCAGCTCCCCCAAAAAGGCAAGCTTATAGAATCGGGGACTCAACTTTTCGAATCGGGGAAACACCTTTTCCGATACGCAGCGTTGTCATTGGCCGCAACAAAAACGGGCGCGCTGCCTGATTAAACGAACGCTATGACGTAAAATGAACGCGGACTATTTTCAGAGTACACGTTATAGGATACTAGATGGATATAGTAAAAACTTTGTTTTTACGGGCTGTATTTTATTATATTGCAATAATGTTAACAGATCTTAACAATTGAACTTAATTTACTTAAACTGAACTGCAAAGCAAGAGTGTTCAATTTTTATGTTCGTACTATTTCGTAAAAGAGTAGAATATATTAATCATATATCACGACTATTATTATATTTCTATGCGACAGTATTAGTATATAGACTACCAGTGTTGTTCGATCCTGGTTTTCCGGCGTTATAAGATCGACAGCTCCTCTGATAGTCTCTTCTGAAAAGGCGCTATATTTCTGTGATTACAATTACAATTGTCTGTTACAATGCTTGCTTACTTTACCTACAGATTGAGACAGAACATAAATCTTGCTTTCGAAAACATGGCTATAAAATATCAAAGCCCGTAACATCACAAAGAAAACATTCGGTTTACATTCGGTTATTCACTTCGAAATCATATCTTGTTTATTACAAACTAGTATTAGATTGTTTATTGTGAATACACAACCAATATTTGAGCAAAAATAAATATGTAATTTAGTTTGATATCATATTTACTTAAAATTAGGCAACCAAGGAGTAGAATGTATTATCGGCATACTCAACGCACTGGCCCAGTCTAAGGGTCCATAGCATGCAATGTTCTCCTTCTCAACGTTCCACATGGAAGCTTACCTGTTAACTTAGTTTCAAACTCTTATCAGCATTTACTCAGGAATAAACATATGAAACTATTTCGTCTCTTAAAAAATGGGTTTAGGCAGCAGAGTTCCAATAGGACATTCTTAACATAATTACTATGTAGAACGTTACAAACAATTTTGAAACAATATTGAATTGAATATTTAATTGATTGCAGCCCATTATTGCTCCAACTAAAGCATAAACATACTACATGTAGCAAATTGAAACAGTAAAGTTATGCACAAAGGGTCAAAAGGTTGGCTGCTATCTAAGAAACGACTTTTAAGAGTCAATAAACCTACTCACAGGAAGGTACTCTTACCAGTGAAATTGTTTAAGTAGGCTAAATGATTTTATCCAAGGACATTTATTTTTTATTTTGTTATTTTCTATATTTTCTATATTCACGTATATAATGATCGATGGATATAAATGAATACATAAGGAACAAGCCTTAACGTTGCAGAAGTGTTTGTTCAACAGTTTGCTATCTATTAAAAACGTACAATCCTTACATTGTGTATATATATATATATATATATATATATATATATATATATATAGAGAGAGAGAGAGAGAGAGAGAGAGAGAGAAAGAGAGAGAGAGAGAGAGAGAGAGAGAAAGAGAGAGAATGTATATATTTTCTATGTGTGTATATGCATGTATTCATGAAAATGTAGCCTATATATATATGTAGGGATGTATATTTGTATGTATATATATGTGTGTGTATTGATGGATGGGTGTTTGTATGTATGTATGTATGCTTATATGTATGCATGTATATATGTATATATGTATGCATGTGTCTATGTATGTATGTATGTGTGTATTTGTGTATGTAACGTAGCCTGGTTTATGTTATAGTCAATGTTACAGCCTGGGATCAGATTGACCCCAGGTGTGCTAAATATGCCCGAGTGTCATTCTTATTTTTGTATCATTGAACCTAGCATTCTAAACTCTTCGAATTTTTCCATATATGTAGAGGGATGAATTGCTGAGGAATTTGAATTATTTCAGATTTTTACTATTTGTATCAACGCAGATATTCAAGGAAATTCCCCACACCTGGGGTCAAATTGACCCCAGGTGTGCGTCATAGGGTTAAGATAGGAAGAAAACAGAGGAACAGAACGGGAAGTTGATGTGGAAGAAGTGGATGAAAGAGAAGCAGAAAAAGTTGATTATGCCTAACTATAAAACATAGAAGCCAATTAATGTAAGAGTGAGAGCAACAAGTTATTCACTTCGATCGTTAAATTCTTCTAACTTTGAATTTAAATATAAAAATAATATTGCTTAGTATGGAAACAGTCATACATAACCGCGAATCTGTAGAAATTGTGAAGTCATGCAGGTGTTCATTTCAGAATATCGTATGCAGTGCTGCACGACCCAGCTGCATACAGTATATATTAGTCGATCAACGATCTATACCTATGTTTGTCATACCTCATCTATTTTGAACTGAAGTGAAACATAAAAATCCACTTAGAAAGTAAAACACGATCTTAAAACAAAGCTTCAAATTCTGTGATGGCGTGTGTTCAATCCAAAACAAGTCAATCAGTTATGTAGAGAGCTCCCTTCTCTATACATTAATCAATTAACGCCCACCGTTACTGTTTCAAGTAGAGCTACAAAATAAAATATTTTATTTATCTATTCGTGAAAATTGAAAACATGATCATTTCTGGATAAAACAAATCTGTGGAAGCTGTTATATGAGTTCATAGCAATATATCACGCAGTTTTGCACACGGTCCTATGCAGAAACAGCTGTTGCTTAGTGACTATAAAAGTCTCGCATTTTCAACGATAGTCAACGATCACCTTCGCTTCTTCAGCTTCTTCAGACTGAGGTGTACTACACGAACAGATTCTTTGGACAAGAATTCGTCTTCTTCAAAAGGTTAGACACGAACAGAATCTAAATAGATTCATTCTGTTGGTTTCCGATTGTCTTTGGACTCACTTATCTTCATCAATGTTTATTCCCTGATTTGGTTATCGTTGAGTACAGGCTTAAATTATTGTTACCGTACATATCATATATTCGTATAATATTATGATTGAATGAAGGCTGTGCGCATTGGTTTTTTGTTAAGGGTGTTAATGTTGTCAACAAAGAGGTTCAGTGGTTGGAATACCTAACCTCCAGGGTACAAAAGACGGTGACCCGTTATTAGCGCGCAAGACAAATGCGCGCCGTCAATTGAGCGCAGCAAAAATTGCCCGTCAAATGCGCGCCGTCGAAAGCGCGCAGCATACATTATGAGATTGTATACACGTTTTGATGATCGATTAAACTGAAGTTTACGTTGGTAAATTGATACAATCTTCTCAAAGCCGTAGGCCTACTTTACGTTGGTTGGCAGTCTATCAATGTCTACGAAAACTGTCATTAATCCAGCTTCTATTTAAGCAAGTGTCATTTTCATCAATCCAACTTCTACTTTCGTGCTTCTATTTGATCAACAATTCTTTTCATCAATCGAGCTTTTCTTTAATCAACAATCTTTTCATCAACGCAGTTTCTATTTAATCAACAATTCCTTTCACCAATCCAGCTGTTATTTAATCAATAATCCTTTTCATCAGCCCAGCTTCTGTTTAACCAACAACTCTTTTCACAAATCCAGCTTCTATTTAAGCAAGAATTATTTTCATCAACCCAGCTTCTATTTAATCAGCAATTCAGAACGCTAAAACGATAAATTACCCATAACAACCATACACTAACACGTAACAAACATTAACTACATAAAGAGTTATTTGCTACTTCACATTACTTCGCTTTTGACCGCGCGCTATTGTCGGCGCGCATTTGTATTACGCGCAATTGACGGCTCGTGCTTTTGACGGCGCGCTTTTGACGGGTCGCATTTGTATTGCGCGCAATTGACGGCTCGCGCTTTTGACGGCGCGCTTTTGACGGCGCGCATTTGTATTGCGCGCAATTGACGGCTCGCGCTTTTGACGGCGCGCTTTTGACGACGCGCATTTGTCTTGCGCGCTAGTAACGGGGTGCCAAAAAAGACATATCGAGATATCTGCTCCACTCCCTCCACCTAGCGAACTCAGCTACTAAAAATATAGCACATTTTTGACTACAAGACGAAGTGGTTAGGGAGTGTCGTCCGCCCTTATCTAGGAAGTAAGGGTTTGCTGGTCCTCAGTTTCTATATCTTTACATACATGCATGAATAGTTTCAACCGTCCATTGGCGCCTAAGAACATACAAACAGCTTATGTTTATAGTGGCATCTTATTCCTGTAGACACACATAATTATATAAGAGCACAACTGTCTACTCTTTAAGATTCAACACGGTAACTTCAACAGTTGAGTTTAATGCAAAGGAATTTGCTTCCATTTTATACAGAACCAGTTTGAAAGATGAAGATGTTTTGCTTCCTGCTGCTTGCTTGCGTTCTGCAAATTACCTTCGCTCGAATTGTGATTGTGGATATACCAGATGGTAAGCAAACTATTTCTCGCTTTCAAACTTCTTAGCATTTCATAGTTTTTCTGAAATGCATCTTTGAACAGTGACTAAAGAGATTTCTCAGTATGCACAGTCCTTCCATAACTCGTTCATTTCAGTTTAAATTTCGCTTGGTCATAGCTTAAACCTTTACAAAGTAAACGCAATAAGATGGTAAAATAATTCAAGAAAACGTATGTTATGATATTTATATAAGGTGAAGTAGGTCAACTATTATATAGTATATTAGTTACGGTAAGAAAATATTTTTAGGTATGATAAAGTGAGATGAGGTAACACAAGGCAAGGTTGGGTCTGAGGTAAATCCTCGTGATGTAAAGGTGTCTAAGTTCAATGGGTGGCAAAATCGTAACGTAAACCATGTATGGGTAAGTAAGCTAAGGCGAGGCAATGCGATTTAAAGGAATGATAAAGTTACAGGAGACAATTCAGGACAAGGCAAGGTAAGATAAGTTAAGGTAAGGTATGGCAAACTTTCACGAGGTACGGTAAGTTAATGCACTCTGTAACTTGAGTGAAGATAAAAGATCTAATTAGAACAGAAGAGAATCTGTGGATTGGAGTTGTCACATTTCGATCAGAATCTATTCTAAACTATAAACATATCAAAATAATTTTCTTTCCAATGAATTCAGTTTGAGTGTATTTCTGATGTTCACAGAATCGGAGATGGATTCAGCCTCTGATGGTGGTGAGCAACACGAAGTTGTCTATTCCAACAATCGGATGAATTATGCTGTTAGGTAGGATACGTTCACACATTAGTAGCCAAAACATACAAGCAACTTCTTTCTCAGAGATGCCCAGTGCAATGAGGACTGTGTGGAATTGATAAAAATAGTTAGGTCAAAATGTTTTTCACTTGTTTTTATGCTGGCGACATCTAATGTGAGATTCCGCTAATGTTAGCAGAGTTGTCATCTTCATAAAAGTAGAAAATGTGTGTCTATCCCATCTTTCTGCATTTCATGAGGAGGATAAATGGTTTAGTACTAGCTGACCTTTCTCTGAGGTCGTTTAAAATGACAATAGACCTACGTGCCCCCCCACGCATGAAAAGAACGGAAACCAAAGAGATCGCATTATTCTATAGAGCTCCCTCAGAACGTCGCTTCTGACATCCAATCGTTCTCTCGTTCAAACTCCCAACTTCTTCACTTCATCTTCCAACGTACGTATTTCGAAAATTTCGTACCCATTCAGTTTAGAGGGTCATTTCAATCAGGATGAAGAACCAAAAGCCAAAAGCAATACTTTCCTATTGTTCGTGAGCATAAATTATGATAAATTCACTATAGTTCTGAATTGGCCTGATAATTAATCTCAATGCCTCCTGTTCGATTCAAATCAGTAAATAGCATTCTGTGCGTAGTGATTGTGATTGACTGAATGAGTGAGTGAATGAGTCAGTGAATGAGTGAGTGCCTGAGTGAGCGAGTGAAGGAATGGGTGAGTTAGTGAGTAAGTGAGTGAATGACTGACTAACTAACTGACTGACGGAATGAATAACTGAGTCATACAGTCAGTCAGTCAGAGTCAGTAAATCAGTGGACAGCCACAATCAGTCAGTCAGTCAGACCTTCGGGCCATCAGTTGTTCGGTAGTGAGCCAGTGAAGGTCAGTCTATGATTTCGCTGTTTGCATTTTTTTAGATTCGAGGAGGCTTACAGAGCTCCATGTGGCAAAAGAGGAGAATATTGTGGCTCAAGAGACAATTGCTGTTCATATTCCTGCCCCTGCCCTAACCCAGATGGTGGCTATAAGTGCGAATGCGAGTGAACCACTTCAGATGACGGTCACATGTACACAAATTAGACAATGACAGGAGTCCCAATCTCACCCCGAATTTTAAATTTCAATCCTCTCATTCCGTTCTCGCAGTCACCTCTCCCCATCTTCGCAACGTCCCTCAAGATGAATGTTCATCCCCGCACGGTCCCCGACAACCTAAAGATAAATAACAATTCGACGTTTAGCAGTATCATTTCTCGGTTGCTCGCACACGCCAGTCCTCTGTGATGTAATAATTTGACAGCTTCTGAACATATTTAGTACTGAAGGCCCTTCTAGAATGTAGTAATGAATCCATAACGCAAGAAGATGAGGCCACACAATGCCTATCCATGGCTAACAATGCTAACGGTAAACTTTATTCAAGAAGTCTTTCATCCATGAGTTTTTCTATAAGCCTATCAGATAGTATGCTAATTACTGAACGATGATACATAGACCAAAACGTCATTAAAATTTTTGTAGATAAATATCTTAAAGATAAAAGATGTAGAAGTTATTCAGAAATAAAGCACGACACTGTCGTGAGTTGTAGGCTATAATTGTGTTTGACCTTATTTATTTCGTTATTAGGGCCTACACTAATTTTATTTCGCACGTACTGTCAGTAAATATGAATAATAGACCACAGACAACATTTTCCAGAGTTGTGGAGAGGAGTGCGGACAGCGGACACAAACCTGCAATCGTTAGAACACAGACGCAGCACTACCGAATATACCACCTTGGTGCAAACAGATAAAACTCAGTTCTGCGTTTATGAGATCAGCTTATTTCAGTCGATCAGTAAAATGAGTAAATAACAATGATGTTGAATGGTTTCAATGTCACACAAAATATCCAACTGATGACTGTAATAATGAGGCTCCTTGATTAGACTATAAAAGACTAAGCTTAGTGTCGGCTCTGCATGGTGCCAAACATGCCCCTCCAGCTAAGTCATACCAAAAGAGGCCCAGAAAAGAAATCCATCTTACACTCCCAGTTTTGGTTAGAGCGCAAATGAAATAAAAGACGCTAAGAAATCTCTATAAATTCTTTCTAGCCTTCTTGCGATGAAATAAATTATATTAGCCATAAGAAGCAGCACTAAGAATTCTAAAACAAAATACGTTATTGAATATCTTCTATACGCTAAATCTGAAAACGCATTAGATGTTAAATATGCCGTACAATTTCGTACATCCAATCCGGGGTAAGTGTATTTGAGCGTATTTAATTCATGATGCTGCCCACCGAGTATTTTAGCGTATTTTATTATTTATCTTATGTGTCTCGGTAAATTTCTCTTCTCTTCATAAAAATAACTGTTTGCGAAATGGAAGTTGGTTTGGTGAAACTAGTTATTTGCTAATTGAGAAGCTAGATTGGTGAAGAAAGCGTGTAGTTTAGCTTCGTAACTGACTCGCCATTGCGTGGCGAGTCAGCGTTGGTCGAATACAAGTTGGATTGACGAAAATAATCTTCGCTAAATAGAAGTGGGATTGATGCATATAATTGTAGGTTAAATAGAAGTGGGATTGATGAAGAGAATATTGTTTAAATAGAGGCTAAATTCATCACAGTAATCACGAAAATCACTTAAATAATTAAATACGTTAAAATACAGCTATCAATAAAATACGCTGAAATGCCTATATATAATTATACTCCTTGGAGTCATAATATGACGTTGACTATATTATAGTCAACGTATTGTAATAGAGCGCAGTGCAATATACAGTACATCTATATTCGCTACATCATATCAAAAAGCGGCATTAATGTCATAGCAGGAGAGTAGAATGATATGGCTACGGTCCACATCATGAAGTACATCTGCTAGAAGACTCACCATAAGAGATTCCATCGACCGGATTTTCCTAAATCCAGACTGAAGAGGAGGCATAAGAGAGTGAAGATCAAGGTAGTGGACCAGTTCAACAGAGACACATTTCTCATAAAATGGGGGTAGAACAGTCTGCCGTAGTTCCTGTCTGTGTCCGAACTTCGAAAACAATGTCTTAGAACGAGTAGGCATTGTAGCTTTTATGCTTCGACATTTCGCAATAATATAATTATTATTCATGAATCAAAATGGAATAATCTTGGCGATAAATTCATCGGACAAAGTGCGCATTCAGCTGAAATGACAACAGAATCAATGAACAATTGCTAAAAACTATACTAAAACTGTAAAAAATTATAAAAATGTGTACTGTTAAACAATTCCACATCGCAATGTACCGTTAGAAAGGCGGTTCAGAGCTGAATCGAAAGACATACTATGGGTTGAAATATCTCAAAGGATAAAAAGATTATCAGCGTTTAACCGTTTTCAGACTTTGCGACATGTCGCCAACCAGAGGAAATGGTAAAAAGTTAATAGCTTCTACAAATATGGGCAATTGGCATATTCTGAAAATTAATACATAGTTTTATTCAGTATTAAGAGCTCTATCCAACGGTATGTTGAATGACATTTAATTAGTTTTCAATTCAAATATTTTACAAGAAAACCTGCAATTTTCTCTAAAAATGCTATTTTTCAAAATTTTGGCCCTCTGGTGGGGGGCGGAAGACATTAATGTTTTTAAAAACGTTTTCGACATTTTTTGTCCCCATATCATTAGGCAACTTTTGGCTGCTATTACTTTTAGAATTTCTAATTTTCGCTTTTTTCACTCCACCCTAATGTCCAGGGCATCAAATGAAGTGCAAACCAAACACATCACAATATTCTACAGAACCCCTTTCCAGCGTCGCTTCTTACACCCAATCGTTCTCTTGATTAGTCTCTCACTTCCCCGATCACTCAGTATAAAGATATGGCTGTTTACAGTCAACGGAATAGGCAAGGTAGGGTCAACTTCAAAGGCCCTGGCAGCCAAAAGATGTTAAACACCGGTAACTTCAACTCACTGGATAAAGGTTTCTCACCTTTTACCGGACGCGATTTGTGCTCAGCCTATTCAATAGTCAGATAGAGAAACGGGCTTCGTCGCACTTCATTCACGTCGACAAATCATATTTTCTATAAGTAACTTATGGAGTTAGCGAGTGAGCTGTGATTAGTCTTCGGACGCGACAGTGCGTGAGTGTGTGAGCAAGGAGACAAAACAAGCCACAGAGCGAAAGAGGCAATTTATAGAATTCATTTTCTAATAAAAATAAAAATCAATGAAAATCAATGAAAATTTAGTTACTGTATGCAGCATGATTTGCTTGTTGTTCAAAATACTCTCTCCAGAGCGGAATTTTTACAGCCTGCGCCATAATTGCGCCCACGATGTAGCCAGCAGTTGGCCAACGGGAAACCCAGTCAGCCAGCCACCAAGTCAGCTAATCTAAATCTAATCGAAGACCGTGTGTATGGAATCCGCTGCAGATTCCTTTGACTAAAGTGCCAACTTTAGAAGTATTTAACATTAAACTTAAACAGAATCTTATTGAACTGGAATGAGCTGTAATGGATGAAGAAATACCACTGGAGATGCTATGGCTGCTACTCAATCCTCTTTTCTACCTACTTAGGAGATTAAGGAAAATGGGGCTCCCTGGCAGCGGAGCATTATTGCATTATTGCTCATTTACGGATAACCCTTTGACAATAGGAAACTGATTGCCTTATGGTAGACAACGTTGCTGCATATATATACTTGATAATTGGACTGAAGTAAATATGTATTGCTCGAATTGTTTTTGTGAAGCATTTAGTGCTTGGTGTCAATAAAAACTTGAATTGAATAATCTAAAGACTTCTGTAGCGCCTTTATCATAATGCAAAAGACATCAATCGATGGTTTCATCAAGTGAAATCGCAGTCAAATCAATATCATTGGAAACGAATCCAGGTCGATTTCCGATAGATCAGACAAACCAAAGTCATCCTCGTTGTAACCGTACTTTTAAGTTCATATTTGAAAGTTCCATTTCGTGTATTGATGACGAATCACCTTTCTTTATTGCAGTTCAAACAATTAACAAACGATTTGTACATCCTGATTAGTCATCGACTGCTGTGAAAACTACCGTCAGGCGACCATGAAAACTGCAATGAAGCTTGACAATGCTGCCGTGAATACCGATTCTGCGCCTTGAGGCTGTTTCAGCGAGACACTGTGAATAATTATTATAATTATATGATTGATCCAGTACAAATAGCCATCGGATGGCGCAATTATATGCATGAAATGTCTTAAATGTCGACTAATTAAGTACCTGTAACAAACACACGTATTGAGTAATAACCAAGAAAGAGGAACCATGGTATTAAAAATTAGCTGAGCAATGTTAACACTAACGGTCAGCCTGGAAGGGGCATTAGGACATCATGAGAGCGTTACTCTGTCATTCCGACCATTATGCAACTGGCTCTGAAAATGAACCATTCTTACTTAGAGCTCGATCGTGTAGCATTTAGCTTGAGGTCCTTAGGCCTACTACTTTAATTTTATTCTAAGGCCAGTAAGTCTGAAGGAAAATAACCCAACTCTACTGAGACTGAACCAAGAAAGGAAAACTGTTCAAAATTTCATATTTTGCCTTAAATAAAGGTAGAAGAAAATAATTTAATTCTAGAAAATATTATAAAAAATCCTGAACTGTTGTAGTGTTAGTAGGCCTATACGTTGTTCGGCGAGAGCAAAAATTTAACTGTGTTTGCGAAAACATATGCCTACCTTTGAATAGCCTACATCAAGCCAATTAATGTATAAGAGCGAAAACAACCCGTTATTCACTTCGATCGTAATATGCTTCTTACTTGAACTTTGTATACCTTATAGGCTATATTGTTTATTATTGGAAACAAGTTGCAAATAAATGAGCAAGAATCTGTAGAAATTGTGAAGTCTTGCAGGTGTTCATTTCAAAATATCATATGCAGTTCTGCACGACCCAATGTAGGCTAGGCCTATACCAGTCGATCAATGATCAATGCCTCTGTTTGTCATACCTCATCTATTTCAAACTGAAGCGCAACATGGAAAATCTACTTTTTAGTTAAACATGATCTAAAAACAAAGCTGTAAATACTTTGACGTCGTGTGTTCAATCTAAAACAAGACAATCAAACACTCCTGTAGGCCCTTTAAATTAATCAATTTACGCACACAGTTGTTGTTTAAAGTTGAGCTACAAAGTGAAATATTTATCCAGTCGTGAAAACATGATCATATCGGATTAAAACAAATCTTTTAAAGCTGTTATTTGAGTTCATAGCAATATTTATGTCAGGCGGTTCTGCACAGGACACTATGTAGAAAAATCTGTTGCTTAATACCTATAACTTAATAACAGTCACGCATTTTCAACGATAGTCAACGGTCATCTTCAACTCTTCAACTTCTTCAGACAGTTTCTTCGGACAAGAATTCTTCTTCTTCTACAGAAAGGTAAGACACGAACAGCATCATTCATTAAATCTGAGCATTTAAATAGCACCCACTCTTGAACCTACTCAGGAATGCTCCCTGCATGTATATCCACAGAAAAAGGCTTGATCGACTTGTAAAACTCTGCTTGGCGGATTCTTAGTAAAGAGCGGGGCTCAAGCGGAAGGTCATTCCAGATGGAAGGGCCCACAACCGAAAAACACGGCGCTGTCTGATAGGCAAACGAGTCCGTGGAACTATGACATTCCGCACTCCTTGTCGCACAGCGAAACACCCGACACGCTGCTCCCCAGGTAGGCTACTGGGCGGCAAAGATTGCGCAAGTAAAACGGAGCGCAGCCAAGAAGGCAACGAGAAACCAGAGCAGCAATGAAGTATGAAAAATGAGATTAGAGGTTTTTGAATGACGGAATGTCCGGTTCAACAAGCTAACTTTAAAAGTTGAATTTAAAGCAAGAATTCAGCCTGCATTATTTACAGGATCATTTTGAAAGATGAAGATGTTATGCTTCCTGCCGTTGGTCTGCGTTCTGCATGTTGCCTTCGCTCAGGAATCATTGCATGGTCTACTGATGAGTGAGCAAACTATTTCTTGCTTTCAAAATTCTTGGCATTTGGTGTTTTTTTAACGCTTGCACCATTACACTGTCATTTAGGCGAAGTCTCAGTTTTCACAGTCATGCTTTAACTCGTTCATTTCATTTTCTAGTAAGTGACATCTCAGGACATCGAACTTGTTGCCTCTAGGTGACTTTTCGAATTGCTGAATCGCCTCTCTGTAGCGTTCCATTAAATCAGGAAGAAGCATACAGTCTTTGACTTTCGTATCAATTATTAATTAAACAAACAGTTTTGTCATAGCAGTATTTGAGTCATCGACGCGCACGTTTCTCCACAAAGAAGTCTATCAACATTTCTAGCTCCAAATAGTCAACTGAGTTGACTCGAAAATCTTTTCACACTTTCTCTGCTACCGATTTCTATAGACCTTCCCAAAATGACGACGACTGCCACTTAAGTGAGAAGTATGCGTGAACGCCGACCAATAAGCATAGGCCCATATAATAATAGCTTGTTCATAAAGTTTTTAATGCTCGTGGACGTCAAACAATCGCAAACAAATCAACAACCAGATGACTTATCGCCGGTATACGTCGCAGAATTTCCCTCATAGCATTTGAATTCCGTCAGCCAATAAATATCAAAATAAAATCCTACGTTGATAGTGACCTTGACAAGGAAAATCTTTTATCATGACCTTGCAACCTCTAATCTTAAAAATAAAAATAAAATTATCACCAGCGTTGTATGGTCTAGAGACGTCTTGAGACAGGTATTCTGATGTCTGGAATTCGATCTTGGAACCTGTTGTCTTGGTCGCGCGGTAATTTCTTGACTTTTTGGAAGCTGTCTTGAAGCACAAGTCTTGTTTTCTTGAAGAAACGGTCACTCGTAACGGAAAACAAGAAGTTTGATATTCTCACGCTTCTAATTGAAAGACATTCAGCATACCTGCAACGTCAGCTCCTGTAGAAAGAATTTTCTGTCATGATGGACTTTTAATGCATCCTCATCGTAGCCTACACGTCTAGGCGACGCTCTGCTTGAGGAGCTCTTATTCATAAAATGTAATGGCATTATAATTATAGGCAACTTGGGGAACTGGTACATGACTTGTTTTTATTGTTCATTCTGTAATCTATACTCCCCGGTGGAATAAATGCCGAGAAGCCTCAGTCTTGCATTGTCTTGGACCTTGTGTCTTGGTCTCGGTCTTGGTACCCAACAGTCTTGGCTTTGGAACTCAACTGTCTTGGTCTTTATTTGTTCTCGAAGTTTTAAGTCTTGCATACAAGTATGAAACAACGGCTTCTCTTTGGCCGTAAGCACAATACTTAAAACATCAGGCGATTGTTATTTCACGTGAAAGCGCAGTAAAAGTGATCAAGTGTGAGAACGGATAAAATCAGATGGGTCTAAGAAGCCAGGAGTCGAGATAAGTTGGGTAAATACATGTAGATTTGCACCAGAATGAGTCTAAAGTTGCAATTACTGGTATCTTTATTGCGCATGCGTAGCCAACTTAAAGTCGACAAAGCAAAATGGCGGCTAATGCAACTTCAACGTAGACTTACCACCTGATTTACCATTCGTTTTATGATATCGCAAATAATCGCACTAAATGAGTGTTGTTTTAAACTTAAAATGTCCTTGAATTACGGAGATAGGATTTGTTGCCTTGCCGATTATTAAAACATGCTAAGACGGGATTACAAAGAGAGTTTCTAGCTGTTGTTTATCATTGTAGGCCTACATGCAATGAGACTGCAATTTGGACTATGGCTGAATTCACTTAACGTTCTCACTATTTGTTTCCAATGGCACACAGCGACAATTATATATGTAGGGCTTGTCTCTTGTATCTTGGCGGGTCAGTGTCATAATCCTGTCGTGAATCCTTGTACCGAATACAGGTTGCCAGATTTTGGAAGTGCTTGGTCTCCAAATCACGTCAAAAAGTAACCCAAAAGTCACGAGATGAACAGCTAAATGAAGAAGTTAATAATTTTTTGGCTAAGTACACTAATAATTATACATACTTTATTGGTTTCGTCAGTTACGTCACAACACACGTGATGAAACCATTGACGTAAAATGTAGATGGCAGACTGCTTAATGCTTACCGTAGACAATACCCCGTAATCCGTAGAGCACGTATTTCTTATAATGTTAGCAACACAACATTAGACCGGTAGCTAGTAAGAGTAACCTACTAACCTACTGCGGTCAATTTACTAGAGTACTTAATGTCGCCGTAGCAAACGTGGGTCAATTCAAAAGTAGGCTAACTAAACATAGCGAGGTCGCGAGGATAAAATTTTCAGCCACGAGCGCATTGAAAATAGCCCAACTGACGCTTTTCGCGACGACCAGGCAACCCTGGTTGAATAAATGATTGTTGTCTGACCTCAACAAGATAGCGCGTACAATACGTAAGGTGAAGTAAAAACTTTAGGTAAAGTATGACAACGTTTGCAAGTTAAAGCTGCTATGATAGAGTTAGGTGAGATAATTCAGGATAAGCCGTAAAGTAAGACAAGTTCAAGTAAAGTATGGTAAATGCAGATTAGGGTAGGCCTAATAGGTATGAAATTATGGTGAGTGAGGGTAAGAAAAATAGTGGATCAGAATGGGATCAGTGGATTTGAGATGTCCCGTTCCCAGTAGGATCGATTCCATACTATTAATGTATCACAATGATCTTTTCTAGCAATTCAATTGAATTACAAATGTATTTCTGATGTTCACAGAATCGGATTTGCATTCAGCCATTGACGGCAAGGAACCAGGATTCCGTCTTTTCTCCAAAAGGATGGCCGATAACAGGTATTCAACGTTCACACAATGGTAGCCAAAAACTCTAAAAGAAACTTCTTATTCAGAAAATGGTGGACTGTTTGGAATTGAGAAATATAGTACTTGTTTTTATGCTGGCGACATCTAATGTCAGTTTCCGCAAATAATCCCAAAGTCTTACGCTGTCATGAAAGAAGAAAAATTTAATGTAGGCTATGATGTCTCTGGCCATCTTTACGTACTTTACGACGGGGCGGACTGTGTAAGCGCTAGCTGACCTTTGAGGCAATTTAGAAAACTGACCATATTTTGTCGACAGCTTAGAAGCAGGTGAAAACTAAAGAGAGCACATTATTCCACAAAGCCTCTAAAGATCATACCTTCAGACAACCGAGATGAAGGTCAAAAAGCCATGAGCAAAGCTTTCTTATTGTTCACCTTTAACTAATAAGATAATAACTTTAAAAGAGTTACTGTGAGATACTATAATAATATTGTTAATTACTAGATCCTCTCGGTTCACTCGTATTAACTACAGACACTGGCAATATTCATTCATTCATTCATTCATTCATTCATTCATTCATTACGAATTTACGAATGAAAATGAGTAAGAGGCTGAACTAAGTGGGGCTGAATTTTGAAAACTCTGAAAAGATTTGGGCTGAAGCACAGAGAACATCTAAAAAACAAAAACAGAAGTAGATGGTGCTGCAGCTCTGCGCCGATATTTTGTTTCTTCTACATCCTCAACCGAAGCGGCGAGTCTGCGACAGTCGCAACTCATGCAATAAAATATTTTATTATTTAATAAAATAGATTTAAGTAAGTTGAAAATGTAGGCTATAGCTATAGCTAAAACTGATAATTGAGAAATGCAGTGAAATGTGATAACTCCAGCCAAGCTATCAACTTTATCATATAAAATTGTAGACGTAGGCCCTCTATGTAATAAGATCGACGATCGTCATGCAAATTGCAATCTCTTAGAGAAAATAATTATCATATCCAAAATTAAGTGCCCAAGGGCGGCATTTCAGCTCCGTACGCCTCTGTGAATAAGTGCGTGAATTTGTGAACTAATGAATGAGTGAATGAGTGAGCGAGTCAATCACTCAGTCATTCAGTCAGTCATGAGTTAATGAATCCGTGTTCGAGTGAGTCTGTGAGATAATCAACTAAGAGCGTGCGAATCAATTATTATCAGTCAGTCAATCAGTCAGTCATTCTGTCAGTCATTCAGACCGTCAGTTGGTCAGTAAGTGAGCCAGTGAAGGAAATCATAGGAAAGTTTACATTGTCGTTCTTTCCACTTGTAGATCTGAGAAGGGAAAGCGAGAAATAGAATGTGGCGTTGAAGATGATGATTGCGAAGACTTGGACAACGTACCTTGTTGCGAAGGGTTTAATTGCGGTTCATGCCTAGATGAGGATAATTGCTACTGCACACCAGATAAGAAAATACACGGCGACAAATATTAAAATTAATTATTTAATCGTTTAACCAAATAAAATAATGAACTTTTCTGCTTTTTCGCCGTATTACCGTCAAAGTTTACTCATGACCGGATGGCTATGGTCATTTCTTTCTAAATTCTTCGTCATTGCCGCGAGATTATCGCGGTTACCGTCGTAATCTTGAGGTAACAGTTCCCGTGACACTCACTACCATAAAGTTAATTTTCATAAACATTTCATCGTTCAGAATAACATTGGCTGATGATGTTAAAATCAAATTGGATTCTGACTCCAAGATAAAGTTACTCAGAAATAAAGTACGACACGGTAGGGAAGTGAATCATTGTGTTTTATATCATCCGCCTAATTATCTTCAAGTTGAGAAATTTCGTAATCGGAATCTTAAACTCTACATTTCTAAAGCGCCACTCGAACGCCAAGCGCCGGACACCAGCTTAGTCGAGTCAGAGGAGTGGTCCGAAGAGAAGTCAAATGCAGACGCAGAGCGCTTGCGCCCATACACCTTTCCGTATAGGAATATATCGTAGCTGCGCTCAAGAGATCAGCTTATTTCCAGTGGATCTGTTAAATGAATAAACACCAAGAAGATATTGGAATAGTTTCATTGCCACGGCTATGATCGACAGTAACAATTTCTGATGGTGGTTTCAATTAACTCGACCAACGACTGGAGTCTTTTTCACCATGATAGCAACCCTGATAAATCGCTTGATTATATCAAGTGGTGGCTCCACATAATTATCGGCATAAGGCCCAGTGGTCCTCCAAATGAGCACCTTCGCCCATCACCCCCAAATGAAACTCTTGTTACACTTACAAACATGGTTAGCATATAATAATAATAATAATAATAATAATAATACTAATAATAATAATAATAATAATAATAATAATAATAATAATAATAATAATAATAATAAACTGGGCGCTCTCTGCGTCACCATGCCATTAATGATATCATATGGCGCGCCCTGCTCAAGGCGGACGTCCCCAGTACCAAGGAACCAGCGGGCCTGTTTCGATCGGATGGTAAAAGACCTGATGGAGCCACCCTCATACCGTGGATGGGAGGGAAGTACCTGGCTTGGGACGCGACGGTCGTCCACACCTGTGCGGCCTCTTACATCGGAGTCGGTTCGGTCGGGCCTGCTTCAGTGCAGGCGGCCAACCGTAAGATTCAGAAGTACCAGGGGTTTCCTACATCTCATCTGTTTCAGCCCGTGGCCATCGAGACTTTGGGCCCGTTCAATCCTTCGGCTCTGGATTTCATTTACTGAACTAGACCGTCGTATGTCTTTCACTGGTGGCGACAGACGCGAGACATCATTTCTTTTCCAGCGCCTGTCTGTTTGCGTCCAACGCTATAACTTGGTCGCATTCAACGGCACTTTTCCTGCAAACCCTGAAGACGAGGCCTGACCCTCCAGACAAATTTCCTGCTCCTTATAGCAATTTTTCATAAATCCTGAGGGATCCTTGATACCTCGGGTCAAACAAAAATAATAATAATAATAACATAGGTAAAGAAACCTTTTTAGCCGTATCGGCGATGAAGCAAAAATGATCTTGGCCACATGAAAAAGCTATGAGAAGCTTTCAAACCAACACATTAATGAATGTCGTCTTTTTGTTAAATCTGAAAAAGGATTAGAAGTGTTTTCATTTTCGAGACTTCCTAACCTGTGAACATCTTGCAGTCATATAGATACCGGTAATGTAATACTAAGTAATGCAATGTAATTCTCCGAGATTTCTTAGCCCTAAATCCCCAAAAATAGTCCGTGCGCTCTGTACACCTTACGAACAGCTACTAGTCATTCTGTTGTTTGCCGGAGTCAAACAGTAACAAATAGGTAGATGAAATTACAGTCTAGATGGTCTGTATAGACAACCAGACCTTACAAACGTGACTAGGAATGCGAACTGAAAATGAATGTAAAAGTTTATCAGGACAATGAAATCTTGAAAACAGTGTATTAATTATAATTCAAATGATTAGAATGTATTTATGTTCCAACACGAGATGCATTAAGTGCTTAATTAAAGTTATGGACACGTGTGCGGATCCTTAACAGCAAAGACTAACTAATGTCAATAATTATTATTGTATATAATTTATTCGTTTATTAAACCCACACTGGTTCAGAAACCGCAACCAGGCACTGGAACATACGTGCTCGATCTCTTTAATAAAGATGTTAAACTAAGCGAAACGTTTTACTTGAAAGTAGACTATATAAAATTATACATAAGCAAAGAGCAAATCATTTTTAGGATCTTCTTGCACAATTTTAATATAATAAAAGATAACACGACATAATATGCCATGAATATTCATAAGATGGAATAATACAGCTAAACATCAAATGGCATAACGTGCCACAGCATAACAGCAGAACAGAACATGACACCGTATACCATAACATGGTTCAACAGAAAAGTATTGCATAATATAGTATAACATAGCATAACATAACACATGGGCGTAGCCATAAAAAATTTCGGAGGGGGTTTTAAGATTTCGGGGGTTCCATTGAAAATCGTCGCGAAGTCCAGATTGTTTTGTATTTTGCATGTAAAAGCATATAAAGTTTTTTCGGAAACTTATTTGGGGGTTTGAACCCGTAAAACCACCCCTAAATACGCCCATGACATAACAGCATAACATAACATTGTGTAGCATTGTCATGCCTTTAATTGACACTACATGCTGTTGTATGTATGTAGGTATAGGGGTATAAGACCTTTTGTATAGAGGCTTATAATAATCTCTCTAAGTACCTAACGGAGTTAATGATGCATCTGATGTAAGTGATGTACGGGGAATCTAGCCTCAGTTACTGAATGTAAATTCCTACTCTACATAAACACAAGAGATTGCTTCTACATGTTACATTATTATTAGCACAATCATCATTGAACAATGTACAACATAGATAAATAATTATTCAGCATGATTATATTAACTGACCAATTCCTTGTAACCAAGTAGAACAGTTGACCCGAATAGATGATCGATCTCAAACGTTCTCCTCATGTAAGTAGATTGTCTTCATCTACGAATGCTGCCGACTTCTCTCCTACGTCTGCTTGACTTATTTACTCATCAACTCTTCTCTCCGAACTCTCTTCTCCGAACTCTCTTCTCCGAACTCTCTTCTCCGAACTCTCTTCTCCGAACTCTCTTCTCCGAACTCTCTTCTCCGAACTCTCTTCTCCGAACTCTCTTCTCCGAACTCTCTTCTCCGAACTCTCTTCTCCGAACTCTCTTCTTATCCACTGGTCTTCACTTATATATGCGTGTCGATGCATGCTATGTCAATCATCTGTCTTCCACATATCATGGCTTGCCCATCGAAGGCTGTCCCTACTTTCACTCAACCATTCCTGTATCTGTGTCTGCTAATGCATGCCTCTCTGTCCTTATTTGATACTTAGTATATGAGCCAATGGCATGCTTTGTCACAGCCTCTTTGCTACACTCATGCATACATTGACTAGAGATTAATCCTTTATCTGTCACTCTCTATTCTCCCATAGATTGCCTCAATACATTAATAATAATATTCCTTATACTCTTATAATATGATAATGACGATGACGTCACATTATCGGCATTACAGCATAACATAACATCCCCATATAATAATTAATTGTTCTTGAGATTGGTCGGTATACCCAGGAGACCCAAAAGGAGCCGAAGGTCCCGCAAGCCAGGGCCACCTGAGACAAATTAGTTGTACTGTATTGTGTATATCAATTTATATAACGCCCCTCGCAGTGCACACCAATAAGAAGCGCTCCCACTGCGAAAGACCCAGAGAAAAGAAAGATTCGTTGATAGAATACATCATCATGTTCAGTGAAAACTAGGTAATAAATTCTTAACTATCATATAAACAAGTAGAAATTATAAACAAATTAAAACAAGTAGAAATTAAAGGTGTGTAAAGTATATAGACCCCTATTCGATATGTCGATGGTCGTCGATGGTCGTGGGGTTCCGAGGGATTGTCGGGGTCACAGGGTCAATATCGTCCAAAGAAAGCAAAAAAGCGGAAGAACAGGTAGAGTTGGTCGGCGAATTGAAATCGTACTCTTGCAAATGCAGAAGAGAGTCCGTGAAGACGACGACGACGCTGCTAAGGCAACGGACGAGGCAGGTGTCGATCGACAACAGAAGGCCTCGCCAGCGACAGCGGGCGCTGCTGCTGCTGGGCGAGACAAGTTCCTCGAGCGAGCTCCGACTATCGGCGTTGACGGCGGTTAACCGCCTGAACGTGATCTTGGACGTCAACTGCGGGCGCAAGGTTGTTCTACAGACTTTCGGTTGGATGCCAAGGCAGAGTTCGTCAATCTTCAAACTCAGGTGCAACGAATTACCCAACCAAACCGGTCGATGCCGGTGTCACGAAATAGAGTATCCCCCATTATAATTATATCCCCTTAGCGAAATGAAGTATCCGGCCGGATGAATCTGAACGTGAGGGACTATCCCCCTCGTGCAAAAGTATCCCCCATGAGTCGTACGAAATCATCCCCCATTCAAAAAGTATCCCCCTGCAACTTAATTACAAATTGTGCTATTTAAGTCAATTTAGAACCATAGTTGGTAAAAACGGTTAAAACTGAAAAAAACAAAAACCTCGTCTTTTCAAAAACAACAAATAAAAACCGGCAAAATGGGACAAAAGAAACAAGAAAATAATTTCACTTTGTTACATCTTGTAGGCCTACTGTATTTTGAAAGTAAAAACCGTATTTGCACAATTTAATTTTAATCAGTAAACAACCCAACTAAGTAACATTAATCTAGAACAATTATTTTATTTCTATATGTTTTGTTTAATAAGAAATTAAAAAATTAAAAATAATGAAATCTTTTCTAATTTAAATTGTGAACCAGTCCACATAGGCTAAGTCCATGCTGACTAACATAAACAAACATAAGTAAACACTACACTTTTTGAGTATGGAGTGTAGACTAGCTTACTTTATTGAAACTTGTACATGTACTTAAAATTTTTACTTATATAATAACTTGATATGGAGTAATATCAGTCAGTTTATCAGTCAATCGAAGATTACTGTATATAAAGACAACATTTCGCATTTTGGATAACTTAGAAATTCAAATAGCCTAACTTTTATTAATTTTGTTTCTGGTACTGTGCTATTTATTTAACAAATGATGACATTAAATAGTCACGTAATTACCTGAATCCTCGAAAGTACGGAGACAACGTAGGCCTAAGGGATTTAAGACAAAATGCAATTAAGACAAAGTGTCATGAAAAGGGACTAAGGTACTAATTAGGTGACTTGATAGCTCGAGTTTGGTATCGGTCGTTTCGTATCTATCGTCATTGAAGCCATTTGAGGCAACAAGGAAACTTCCAGGGTTCTTGCGTTTTGTTTGCTCTTGTAATCTCACGCTAATTAAGCAGTGCCTCAACGTTAGTCCATTCGCATAATTAGGCCTACTTGAGTGAAGTTCTTGATGCGATGGAAGTGTCTTAAAGCAGGAAGACAAATATAGGCAGTCACAAACGACAGTGTACTGATAAGGAACTAAGGAGCTAATTAGGTGACTTTGGTAGCTCGCGCTTGATATCGGTCGTTTCGTATCCATAGGTACACCAGCAAATTCATTGAGGCAACGAGCCAACTTCAGGAGCTCTTGTGTTCTGTGTGCTCTTGTAATCTCACGTTAATTAAACAATGCCTCAAATGCATAATTAGCTGCGTGAAGGTCTTGATGCGATGGAAGTGTATAAAAGGGTGAAGACAAATATCAGCAGTCATTTGTCTTCCTTCTTTTAAACGCCACGAACTTCGGAGATGGAAGAGTTTAGACCAGAAGCAAATGTGCAGGATGATAGAAATGACTTGACAGCGGCGTCGCCGCCGCCAAAGGAGAAGGATGAAGTCCTGAGCAATGCAGAAGAGAAGAGAATCTTCAGCGAGGTGTACACCTTTCTGGATAAAAAGGAATACCCGACGACAGCGTGCGAAACCGTTTCGAGTTCACAATGCTGTGCTGATGCACATCGGCCAGAAGGGCCAGCCTTGTCGTGTCGTGACCGAAATACAAGAACGCCAGCAAATCGTGGCTCATCTTCATGCAGGTAAGGCCTCGTGTACTACGTTGCGACGAAAATTACCTATCCATTATCTATACAGTTGTATAATCATGTTGAACTCTACCTTATACTTCTTTATATAGACTTTCTAACTCGTGTAGGCCTACTACGTTGCGACGAAAATTACCTATCCATTATCTATACAGTTGTATAATCATGTTGAACACTACCTTATACTTCTTTATATAGACTTTCTAACTCGTGTAGACCTACTACATTGCGACAAAAATTAATTAAAATCCTGGCGGCGCCGCTGCACTGCCTGTTGTCAGTTCTATAATCAATACGTCAAAAATTATTCGCCCTCATAGAGCCGTTAAGCAGTTGAACTGAATTTATGATCTGAAAGAGCGCATTCACTTTAGTGGAAAAGTGGTTCAAAGTGAACATTTAAAAAAATGTACTTTTGAACTAGAGAGCTCACTTGCTTTAAATATTTCTGGCTTTGGATTTTGATTAAAATATATATTCATAAATTAAACGCATTAAAAAAATAATACCTTATACCTGTGCAATTTCATCCCCCGGGGGATGATTTCACACGATGGGAGATAGAAATGGTTTATCCCCCCAGATACTCTATACCGGTATAGAGTATCCGGGGGGATATATTTATACATCCCCCCGGATAGTCTTAGGACGGATACTCTATTTCGTGATACCGGCAAACAAAAGTTCTTCGCTGCTTAGCCCACGCCGCCATTTCGACGGAAGTGTGAGTGAACCCGGTCCGCCGGCGCGGAGAGCAGGCTACCAACCCACTCGGCCACTCAGGATCATGTAGCCTACTACTATATCATATAATCTTACTGCACACTTGTCAGTTTGAATTAACCCTCGGGCTACCAAGGAGGGGGTGTGGTTACCACCCCCTACATTTTAATGCATAAATTTTTTCATACGGAATATAATTTTTACATTTTAGGTAGCTGTAGCAGATTCATTGGTGCACATTTTGAGGTAAACGTTATAGTGGTAGCCCACGCCATTCAAAAGTTATACCCGATATACACGAGGCACCAGGGAGGGTGGATACCACCCCCTTAGTTTTTCGACTATAGCTTATTGATTATTCTTCCTAAAAGAGAAACAAATATACCATTCTTTTTTTGGGAATGTAGGGCTTCATTTACATACTTATATGTTTGTCTTTTGAAAACCGGAAGTGATCAAAATAAATAATAATACGCGTAATATGCGTGAAAAATGGCTGAATGGAAGCACTCCCCCTTAGTTTTTGTCTGTAGCGTATTCATTTGTCTTCCTGGAAGAGAAACAATTATACCATTCTTTAGAGGGAATGTAGGGCTTCATTTGCATACGAACATGTTTGTCTTTTGAATACCGGAAGTGATCAAAATAAATAATAATACGCGTAATCTGTGTGAAAATGGCTAAATACAGCATCACAACGTAAACCGATATATATGTATGGATATATATATAATATTATATATGGATATATTATATAGGTATGGATGTATTTTCATACGTATATAAACATGTGTAGGGATGTATGTGTGCATCTTGGATACATAGATCAGTTTCAAAACACACATAATCTTATATTTTTTATCCAAAACGTACAAAATGTACGCAATAATATAAAATATCGCTAATTATCGGTTTCTTTGTTAAAAATGATGTGATTTCGAGATGAATTCACGTAATGTACAACTAAATATACCATTTTGTACAGAATTGAATGCTGAATCCATTGATGTATTACAAGATATGATATGTGAAACCAAACCCGAAATCCAGGGGGTGGGAACCACCACCCCTTGGTAGCCAACGTCACAAAAAGACCTTGGTAGCCTGAGGGTTAATAGACGATTATTATTATTACTCCTCGGGCTCGGGCAGAAGGCTGGCAAAGGTCCGGCAGATTCCAACAGGGCTGAATCGTTGTATGGTCAGAGTTTCGATGGCCAGAGGCACGAAATCATATTCCACCGACAGAGCGGTGTATTTGGTTGTTTTCCTTGAAGCAGCTATTTCAGCTGCAGCACCTGGTCTGATGGCGGTCGCTGAGACAAGGAATCGACTACCGGTGGCGTCCCACACTAGGCTCCTACCCGCTTGCAACGGTATCATAGTAAGGTCGTCAGGTCTTTTGACATCTGATCGTGCCAGGCGCGGCGGTACCTTCACCGCGAGGAAACCAGCCCTTGTGAGACCCCCGCAGATGACGTCGTTCAGTGCACAGTGCCTAGTGATCTTGACGAAACCGAGAGGCCATGACAATCCGTGAGTGCCTTTAGCGTCAACTGTTGCTCCACACCCGCAGGAATGTGGTTCGCATATGGTTGCACCTATGTAGTCTTAAGCCAACGGCAATCCTGACCGCTTCGTCGCTCAGGCGAAGGCCACAAGAGGCGATTGGCCCCGCGTACAGCCAGTCGCTTGCGTGCTGTGCCGAGACTGTTTCGTACCTCGCCTGCTCCGTTGGGCCCACGAGGCAGCCTCTACCTCGGCCACCTCCTTCAGAATGAGGGCTAGGTCCCAACTGGAATGGGAGCGCGGCATCGCGCAGGCGACATTGCTGCTCCCGTCTGCCTCAGGCTTGACGGATTGCGGATGTCTGACGTTGTAGGAAAGCTCTCTGCAACGTCATTATTATTATTATTATTATTATTATTATTATTATGACAAATTTATTTCTTCATAAAACCAACAAACTTATTACAGACTGATTAAAAATGGCTGTTTCAATAATTTTTATATGCCGTCATTCAGTCCTGGGCTACTGTTGTTGCAGTCCGCGGTGGCTAAAACAGACAGTGAGTTTCCAATCTGTAGGGCGACCGATAGGCGTTGCAGCAGATGACTGGTCTCACGCTGGTCGCCGGTCGCTGCAAAGATCCTGCCTCCTAGTTCCTGAACAAACGACAGTGACTCTGCATGCCAACTTCCTGAAGTTTCGACTGCAACAGGTACGAAATGATGGGACTGTGAGATAGCGGCATATTTGGATTCCTTATTGCGGGCTGCTTTTTCCGCTGCCGCTTCTGCGTTTAGCGATGTTAAATGCTCGTAAGATGCAGCAAAAGTGTCTGGCACCGTAACATCCCATGCCAAGCAACGCCCTCTGTGCCAAGGTATGATGGTTGACTCCGTCAGGCCTTTTGCCGTCAGATCTGGAGAGGCCATTGGGCTCTTTGATGGCCGGTATTTTGGCTCTGGTGAAGGCCCGCCAAATCACGTCGTTGATCATTCCATGCCGTTGATGTCTTCCCGCACCTTTGATGCAAGAGAATCCATGATGGCCGTTGGATTCTACTACGGCACCACATTTGCAAGTGTGTTTTTCGCACAATGCAGTGCCCAGCCGGATACCAGATGCGATCCTTAGCACCTCTCCTGACATCCGCAATCCTGCTGTTGATATGGGAAGAGCATGAAGCCAGTCTCCAGAGTGTGGCGATTGCACTGCCAACAACCAACAACAATTATTATTATTATTATTATTATTATTATTATTATTATTATTATTATTATTATTATTATTATTGCTGAATTTTCATTGCATATATTTAATATTATATATTAGCAAGGACAAATCCATAATTTTTTTTATATCGGGCACAACATAAGCAACATAATCCTAGTTCTATCCAACACAACCACCTCTAGGCTACTTCGATTGATCAATGCATTTCTTTTTGCCTTATCTTTTGATCAATTCCTATGTGCTGCATTATCTTTATCGAACTGAAGTCCAAATGAAAATAGACTTGTAGACTGTAGAGTCTTTGATAACAGGAGTTCATTTCAAAACAAGTCACTCAGTCCTGTATAGTGAACCTATCTGTCAATGTAGGATTATGTTCTATCCAACACAACCACCTGTTGGCTACTTCGGTTGATCAATGCATTTGTTTTTGCCTTATCTTTTGATCAATTCCTATGTTCTGCATTATCTTTCTCGAACTGAAGTCTAAATGAAAACAGACTTGTAGAGTCTTTGATAACACGAGTTCATTTCAAAACAAGTCACTCAGTCCTGTATAGTGCACCTATCTGTACATTGATTAATTAACGCCAACGGTGTTATTGGAATAAGTCATTGAGTTCTGCCTACGTTCATTACTTGCAGGCATCCGTTGCTCAACTCCTATAAAAGTCTGCATTTCCAACCGTAGTAAACGGTAACTTTACTTTGTCAGCTTCTTCAGACTGAGGGTAAAGTATGAAGAAAATCTCTATTTTAATCCAATTTATTCTGTTTCGCTCTCTCATTGTTAATGGACTGAGATGTCTTCATCTGTTTCTCTTGTTCTAAGCGTAAACAGGTTCACTGTATGTAGCAATAAAAGACAGCTACAAGGACTAGAGTGAAGGATTTCGAGACGTGCTGAAGGGGTTAGCAAATTCCAAAGCATTTTCATTCATTCACAGCATTTTCCAACCTCGACAGAAAAGAAATCACATATGAAAAGAAAGCCAATCAATCAATGAAAACTTACATAGTGTAGCTTTCAAGACCCCTACTCAGAGGTGCTCCTGACCCTGGCCAAGCAGAAGAAGGTAGTCTTGAGTAGCTGATGGAACGGAGACCACGAGACATTTGGGAGAAGGTGAATGGCCAAAGGAAGCCCATTCCAGGTTGACGTACCAAACATGGAGAAATGAGGCTGCATTGTGGCAGAATAGGAAAAATGGAACTGTCATGTCACCACGGACCAAGGAGCTCAACGTGCGGTGGCCAGTGCAAGAGGAAACAGGGCAGCAGAACTCCCACATGTAGGAGGGTGCAGAGCCAAAGAGACATCACCAAAAAGTGGATGCAGAGTCCCTAGCGTAGATAAGACACAGATCCACCTATTCACTCCGACCATTGGAACAAAGATTTCTACAATCGGAAAAAAATGTGACGTGGAGCAGCATAGCATGGGAAATTGGCTCAACTTTGATGGTGCTTAAGAGTTAACATTTAACAAAGTGATATTTATTCGGCTACTAACTTTTGTGGCTCCCATCAGTCGAAGGAATTTACTTTTGCGTTCATCTCCTCCTAAATCAACCTTCTCCCAACTGTTGGCCGAATGAACTGCACCCTGAAAATCAAACTCAAGCCTTTTAATTTATTGTTAAGCTCACTTCAACAATGTTATATAATCCATATCTTAAGAATTGTGTCCTTTAAATCAACTTTAAGATATATAGCACCTTTTAAATGGCGTCATGCAGACTGTTTAGAGCAATAATAAAACAGTTTAAATTAAATAAACATATAGAACGTCCAGGTTTGCATACTGCAACAATTAATAAATTATATAGTACAATTCAGATTAAAATAACGGCAAAACAAGCAAGATGAATTACAGAATGCCAAAGTCGTTAATCAACAAGAGAATCATACAAGAGGTGTGGCTCAAAAATGGTAGATTGTCATAATTATATTCTTAATAAGGGGTCATTGCATAATTACGTAACGCCGAAAATGACCGTTTTTCACCCACCCACCCACCCTGTAACGCTTCGTAACGTCTCCCTAGACCCACCCACCCACCCCACCCAGCGTTACGTATTTATTGTTAGGTCTTGGTAAATTTCTGGCATATGAGTAACTTTACTTTTCTTGAACATGTCGATTGTTGTCTAAACAATTCAATTTTTCTTTAAATTTTTACAAATAAAAACAGATTAAAATTTTAAAATAATGCTCAATAAATGCTTGCTTTATACTATTGCGTGTTTTAGTTAAGTTTTAAATCAATGGCACGAAGTTTTGAACTTGGATCACATCGTGTCGATTAGTGTCATTTGATGTTAATTTAAAAATTCATTTATAACTAAACTGTTGTTACAAGCGTTATGTAACGTTCAGCTCAACCCACCCACCCCCACCTAACGTTTCATAACGTTTTCAAGGACCCACACACGCAGAGCGTTATGGTATTGCATGCAATGACCCCTAAAGGTCTTCTAATCTTGGCAGACCATCAATAAAGTCAAGTCACTTTTAGACTTTCGATAACTAGAAAACTTCCAAATGCAATAATGAACCCTTTTGTGAACATGGATTATTGCTCGTTATTCGTATACTGGCTCCATGCATGGTAATCCTGTATTCTAAGAATCTAATGTATTTTATTCTTGTTTCTTCCAGTGAAAAATAATAGCGTATTTAATTATTTTGATGATTTTAATTATAACTGTCATTAATGCAACTTCTATTTATGCAAGAATATTTTTATCAATCAGAATTCTAGTTTCAGAGGTAACTATTTTCATCAATCCAGCTTCCATTTGAATGCAAAAATTCTTTTCATCATCCAACTTCTATTTTTGCAAAGAATTATTTTATCAATCCAACTTTCATTTACACAGCCAGATAAGAGAAATAATAAATACACTAAAATACAGGATACAGTTCAATGCAACAATAAAATACGGCTAAAATGCACAAGTTTAGGCAAACTTATAGTATCGTGGGCTGAGGAAGGAGTTTCTGCGATATCTTTGGGCATGATCGCGGACGGCAACATATAATCGGGCTGAAGGATATAGTGTGTAAGTTTACTGTGTAGGTGAGTGTTGGCTAGGGTCAGAAAAAGTTAGTGTCATCATCAGAAACCTGGTACCTTCCGGCGTCACGCACAGCATGCCCAAAGATACTTCAGCCCCGATACTATAAGTTTGCGTGCGGACGCCGGACGGTTCCAGGTTTTCTAATGACGACATAACCCTAACCCTGACCCTCACGACGCGTAACCTGAACCTAACCGACACTCACGACGCCAGAAAACTTACGCACTATATCCTTCAGCCCCCGATTCGATAAAAGTGTATTTTAACGTATTTTATTGATAGTGGAGACCTGTAGGCTTGTATTTTTTAGCGTATCTAATTATTTCAATGATTTTCATGTAAACTCTAATGAATCCAGCTTCTATTTAAGCAATATTCTTTTCATCAATCCCACTTCTACTTAGTCTAGAATTATTTTCATCAATCCCACTTCTATTTAGCAAGAATTCTTTTCGTCATTCCAACTTGTATTCGACCAACGCTGACTCGCCGTGCAATTTGCGATTTGCCATTTGCGACGCTAAACTGCACGGTTTTTTCATCAGTCCAGCTTCTCTTTTAGCAAATAACTAGTTTCATCAATCCAACTTCCATTTCGGCAAACAATTATTTTATATCAATCCAGCTTCCATTTACGCAGATACATAAGAGAAATAATAGAATACGCTAAATACTCGGCCGTAAACATCATGGGTTAAATAAGTTAAAATGGACTCCATGGCTCCATGCACTGCTGAAGTTCATGCTGCTTAACTTAGCAACCTTGTCACAGAACTGTCACGAATGATAGAATAAAATATCTCTGAAAGTGATTTCGTTAACCTACTTCACTTAACAATCCCAATCACAAAGCTCCTCTCCGTGTTATGCTCTGCATAAATTTCTCTAACGCGAAAGCAACTGATTACACAAATAAAAACATCTTAGAGTTTGTTGATCATTTTCTTTTTCCTGCCACACACTCAAGATGTTTGGGGATACCCTGGTAATTACACAAACCAAATCGAGTTTGTTTACTATAAATTTAGACTAACAGTTTCATTTTTTTCTGAATCCGGTTGCCGTTTTGTGCTTCGGTTGTCTTCTTTTTCGTCTCTATGCCTTTTGGATTTTTTGCTTTCAGCCTTGCTCTCTTTCGAGGCCATAGTCTAATTTTCCGTAAACTAAAACACGAGAACAACCAGTGCTGTCCCAATTCTTCCCTTATCCGGAACCGGAAACAATATGCAGGCTAAACTTCCGCTAAAATACAATAGAATGCAAAGATTTTAACAGGGAGGAAGATGGCCTACTTAAAGAATATTGGCTTGCGCAGTGCGAATGAGGACGCGCAAGGGCTTCTGGTCTATCCAGTGTGAAAAGTTCCTACCTCTACAATGTTAAAAGCCATCAGTTAAAGATAACGTACGCCTACCGTGTAGCTTCGCTTGGGAAACGGAAAAACGAAATTCCAAGCTTTTTCTCGCAGGCATTGCCACAATTCAAGGCTGCACAATAGTGCGGCATGCTACCTAACTTTCTACTCGGCCAAAATGCTAAATGCTGCAAAACATTGCGTATAAAACGACTTTTAACAGATGGATTTTAACATTGTAGAGATCGGAACTAATCGTTTTCACATTGGATAGACCAGAAGCCCTTGCGCGCCCTCATTCGCAGTTTTCTCATTAGTAGTTCATCTTCCTCCCTGTTAAAATCTTTGATAGAATGTGAGAAGTCGACGCCAAACTATAATTTTTGTAAGTAAGTAGAATGATTTGCGTATCGACAACAAAGTTTAACAAAAGACTTAAAACTACGAGTGAGCCTAATAACTCGGCAGCAGTTAATAAACCCTAACATCTATCAAGTCTTTTTGAAACCTAAATCAAAAATTCAAAATCAGTCGGAATAAGGAATTAAACCGCCCTGTTCAGATCATTAAACAGAATCAATAGTAGTATACCCTATAGTAGTCTCAGTTTAACGACACTAGCTGTGTGATAACAAAGATCATTAGCGTCACCCTCCTCCTATATCCAGGCTTGGGACTGGCACTGTCAGAGTACAAACAGTGGCGGTGTTTAATAGAATCATTGTAGGGCTGTTGCCGTAGCGAGGGAAAAATTCGGAGGGTGCGTTAAGTTTTCGGGGAGTTAGGCCTACCATTGGAAATTGTCGTAGTTGTCTACATTTTTTGTTTTTAATAACAGTAATGCATTTATTTCGGGAGGGTTTGAACCCGTAAAACAACCCCTAGGCCTAAATACGCCAATGCCTCCGAAGAGGACCAGAGTAGGCTATTTCTTGCCATGACAGTTCTCGAAGTCTACGGTAGGCCATTCCATCACCAACTTTCACACCTCTAGTAAATCGGTTTTATCTTCGAACTTCTTGAGGAGTTGTTCGTCATTCTTCAACTCCCAACATTTCCATTTGGAGGTCCAGGTGAGCATTCTGTCTCCAACAGCTGAGGAGAAGTAACAAGTCGCAGTGCTGGCACAATCTATATAATAGTCATTGAATGATTCAATGACATTCTTACAGCAGGGCATGAAGGTCTGTGGTAAAGGACGGAGTAGAAATGCCGTCCAGTTGCAGTTTGTACACTGTAACTTTCATCGACCACTCGATCTCTCTCTCTGCGCCTCTGCTCGTATAATTATGTGCAGTGTAGAGTGACTGTAGAGTGTAGACTGTGTAGTTGGCTGTCCTGTGCTTTATATGAATAATTATTAGTCTGACTGCCTCTGAGCTACATCTGCAGAGATGCATACTCAGATGATGCATTCTCAAAGGGTGTCAGTATGTATATTCGTTTAATTTGCAAAACAGGCTGACACACCGCAACCTGGAACATAAAGACTAAGTACAATACTGTGGAAAAATGGAAAGAGCAAACAATGTTAGTTAATTGATGGCTTTGGGGACTCAATTAATATGTTTGTAAAGGACCCTTGAGACAAAGTTCTTATCGTCTTTGCACGGAAGATCAAAGTTGTGCATTCGTGCTCTAAGGCCGGGTCGTCTACTATTCTTTGGCGGGAAAAGACCTCGAAGGACATGTGAATCGTTCCAGACAATGTGCAAGGGTTTGTGTGTGTGGTGTGTGTGCACGTGTGAGTATTATAGGCTACTTGTTGTTAAATACATGCACTAATACAAAGGCAAAGATGACTAACTGATTCACACCACGTCAGTTTTAAAACAATGGCATAAAAATATATACGAAGTATATTCAAGTATAAAATTAATATACATGTACACAAGGCCGCCAATACACTACAATTGGACCTGACGTCCACGGCCGCCAAATCTCCGCAGGTTGTGCACCGCTGCTCTAGCTCCAACAGTACACTGACTGACCTATCATTCTCTGCAGAGAACGAAGCCTACCCTATTCTCTGCAGAGAATGATAGGTCAGTCACCACTCTACATAAAGGAAATGATACTCTCATACTCCACTGTACGAGATCTAGGAGTAATGCTCGAATAAATACCATGTGTAGTCCCAAAAGCCTAAAAATGTTTCATCATGGGGATTTTTGTCAAGGTAGAATATTTGCAATAACATTTGGTTAGGGGCATTTTTCACTCACCGTTCATACCCTGAAGAACTCATCCCAAACCTACCTTACCCTGTCATAAGCCTACCCTATTATTATATTATACAAACAAGACAGCTTTCAAATTATGTATACTAATGATTCAATAGCATAACAGACTGCATTCAAAATATGATAAACAGTGCATTGTGCACTTACAGACCTTTAACTGAAATATTCTACACTACTAACAAAATATTCACAAGCTTATACAGTGTATGCAATGTACACATTATACTGAAGTAGGCCTATGCAGAAATCAATTAATGGAAACTGACTTTAAGTTTTAAACAAATGAAAACAGAGAAATCAGAAAGCATGAACAGAAATCTGTTTAAAGTCTTCACATACATATAGTCGTCTTCTGCCAGCATCCACACATATACAGTTTGGCTTTTTCAAATGCTCAGTTGGATTTATGGAACACACATGTTCTAAATTTGAGTTCAAGACTATGATCCGGTTATTACCAAGATCAGCTACTAGAATGTTCCCTGATGTGTCCACTGCCAAACAGACTGGTTCATTCAGCACTTTTGGTTGATAAGCGTGTGACCCTTGTTTTGCTTCAGACACTCGCATCTCTCCAAACGACTTTGTAATTTGTCCACTTTCGGTCAATATGAGCACTCTGTGCCAACGATCTTTGCCAAAACCGTGGCTGGCCACAAAGTTACCACTGGGCAGTTTTAATGCATGTAATGCATGTTCAATACCCAAACTCCATGGCAGCTTCATTTCATGGACCAGTACTCCATCTCTTGAGTACTCAATTAATGAATTGCCACTAGTAATTACAATATTCCCTTCTCCGGTAACTGATAAATTTGAAACACAAGTGTCAGTATTCATTTCCCACTGCTTTGCATTTGATCCATTCACATCTGTTCTCTGTATGAACTGACATCCGCATGGATCAGAAGGAACGGAGACACATGAATAGAGATATTTATGTCTGGTACATGATGCCAAGCCTCTGAAATGTCTGGTAGAGGATGTCATGATTCCAGGTTTGGTTTTAACCATAGGAATTAGAAACTCAGAGGCCAGCATTTTTTCAATAAGCCAACGACGTTTAAAACTGAATGTTTTAATGTCATAAACTTCAACAACAGAACGTAAAACAAAACATCCGAGGAACAGTTCATCGTCCAAGATTGCTATACCAAAGATGCTGTCTCCTTCAAATGATTGGTCACCTTCCAGACTTTGTAGTGTCTTCACCAGTTTTGGAGATCTGATGTAATTGATAGAGATTCCAAGTGGATTTCTGGCTACCTCTAAATCATTAATGCACCATTCAGATCATCAGCATTTACAACACATGTATGTACAAATAATATAATACATGTAAGTACATGTATACATGGGCGTCCGCAGAAATTTTTCTAGGGGGCACAAACTTTTAAATAGTTAAAATTGTCACAGGGACTAAGTAGGGTGTCGAAAGCAGATGATCACTCCACTCAGCGCTGGCTACCTCTCGATTCGTCGATCCCAACATGCGAAAATATTCAGAGACATTCACTGTCAAAAACTATTACGATAATTTGATTTTATATGACTGAAATCTGACCTTATTCTTCAGATAGCAATTACAATCGTCTGGGTTCTTGTCCAAACTGATTTATCACTCTATCTCGATTCAATACTTTTTGTCTGAAGTAATTACCTAAAGAATTTAGTGTTTTTTTCGATAATCACGTTGAAATCTGTTTTAATAATCATAATAACCAAAAATCAAAATTTCTCTGCAAAATTCAGAGGGCGCACATGCGCCTTGCGCCCCCTGCGGACGCCCATGCATGTATAGATGAATACTTAATATAGAAACCTGAAAGGAACTACTAAATTTTCGTCTCATAAATATGTAACTATGTATGTATGTTATATCTTAAAAGTAAAAAGTGAATGAAGATGGCAATGCTGAGCAGAATTAAGTTACATTATTGCTAACTTTGCTTTATTAATAGACGATGTATTGTTCTGACTTCAAAAGCCTCATATGTTTAATAAAACTGAACAGTTACTTATAATCGAACTACCGGTAGATAATTCAAAAGTTATTAGGGTCATCCACTACATCGATGGTGCACTACAGATGTCACACAAATAAGGACAAGGGAAAGGGGGTTACGAGCAGACGTCTGCATGAAAACTTGGGGTATACAGTATATCAGTACAGCCTGTGCCTTTAACATCAAATTCAGGCACACAGCAGTCTGTAATGTATTGAATCTAATTAAAGTCCCATTGATGGATGCCACAATGCGAAAGTACCCCACCTCGCGGCATACCAAGCCTTGCAAGATCAACACGGTAGTCTAATCTAGGCCTTATTACCGGTACTCCACTAAGGAAGTCTGAATAGGAGATGGAAGGATAATGCCACAAATACTGACAAGTATATGAAGGTGGAGTCCGAAGGGGGTCGTTATTTGCAAGCATCCTCTAAGGACAATTCGTAACCATGCTGTATAGATGAATGGACAGTCTTCTGAATAGTCTACCATCTCACACACAATTGCAATTGTTTGAATGTTACCATCACGGACACTGTGGATAACCCAGAGGTGCAAAAAACCAAACTTTTTTCAAAATGAAAAGTTTGTTTTTTGTTTTTTTGGTTTTATTTGGATTTTTGGTTTTTTGTTTCTAAGATTTTCCTACTTCGGATCATAAAACTCATAAAAATGGCATAATACCGTTCAAATTAATCAGATGCATATAAATGAAATTAACTAGAATAGTAGAGCCGTAGAATGTCATAAACGAAGTTAACAAAGACCATACAACAATTGCCAAGAGAGTTGAAGAGACGACATTTTTGGCATTTATAATTTTGAAATTTGTAAAAACCAAAAACCAAAATTTGTTTTTCTTGGTTTTTTTAAAAAAAAAAAAAAACAAAAACCAAAAAACCAAGCCTTTAACAGCCCTGGGGTAACCCCCACGGATATTCTGTGCAGTCTACAAATTTCTTTTATCTAACTCTCCAAAACTCCCTAACACTAACCTCACCTTAATCATCTTTAAGTTTTTTGTCACCAACAAGTGAGATTTTTTCAAAGGTAATTTTTTAATCTTCACCCTCGGGCTTCTGTTTGGCATCCTACATTTAACGACGTGTCCAGTTATTAAGTCGTTAATTTTAATACCATAGACTAAGCATAATGGATCATCATGTACTCACGTATATCAAATGATGCTGAAGGAATATTTATGCCCAGTTTCATTTCAAGTTCACTGATCCGTTTTTTGAAAGTTTCCCTCTGTTTCTCTAGGTCACATATTCGACATCGCTCATTTTCCAGTTCTTGCTTCAGTTGGTTGATTTTTGCTAGAATGCCATTGTTACAAGAGACAGGCATAGGCACACTCCAATTGCCTTTCACGTTTGTGTTTTCATCATCTGAGATGTTGTCTGTTTCAGCTTCATCCTCTGCTTCCATTTGGCATTCTACATTCAATATCATGTCCATCATAATTTACCAGTAAGTTATCAAGCTATCGTTATAATAAAACAATGTGTCAATGCATACATGTATGTTTGTGTGTATGTGTGTATATGTGTGTATGCATGTATGTACATGTGTGTATGCATTTATGTATGAATGAATGTATGCATGTGTGTATGCATTTAAGTAAGTATATGTTTCATGGCATTTACAGCAGTGATACATGCATTGGGCTACCCAGTACTTTTAACTCAATATGAAACATAGGTAAAGAATGCAATTCAATTCTGCCTATACCCTTGTGAGAAACTACACATTAGTTAGTGACCAGGGAATAGATCGGCTCATTAGGGAGAGTACAAAGCACAATGCAATGTGAACAACTCTGAACATGGAGCCAATTAGTGTTAACTCTGGTAGGATTCTGTTGCTTGGGTATCTACGTGTGTGCGTGCGTGCGTGCGTGCGTGCGTGCGTGCGTGCGTGTGTGTGTGTGTGTGTGTGTGTGTGTGTGTGTATGAGCAACAGTTAATATAAAACAGGGATACAAAAGAAAAGAACAGTCATGTGACATGTTGGATTTGTGGTCAACTGAGCACGCATGTGAGCAACACAATTCTTTAATTAACAAGGACCCCAAGAAAACATATATCTTCGTGATCAAATCACAACTTTTATATGAAACTCTACACTGTTTATTAAAGGCAAGATCACTCAAATTTAGCTACATCATTTATACACACAATAATATTATAAAATTATGGTCATTTAAAACAAAAAACTATTTAGCAAACCTTGAATGCATCCAATAATATTGCAGTCTTCTGTCTTTGCAAATTCTTCCAGGAGAGACATCTGAAAAGACATTTCAGGTAAGTGAGATCTTACTTCAATTTCCAATTCATGTTGCTCCTTGATTTCTTCACAGCTCTTGCTTTTAATTTGTCAACGGCACAACATATGTCACTGGCTGATCCTTTCATCATAACCTCAGCACAGTACACTTTAAAAGATTCTAGGCAAGTCAAATATCGATCAGTGTCTTCAATTTCAGCCTCAACTTCTTTCCGTTTTTGGACTTTCAGCTGGTCAATTTCTTGCAAGACGCGATCAGCATGTTCACTCACTAGCCTTACAGCTTGAACAGAAAGTTCAAGAACTGCAGGTTTTAAGTTTTCCAAGTTTTCACAATACTTCTCCACCTTGCAGTTCAGGATTTCTTTCTTTTCAAGAACTTTTGACTCACATTCTTCTAAACTAGAAAGGCAGACTGTCTTTTATCTCGTTTTTAAAGCCTTCAACTGTGCTTCTAACATCCTGCAGTCTGTGATTTTGATGCCCTTCACCAAAACATGATTTGCAGACCAATTCCTTGCAGTCAGAACAATACAGATCAAGTTCCCTCTCATGTTTTTTGCAATAGCATGGCGGTGCAATCCGTACTTTGCCTTGGAAATCTGCAGCTGCAATAACCAGATGGTGTCTGGTCAGCTTGTTTTTCCTGTGATGCCTGCTACATTCCTGACATAGCCTTTGCTCACAGTCACTGCAATACATGTCTGCTAAAGGAACTTCTGAAACTGACGTTGACTCACTCTCGTCTTCCATGCAAGCATCACAAAGATCAGGACCTTCAGATGGACTTGCAATCTTAGCCATCTCTATTAGCTTTTCCATGAAGAAATTTTTCTGTAGGGCTGCATATCCCTCCTTCGGGATAGTGAACTCCTTTCTGCACATAGGACACGGCATTTGGTCGCCAGGACTTTTGCAGGTTTTACATCCTATCTCTTCCAAGCATTTCATGCAGAATGTATGAATACATGGCAGGATCTTTGGATCCTTGTAAGTTTCGCTGCACACACAGCATTCTGTTATGTCTTTCAGTTGTTCTCGAACCTCCATTTCACTCGCTTTAGTAATTGTAATTGTAATTGTAATTACGACGATTTATATAGCGTTGTTGGTAGCAAGCTACTTCTAGAACGCTTAACAAAACTGTCAACTGTCAGCGCAAATGTTAGTGCTCGTGGTTACGTAATAGATGCATTAGTACCGGCCATTGCTGGATCTTATCACTTTCACTTTCATAGCCTGCCAATTGTTTTCCCAAATATACCCGATTTCCAAACTCTGTCAATTTTACCGAACTAAGAAAAATGCAATCTTAAGTACTCACAATGAAAACTAACACAACTCTAACACTCGGTAACACGTCAAGAAACCCATCAGTTTCCGACGTCGGATCGACGTCTTGCCGCTCAGCGGGTGCTCATAGATCCGGCGTGTTTTTCCGACGTCGGCCCGACGTGTTTTTCCGACGTCGGCCCGATGTCTCTAACTCACGTCGGGCCGTCGTCGGAAAAACACGCCGGATCTATGAGCACCCGCTGAGCGGCAAGACGTCGATCCGACGTCGGAAACTGATGGGTTTCTTGACGTGTTACCGACGTCGGTCCGACGTGTCTAATTCACGTCGGCCCGACGTGTTTTTCCGACGTCAATCCGATGTCTCTAACTCACGTCGGGCCGACGTCGGAAAAACACGCCGGATCTATGAGCACCCGCTGAGCGGCAAGACGTCGATCCGACGTCGGAAACTGATGGGTTTCTTGACGTGTTACCGACGTCGGACCGACGTGGGTTTCTGACGTCTCTAACTCCTGTAGGCCCCACAATCAGTTACCCTGCCTCATGCATGGTAACCAATTGTTTTATTAGTCACTTTTTGTCCATTGTCACAAATTAGAGGGACTGCATTGGTTTCGTCATTGATATCCCCCTAAGTGGGTCAGCCCGCACTGGCCTACGATTCTGAGGGCCTAAGGCCTACTCTCCCTGATAGAGTCAAAGGGGAAACAGATCAGAATAAAACAACCCCTCTCAGAATAAAATAACTGCTCTGTTACAGGTAAATTGTAATTACATATACGCTATGTAAAGTACATGTATATTATATACAGAAATCATAACATATGTAGTTAGCATTGATTGATAACCAAAATACTTAATGAGCAGATTGAAATTAATTGGGCCTACATTTTCCATCTGGCCTGGGCCTATTACCAGCTTTGCACAGACCTGATGATATCCTAAGCAAGTGGCTAAAGCTCAGATGAATACGTGTGAAAGGGTATAGATTTAAGCTATCATTCACATACAAATAATAAACAGCCTGTCAGTTTTATTCAGTTTCAGTTTGATACATACAAGCTAGAGTACATAATATGCAATTTATGGGGTTTACAACAGGCGTGCTGTCAGCCAGCTACTTAACCACAAAACCCAAAGGGGAAACTAGAGGTAGGATTTTTCCATTGCTTGTTCAGCAGAGTTGGGATAACTCCCCTCTTATCTTGGCCACTGTTGTTGTGACTATATTTACATTAGTCATTATATAATGCTCATGATCTTTATATACAAGACGAAAGTTCATAATGTTGCTGTAATATACAGCAATCTATTATATAGCGGTCTTTAAGTTTATATACAATGTATGCATTTATCAGAGCACTTGTATAGCACCCTATAAGTAACAGCTACCTAGGACAATGTCACAGTTCGTAATGTTCTTATTACACAATGTGCTTTATCTTTATATACAAATTAAGTAAGTAACTATAGTCTTTAATACACCATTTGCAAGTGCACAATAGGATATGAGTTACATAATGAATGCTAAAACATCAAAGTAATAATATTGAAAATAATAACATGAAAATAGTAATATGCTTGTGAAACATGTATACCTAGTGATAAATCCCTTGCTAGTAAGGTCAGAGCGCGGAATATTACGGTTGTGCGAACGAGGTCTAAGGGCGTATCCAGTTTCACAGTTGTGAGTTTGTAGCGTTCTTGATCTTGACTCGTTGATCATGAACTCTTCGCCACAGAAATTCTACAAGGGTCGCTTTGCCACAGTACTTTCGGCACGAGTACTGCAGTTGAAGGCATCGTTGGCTTCAGTGACAAGTGTCTCAATTGGGATGCTGAAGTTCCAGTGGATGGCCCTAATAAACAACTCTAGTACTTTATCCGCAGACATGGAGGAGTTGTTGGTGATTTTGACCACAGCACTGATGGAAAGGTATTCCTGATAAAAAACGTTAAGTACGGTTGTTTAGGGGTGTAGACTCAGACGCCATTTTCGTTCTGGTCCCTTGGACGCATTGTCAGCTTCTTGCTTGTCAGCGCCTTGTTGTAAGCCATGCTCCGGCAGTACTTTGCTATACAGCCAAAAGAGATACAAAATAAACAGCATGTAAGAGGTTGCACATATTGACGAATGTTAAAAGTTATCCATGGCAGAACCCGTGGTTGGGAACATGGCATGGAACATATTTGCCAAATGCTCACTCGTGCTTGGGAGCACGTGACCTGTACGGTCTTGTGGCAACACGTGGCCCTGCGTTTCTCCACTATGAGAATTCCATTAGTGGTGTGCGTTTTCTTACCCTTTAACCATGCTTGGGCTCTTTATATGCAATTTTGGGTGATTTTACTCATATAGATCCACTGTTCCAAGTGATTAATTTTCAATCTCACGTACCCAACTACCCATGCCAAGACAACAGATTCAAATGCAAATTTTAGCCTGTAGCATGCAAAAGCATAATTATTAGCTATTAATTTTAATAGAGCAAAAGTGCACATCTGTCCAAGATCAATACTGAAAGATAGATGGACATAATCCCCCACACATAATCGCCTAGGCTAGGACATAATCTGACCCCGGCTAGGATATAGGCCTAATCAGCCCAACCTCAGTCAAGTAACGTGGATAAACTTAAACATATATTCAATAACATCCATAAGAATATTTTTTTATTTCACAGGAAAAGTTTATTATTCTAATCATCCCAAATTTGTCAAAAATAGTTACAAGTGATGACAAAGTAACAATTAGCCTAAAAGTACATCAATTGTGCCTCATAGCTGTAGTTCCCATTTTGGGACACAACATTCTATAAACGAATGCTGTGTCCAAGTCTGTGCAGCGTATCCTCAATGGATTTTGTTCCATCTCACCGATCTTGACACAAAGGCAGCAAACTAATTTTAAAAGTGAACGACATTAACAAGACTTAAGTTAGGCAAGACCTAAGTGACATTAACAATTATTATTATTATTATTATTATTAAATAAATTTTTAACGCGCGCAAGGTCACACCGAAATGTGTATCTAAGGCGCGGATAGTCTGCCGCCAGGTGAAGATGCACTTAGATGTCTAAATCCTTGAAAGCCAAGGAGAAATAGTAAGTTTTGAGCCGCTTTTTGAAGGAAGTACATTTTAGCTACGAAGAGAGAGTGGCAGTCGATTCCATTCCTTTGGAGCAGAGGCATGGAATGCAGAAGAGCCCATAACTGTTATGCATCGTGGCTCAGCTAAAAGACCTGTATTTGATGATCGCAGGCAATGAGGAGGGATGTAAGGAGTGCATGACTATAGGTAGTTGTGCTGGTGCTCAGGGCTTTGTAGGTCAGACAGGCCAATTAAAATTTTTATTCTGAATTCAATAGGAAGCCAATGCAGCTCAAAGAGTAGGACTAAGGAGCATGTTCGTGGTGGGACACACAGCACCACAGGAGCTAAGGAGTTTTGGATGCATTGCAGCCTTTTGAGTTCAAGGTCTGAGACACCCACAAAAAGAGAATGAGCATAATCAAGGCGAGAGGACACAAGTGAAGAAGCTATAGATGAGACATATTCTTAGTTAGAGCCGACCTGATGTGACATATTGCCTTGATGTGATAGAAACAAGATTTTCAAAGGCTTGTTATGTGCGGTCGGAATGTGAGCTTACAATTCTGAACTTTAGACCTAAATGACACTAACAAGTTTTAACTTTAGAAATGAATGACATTAACAAGTCTTAAGTTTAGACCTGAATGACATTAACAAGTCTAAGTCTATACCTTAGCAACATTAACAAACTGACACAACGAAAAAAATGGGCAACGTTTATCAATTAAATGCAGAAATAGGCTAATTGCACAGAGGGAGAATAAGTATGGAGGATTATGTCCCATGAAAAATCAGGGATTATATCCGAGATTGTAATGAGTTGCTACCACCTTGTGAATAAAGCTGACACTGACAACAATACGTGAACATTGCTATTAATAGTTACATGTGAGTTTCAGATGTAAGAATTACTAACATCTTCTGTGTCGATGAAATTCAACGAGTTCTGTTCTCTGTTCTCTTTAGTTGGACCCTGTTTTGGAATCCACCACCACGGTAACTTGCTGTGTGCAGTAATTCCATGGTGACTTTATCAATGTCTGTATTTGTTGCATTGCGAGTCAGTCAGTTTGCCCAGACAGCATCTGTTCACAACATATTTAAATAAATACAAAGTTAGTGAATAGGCATAGCAACTAACATTATCACACACATCGTATAATATATCAGGTCATCATCATATTCATCATCATGTTCCTGATAACATGCTTTTGGCTGGGATGGGTGCCAAATGCCAATAAATTATCTTTATGATATAAATTAAATTAATTAATACCAGTATTGTATTGGTATTTATAAAGCGCCTCTCACAGTGAACAACAATCAGAGGCGCTCCCAGCGCATAAGAACCCTGGCAAAAAGAGTGGTCTTAAGACAGCAAAAGGAAGCAAAATGGGCAAAAGTTATTTGAAAGTTGAAAACTTTTAGTTAAACTTACATTTTTTTAATAAAGGATGAAGTTTAACCGGAGAAAAACAGTTTAGTTAAACCTAAAGTTTAACTAATATTGCTTAGTTAGTAAATGAAAGTTTAAAAAAAATCAGCAACTATGAAACTGTCTTCTGCTGTCATGAGTAACTGTTTTTATTACTCAGATCAAGTGAACTGCATTGCATGATGCATCATTGTTTGCATTAGCAACTGGCTTCATTATTTGCTTGTAGAACTGTTACAGTAGGACTATTAGTCTAGTACACATTACATAGTTTGAAAGTGAAATTGTCATTGATGCTGTGCATTATTATGCCTACAGTTCACTTAACGTGTTATTGTGAAAATGTTTTTGAAAAACGTTTTGTTTAAAAGTTGCAAAAGTTTAAATAACTACTTTTAATTAAATAACTTATTTACTAAATCAGTTGCCAACAGGGCCTACTATCCCCCTGCAAGCTGGAAGCAACCGCCCCACTCAATGTGTGTCGCCACGATTTAAAAAGGGCCTATAGTATGGCAAAATGAGAATTGAGGGGTCTGACGCTTTTGCATATATTGACAGTATTTCGTGCCATTTTTCGTAATCTAAAATACACATTTGAATTGATAAAAAGGATTTTCTAGCTTTTAGCAGACAAAAGGTGGTATGGCAAAACCATGTTTTCGCTATACCACCTTAAAAGTATACACACATTACAAACAGTATGAAATAATACCATTAGGCTACTACCATAATATATAAACTTTACAGTCCAGAGATTCGATTACAGTCGACAGCCGATACATTGCAACGGGTCTAGAACCCGGAAATTTCTGATGAAAATAATTCTTTACTTTAATAGAAGTTGGATTGATCAAAGAAATTCTTTTGCTTAGATAAAAGTGGGATTGATCAAAGAAGGTCTTTGCTTCAATAGAAGTTGGATTAATGACAGTTATCATGGACAATGGTAGAGTTACCTACTTTCTGTTGGGAGGGTGGTGCCCGGGGAAAATTTCCGGGGGGTGGGTGGGAAGGGAAATGTCCGGATACCATTGCAACAGTTGACAGTTGAGGCAGCACTGTCAGTTGTACAGCAACATCCATTTCATTAGGGGAGGGGAACAACTTTCCCCTCTGGCACAAATTGGAAGCAGTCTGCTTCCATCCCCCCACCCCTACGTAGTAGGCCCTGGTTGCCAACTTAAGCTAAACTGTTTTATTTTAGTTGAAAAATAGTTGAGGTTTAACTTTAAAAAATTAGTTTAGTGCCCGTCACTGGTTAATACGAAAGAAATCAAACAACATCAGCGCCGTCACCACCAAACAGGACTTTCACATTTTAGAAGTTTGGTGCAAGCAATAATATTGCATCTATGATAAATTTGGGATAAGAATTTCTTTACAAATTATCACAGCAAGTCAAAACAAAAAATTTCTTGGTGCAAATGCCCAATAATTATCTTAAAATATTGGAAATCCTCATTCTAAACATTTTGAAAACATAAATGTGCCAATATAAATGTCATATTGAAAGACTAGCCGTCAATTACTTCTTTTAACTGCATGGATTTGAAGCACGTGCTTGCCACGCGGCCCACAAAAGTTTATTTGCCTTGCCAAATCAAATGTTCATCAGCAGGGAAAACGCGCTGCATAATCATTTAACAAATGAAATATTTCTTAATACATATCAAATTTATATCCAAAATCTTTATAATAATAAGGCGTGCGCATTGTACCCAATTCAGTGAGGGTCGACGGCGGCGGAGGTCATAAACAATCAAGTGCATGTATCACACGTGCAAGATATAATATCGTTACCGATATCTACCCGATATGTGATTGGTAATTGTGTGGGAATATTGTGCAAAGGACATGCAACCTACAAAAAGAACGATTAATTAGGCCTTATGTAACGCTACTGGTTATAGTTATAACTTTTAGTAACAAATCTAAAACAATACCTCATCTGAGTCATCTCGGCATCGTATCGATTCGAAAAAGGCCGATCATGGGCACGCAGTTCATTGGCTATCGCTCGGCCACGTGATCTAAACTCAAGCTAGCAGATTCACTGTACAGATCTAACTCGGAGGCAGCTCAAGCTGCCCATCTTCTTTCTTGTTCTTCCACTGACGAGGTGGGTCTCACATAGACTTCCGAGGGAGGCGACCCGTCCAGACCGGACGACCCCAGCTCTCTAGGCTGAGTGTGGGTGGTTCTTATTGCAGTCCCGCCCCTTCCATTTCTCTCTATCTCTTCCAAACGATCCATCATACGATTCATCAGGCTAAACTGCCTATCTTCTGCCTCTCTCTGCCTTCCTTCTGCCTCTCTCTGTCGTTCTTCTAATCTGGACAGTCTGTCTGTCCATACATTGGGCCTATCCTCGCCCGTTGGGGTGGAGGACCTTGTAACCTCTTCTTCTTCTTCTGACCTATCTCTAAATAAATCACTCTGTTCGGCCATTTAAAGATTATATTAAGCAACTAACAATATAATGTCTAGTACAGATAAGTTTAACAGAACAATGCTAATTCAATAATACAGTGATGCAATCCTATCGTTAATCATTTATAGCATTCATACACAGTCATGCGTGGCCTAGGCTGCATACTCTATGCAGGTATTTTTACTCTCCTGTTATTATTATCATTCCGGCCACAGCTGCGTGTCTATTTATAACTGCAAGTTCCCAGCGCGCACTCGCAGTGAACAGTACTATACCTCATTCAGGCTCTGCAGCGGCGTAGGGAATTTCCCTTCATCATCTCTTCGCCAAGACCGGAGCGTCACCCTTTGTCTCCAATAATCCACAGTATTCAGACGATACCCAAATTCGATCCGTAGACTCGGTGAATTCGTAATCCGTTACTCTGCTTTATTACCTATCGAATCGCAACGATACACCAGGCCCCCGGCTCTTAGTGATCTTTGGCTGAGTCGAACATAATTCCCGTCGTCACGACACTATTCCTGCGTATCCTCTGCAGGCATCCGTTTAAGGAGCAGAAGTATTTCTCCTCCGGCACATCTGGATCGACTCCGTCTGTCCCAAATCCCGCGGTTCGTAACTTTGCGCTTGCGTCTCGTTAATCAACCGTTGCTATCGAGATTCTTAGGACTAGTCACCCGTTTGGCGACTTCTCCAGACTGCCCCGAATCTTCGCGTCCTCTGGTTTTAGTATCACCAAAAAGCACGGAGCCTCTTCCGACGATTCCTATTGGCTGAGGTCCATCACTGTCAACGCCTGTTCTCCATATTCGTCAAGACTCCTCCCTCTTCCCGGCACATCTCAATCTCAACAGGTCCTTCCCTTGCAGCGAATGCGCGACTTTCCATCCTCCTTTTATGTTTCCTCCTTCCGTTCGATACTGTCCTGGCTTAACTGCCGTTCCTCCAGGGTTTGCCAGCCGTGACTCATCTCTAAAACTTTCCACTGAGCGCCGGTACATTCGTTCCTTTATGCAGCGCTACTATACTCTATGCAGTACATTACTTGTAGAGACTTAGCGTTTCTACACTATCCCGAACTGCTCCTCTTTAGTTTCTAACGTATAGGGAGAAACCAAGTTTAAAAATCCTTTTTAAACAGTTCTACACGTCAAATCTTCTATACCACACTGCAGCCACAATTTTACATCATATGCACTCATGCGATCACACCACATCATCATTATCTCCACATAGAATGCAATCATTTGCTCGTGTCAATTTCTAGTTAAGCATTGCATACAATCATGGAATCCTTTCATCCTCTCAAAACACAAGTTCTCTAAATGCAATCATTGACATCTGTTAAGAGTCTCAGCTTCATAATCATCTTAATCATCTGCCTCCGTACATGACCTCATATAGTTCATTCGAACGTCACTAACAGTACTTAACAGTTCTACACAAAATTCTACTGCATCGCAATTAATATTCAGATTCATCAGTAAGCAAACCTTTTGACACATCCATCATGTCATCCCGCTCTAAACGCAGTAAATTCTTAAGCAACAACAATCATTCTGCGTCATGGCCATTTATAGCGCTTCATAAGTCATTCAATTCATAATCATCTTCAATTCATCTTCGGCTAGCACAGTAATGCTCTTAGCTACATAGTAAACTGTGCGTCAATACATAAGCTGCTCCGCCTAATCATACAATTCAATACAATTTCTGTTAATCTCTACATGACATCATTAATTTGCATATACGTATTCAGCTTAGCATCAAATGATTCTACTTTTCACTACATCCTATCGTGATGCCACTTAAACTTCATGGCATTTCGTCACTAATTTCGCTTACAGCTACCGAATTATAAACAGAATAATCGACGATTCTGATTTCTCTCGTAGGCCTACATTTAATCGGCAGAGTTCTTAATTTTATTATTCAGCACAGAGAATTCCGTTTCAGTCGCTAGAGTGCGCCTCTGGCTGGTCTTCGTCCGTTAGTCTTCACGCATCTCGGCTGCAATGCGCGTTCGTCACACGAATTTCCACGCAGCGTACGCGTATCATCGATAAGTAGCACAACACCTTCACAGTAGGAATCCGAATCTTTCCCGTTTCCATGGAGTATACCGACAAGCGACGAATCCTTCTATCTCTGGTCCACGCGTCGTCACGCGCAGCCTCGCAGTAATCGCTCACACTTAATCGAATTCCACTTGTAAAACGTAACACACTTAACACATTCGTTACACGTTCTGGTAATCAGGGAGGCGTGGAAGCTTGTATTAGCTGCAAGATCTCCAACCTATGACTTACCCAGACGTGTACTCCGTGTACATCACACAAGCGCTTCTCTACGTCATCGTACGATCAGGCATTGATTCCTCTGACGTCGATATTCGTTTAACAAAACCTTCTTTACTTCAACGCACGGTCAGGCATTGTTCCTCTGCCGGCTACAATTCTCATTAAACAAAGCCTTCTTGGCTGCACTAAAAGCGATCCCTGGTACGCGTTAACCGAGTGAGTTCCAACTCACCCACCGACATGATTCCAACCGATTGTCTCATATACTCCACAGTTGACGATATCGAGTCCGTCTTCCCACTTTCCGTCGTCGTTCTTCAAGATCCTTGGCTACTATCCTCCTTGGCTGTGCGAATTGACTGCCTGCACACTGCTACTCCTACGCCGGTCTGTTAGACCGCTCGTTCAAAATACAAGACATCGTTCAGCGAATTATCTGATTCATTATCTCTACCGAATTCGTCTTTTAATTATTATTAATTATTATGTTTTGCGTCCGATTTATTTCAATTCTCGTTACTCTGCTTTCTTACTACAATTCCATTCTCTTAATTAAGACACAGAGTTCATATTTCTCCAGTCGCCGTTCATTTCTTTATTATTGAATTCCACTTCTATCCATCACACGCACTATCTTCATTTTTCATTTTCCTGGTCATCTCCGGATTTGCGCTGTCATCTGGTGAACAACACGCGTCTAACCAGGGTTATAATCGTTGTTGTACCATTGCACAGGTGGCGCGTCGCGGTATGGGTCGTGACGTCGCTGCTGGCCTGGACCCTCATAACGATAGCCGCTCCATTGTTGTTGTTGACCCCGCCCGGTCCAGTTCCGATTTGGTCGTCCGAAAGAGTTCCAATTGTTTGGAGGGCTCTGTCGGTTTACGTCACTCTGCCAACGGTCAGATTTATTATTTTGCGTAGATTCCAGACGATTCACTTTTTGCTCCATTTTCTTCAATCTCTGTTGCAACGGCGCCTCTTCCTCTCTTACCGTTTTTATCCGAGCACCGAACCTGCCGTACTGCCTCTCATGATCCAATTCAGCCCGTTGAAACCCTTCCAGCCTGATTGCGTGTTTTACTGCCTCGTCTAGATTAGCCGGCGATGCCTCCAAAACACGTAATGCCAACGATCGATCAGAAATCGCGTCCACAAACGCACGCGTTTCTATAGAATCGCTGTGGTGACTGCGAGGTCCCGTGTAACCCAGACAACTCAAACGCCGCACTTCTGCTGCTAACTGGGGCAGACCTTCATTAGCCTTTTGCCTAATTGTATTTAATTGCAGTTGATGTAGCGCCACGAGGTGTTCTGACCCAAACCTTTCTTTTAGTCTCTTTATCAACTCCTCTGACGACGTTGATGCCTGCAGATCAGTTTTTAATACTAGCGTCGCGGCAGAGTCAGTAAGTGCGCAGATCAGTTGATTTTTCGTTTCCCTATCAGTCCAATTATACGTCTGTTTGCATATGGCCAGACGCATCAGAAATTGATCGACCGACGAAGATCCGCCGTACGATCCTAGGCGCAAACTACATTTATTTTTCTCTATCGCACTGTCTTTGACAGTTGTAGACGCAGCAGCAACGTTTTCTAGAGATAGAACTGTGTTACAGGTTTGAGTCGCGACAGAACTTTGAATTATTGCGGTAGGTAATTGAACAAAGTTAGATTGTGGTTCCTTTGCTCTGGCGAGTGAATAGGAATTGTTATTTATTGGGTTGAAAGTCTGAGCAGCAACATGGTTCAATGTTGGCCATGCATTCGTCAGATGGCGCATGGTTGCGGTGGTTGGTGTATTATTGGAATGAATTCCTTGTGAAGGCAGAATTGAACCGGCTGGCAAATAACTGCGACTCTTTAGAAATTCCTCGCCTCGTTCAGCAGAATTCCCTTGCATCGGCCGATTGACGATGTTGGAATAATCCAGATCCACGCGTTGCATTGAATTTTGCGTGGCCATTGCGGTGCGTTCAATCGTACTCCGTGGCCTGTATTCGCTTGGCCCCGTCACCGTGAAACCGTTCTGCATTCTTGGCATACCTCTAGCTTCAGAGGTCTGCCTTGTTTGTGCATTAGCCATTTCTGTTACATTTTCAGCGGGGCAGTACTGTGTGTGATCCCTGGGCATGTTATGGTGTGCTTGCGGCCACTGGTCCGTTATTCGAAAGACTTGATTGTCAATCGTTAGGAAATCCCTGTCCTGTGTGTATTGTAACTGTAATGGCATTCTTTCATCATTCGATTTATATAGCTCATTATGGCCGCTTTTCTGGGCTTCAACGAGTCTTCCATTCACTTCAGTCATTTCATTTCTCAACACATCATCATGCAAATCATCACGAGTATTTATTTCATCCAAGTTCACATCATTTGCATCATTCACATTAAAATGTCTCTCTAAAAATCTATTTTCATTAGGAGCACCATAAAAATCATTATCCCTATCCTGGTCGCCAATTGTAGGGTAGGTATTCTCTACTGCTCTGGCTCTCTCTCTTGCTTGTACCTCCCTAGGCGCTACCGAAGGGCAAAATGGGGAAGCTGCCCATCTTCTTTCTTGTTCTTCCACTGACGAGGTGGGTCTCACATAGACTTCCGAGGGAGGCGACCCGTCCAGACCGGACGACCCCAGCTCTCTAGGCTGAGTGTGGGTGGTTCTTATTGCAGTCCCGCCCCTTCCATTTCTCTCTATCTCTTCCAAACGATCCATCATACGATTCATCAGGCTAAACTGCCTATCTTCTGCCTCTCTCTGCCTTCCTTCTGCCTCGATCTGGCGTTCTTCTAATCTGGACAGTCTGTCTGTCCATACATTGGGCCTATCCTCGCCCGTTGGGGTGGAGGACCTTGTAACCTCTTCTTCTTCTTCTGACCTATCTCTAAATAAATCACTCTGTTCGGCCATTTAAAGATTATATTAAGCAACTAACAATATAATGTCTAGTACAGATAAGTTTAACAGAACAATGCTAATTCAATAATACAGTGATGCAATCCTATCGTTAATCATTTATAGCATTCATACACAGTCATGCGTGGCCTAGGCTGCATACTCTATGCAGGTATTTTTACTCTCCTGTTATTATTATCATTCCGGCCACAGCTGCGTGTCTATTTATAACTGCAAGTTCCCAGCGCGCACTCGCAGTGAACAGTACTATACCTCATTCAGGCTCTGCAGCGGCGTAGGGAATTTCCCTTCATCATCTCTTCGCCAAGACCGGAGCGTCACCCTTTGTCTCCAATAATCCACAGTATTCAGACGATACCCAAATTCGATCCGTAGACTCGGTGAATTCGTAATCCGTTACTCTGCTTTATTACCTATCGAATCGCAACGATACACCAGGCCCCCGGCTCTTAGTGATCTTTGGCTGAGTCGAACATAATTCCCGTCGTCACGACACTATTCCTGCGTATCCTCTGCAGGCATCCGTTTAAGGAGCAGAAGTATTTCTCCTCCGGCACATCTGGATCGACTCCGTCTGTCCCAAATCCCGCGGTTCGTAACTTTGCGCTTGCGTCTCGTTAATCAACCGTTGCTATCGAGATTCTTAGGACTAGTCACCCGTTTGGCGACTTCTCCAGACTGCCCCGAATCTTCGCGTCCTCTGGTTTTAGTATCACCAAAAAGCACGGAGCCTCTTCCGACGATTCCTATTGGCTGAGGTCCATCACTGTCAACGCCTGTTCTCCATATTCGTCAAGACTCCTCCCTCTTTCCGCGCCGGCACATCTCAATCTCAACAGGTCCTTCCCTTGCAGCGAATGCGCGACTTTCCATCCTCCTTTTATGTTTCCTCCTTCCGTTCGATACTGTCCTGGCTTAACTGCCGTTCCTCCAGGGTTTGCCAGCCGTGACTCATCTCTAAAACTTTCCACTGAGCGCCGGTACATTCGTTCTATCAGTTAAACTCAAACATTGAAAGCAAATCAGTACAGCTTAACCAAGTATACTCATTGATGGTTAAACAGAAATAAATCGATAAACACAAACATTGATGCAAATAATTATTCACATTAGGCTACAATAGTTCATCAACTGAAAATATTTACAAAACTGTGCTTTAAACCTAAAAGCCACAGCTAAAATTGCTAGGCCAGAGAAATGTACAACACTGCGCTCGACTCCCAATAACATTTTATCACGAAATAAAAACTTAAATTTATACTCTCAGATAGCCCTACTGGGCATAGAAGAATTCCTATTACTCAATTGCTAGAATGAATGCTGGAAAACTCAAACCTAAATTAGTCCTATGGGTAAACATTAAAAATGCTTGTTGGGGTCACTGATGATGACGTAAACATGTAGGCAGGTGAATCTTGATCGGTTGTAAGTTGTAACATGGTGACATTCCGTTTCCTGGATTCGGGATGAAGGGCTAGCTGCAGGTGAGCCAGATTATATAGCCCACTGAGCAGACCAAGGTGGCCTGTACCCACGGCTAAAACCTGAGTCCATTGGAGGGAATCCAGCAGCATCTGGCGTCTCTCTACCAAACAATCCAGCAGCATCTGGCGTCTCTCTACCAAACAATCCAGCAGCATCTGGCGTCTCTCTACCAAACAATCCAGCAGCATATGGCATCTTTCTACCAAACAATCCAGCAGCATCTGGCGTCTCTCTACCAAACAATCCAGCAGCATCTGGCGTCTCTCTACCAAACAATCCAGCAGCATCTGGCGTCTCTCTACCAAACAATCCAGCAGCATCTGGCGTCTCTCTACCAAACAATTCAGCAGCATATGGCATCTTTCTACCAAACAGTTCCATTGGAGGGAATCCAGCAGCGTCCGGCATCTTTCTACCAAACATTCCCATTGGAGGGAATTCAGCAGCATCTGGCATCTTTCTACCAAACATTTCCATTGGAGGGAATCCAGCAGCGTCCGGCATCTTTCTACCAAACATTTTAGGCGACCATGAAGCATAGAATGGAGTGGCGCTTGGACCCAGTGGTTTCATCTGTGGTGAACCCATACTGCTGTCTGGGCTGGCATCACCACATCCAAAGACACCAAGACCTGGAAATGAAAACATAGAAAGCACCAATAATTATTTGCATCTATCTAATCCCAACAGCAAACCTCTACCTGTACTGTCCTAACCTCTACCTGTACTGTCCTGTAGCAAGTCAAATACAAAGACAGAAGACGAGAAATGCTCATGTACAACTGGGTAGTAAACTTAACTTTAGAAGTCATCCTCTCCCTCTTCTTCTGGTTCTCTGCCTCTCCATATTTCAGTAACTACAATCATTTCTGCACAGATTGTCACGACAGGTGGATGATGTCATACCCAAAAAAGACCCTCACAGCTGTTTCAGTTTAACAACACCGTGTGATAACAAAGATCATTAGCGTCGGCCTCCTCCTTGATCCAGACTTGGGACTGGCACTGACAGAGTACGATCAGTGGCGGAGTTAGCATCAACATACATGGAGCTTGGCCTTTATAAAGGCTTAGTTGCTAGTGTCTGAGGTCAAAGTACTTGACCTTGAGACCTAAGCAAATTTTCCTTGAACCCTAAGACTTGAAAGATATCTAGTATAAAGGCACGTAACTGGTTACAGTTATGTGCCTTTTGCCTTTATACTTTATAAAGGCACTTAACTGTAACCAGTGAATTCAATTTTCTTTAAATTCAATTCAATTTATTGATCCCAAACAAACAAAAGAAGAAACAAGCAGCCCAACTCTTACATATAAGACATGCTTCATAGTCTTAATCAACATAATGTTATATTGTCAAGTTGAGAACAATTGGCACCCAGAAGGGACTAGTCTCGCTGAGAAGGGTTGTATTTATAACAAATGAAGACAGTAATAATGACCAGAATGAAAACTTTACATTGTGGTTAGCACTTAGTACTTAGTCCTTCCCGTGCAGGTCTGCACATCGGGCAACGCATCTCCTCCATTCATCTTTGCCAATTTGGCGAGTGAATTTGTTGCATTGTTTCTGTTGCAAGTGATTTTTTACCCGGGTGGGTTCAAGTCCACCGCAGAACCTTCCTCCTTTATCCTGGCTTGGGACAGGTTCAGACTTCCTTAGGCAGTCTGAGGCGGAGTTAGCTTTGACCACATTGTGGTCAGCTTTGCTTTATTAAACAGTGAATTGTTTTGATTTTCTACATTTATAATGACATGAACATCATAAGATGCCAGTAATTTATTAAGTCGTTAATTTTAATGGAGCAATGTGTCCCTGCATATGTGCATGTTTGCTTTCATATAGGCCTACGTCTGTAAATGCGCAAATGTATTCATGTATGAGTGTATGCATGTGTGTATTTAACTATTAATATAAGTATTATGTATGTATCAATATGTATGTAACAAAACAGGTATTACCACATGACGGCATTGCAATATGATCTATGTCTATGCTCAGTAATATTCAGTTACTTCGATTCAAAATTAAAGCTATGAAAACAATGCAATTCAATTCTTGGCTTATACCAATTGCAAGAATACAGGCCAAAGTTAGTGACCAGTGATTAGTCCAACTGGATAAGCAGGCATACGAAGCGCAAGTCTGCGCAACGCGGACCAGAAACACTGAACTGTAAATTCTAGATACCGGTAGGACTTCATTGCTTGCGCTATGCTGTGCTCAAGAGATTTCAACATATAACAGTCATCAGAGTTTGGGCAGGTGATTACGACACCTTTGATAAGTAACTATAAGTCACTACAGATAGTAATTGTCAGGATATTATAAATATATACAAAAGGGCAGTCATGGGACACAAGTATTTATCGCCAAATATAACCAGGCCAGAAAGTACCACATTTATTGGTAATATCTTCAGGATCATCTCATCATAACTCTGAGGTAAAACTCTGCATTGTATGTAATGACAATATCACTCAAACCTTTCCACATAATTTACTCACACACTTTATGATAATTTAAAGATTATACCTATAAAATCAGCAAACCTTGAATAGTTCCAATGATGTTGTAGTCTCCTGTTTTCACAAATTCTCTGAAGTCAGACAGGTGAAAAGATATTTGATGGAAATAAGTTTTTACTTCAATGTCAAATTCATGTACCTTCTTGAAAAATTCAAATGTTTCCTTTAATTCGTCGATGCTGCAACATATGTCACTGGCTGATCCCTTTGTCATGACTTTAGAACAGTCGACTTTAAAAGAGTCGAGACAAGTCAAAGCTGCTTCACTGTCTTTGATTTCAGCCTCAACTTCTTTATGTTTCTGCAATTTTAAATGGGCAATATCTTGCATTACAAGGTCAGCATGTTCACTCACAAGCTCTATAGTAGCATCTCTCTGTTCACGAACATGAAGTTTTAAGCTTTCCAAGTTTTCAAAATACTCCTTCAACTCACAGTTAAGAATTTCTTTCTTTTCAAGAACTTCAGACACGCAAACTTCTAAACCCGAAAGGATGTCTTTAACCTCGTTTTTAAAGCCTTCAACTACGTTTCCAACATCCTGCAGTCTGTGATTTTGATGTCTCTCACCAAAGCATGATATGCACAGCAACTCTTTGCATTCAGAACAATACAGAATATATTCTCTCTCGTGTTTTTTGCAACTGCTCAGAGCAGGGATCTGAACTTTGCTTTGAGAATCAACAGCCGCAACAACCTGATGGTTTCTGGTCAGTTTGTATTTTCTGTGTTGCCTGCTGCATTCATGACATAGCTTTTTTGGGCAGTCAGTGCAATACATGTCCGCTAAAGGAACTTCTGCAACCGAAGTTGACACGCTCTCTTTGTCCATGCAAGCTTCACAAAGACCAGGACCTCCAGATGGACTTGCGATCTTAGCCATCTCAATTAGCTTTTCCATGAAGAAATTTTTCTGCAGGGCTGCATATCCCTCCTTCGGGATTGTGAACTGCTTTCTGCACATTGGACATGGCATTTGGTCGCCAGGACTTTTGCTCGTTTTAACTCCTGCCTCTTCCAGGCATTTCATGCAGAATGTATGAATACATTGCAGGATCTTTGGATCCTTGTAAGTTTCGCTGCATATACAGCATTCCGTTATGTCTTTCAGTTGTTCACGAACCTCCATTTCACTCGTTTTCGTACTGGCCATTTGCTTGAACTTGTCACTTTCACTTTCAGTAAACCTGCCAACAACAGAATTGGTTTCCAAACTCCAAAGAATACCAGATTTCCAGACTCTGTAAATGTTGCCGACCTATGAAAAACTGCAATCCTAAGTACTCAAATAACAAATAACAGTTGAAGAATTGTGCATATTTACACGGGAACTTTATCTGGAGTAGGCTAGTTAAGTAAGTATACATGCGAAAAATAAACGGAAACCTTATAATCTTAATAAGATTATTCTGTAGTTTACGTAACTAAATTATTTTAATATCTTCAATATGCCTGTACTTGACGTTGGTAAGTAAGCAGTCTACCAATATCCATGGTAATTGTCATCAATCCAGCTTCCATTTAAGGAAAAAATCATCAATCCTACTTCTATTTCAGAAACAAATTACTTCTCATTAATCCAACTTCTATTTAAACAAAACATTTTTCATCAATCGAACTTTTATTTAAGCAAAGAATTATTCTCATCAATCCAACTTCTACTTACGGAAACGATTATTTGATCAATCCAGCTTCTATTTTAACATGAACTAATTGACCCAACCAAAATTACTGTCAAATGTTATTGTTCACCTACAGCGTTCTGCCTGTTGTTTTATGAAATAAACGAATATGCATATATATTTCTTTAATTAAGCCTGACAAACGCACAGCGCTGTACCCTCACATCCAGCAATTTTTGCAATTGCAAATAATTAGTTGAAACTTGTTAATCGCAGCTTCCATTTCCATAAATTGAGGCAATCCCGACTAATTCGCGAACGCTGAACTACAGGTTTCACGCCGAAGCGCATTGTAATGCGAGTGAATGGACTTGCCCAGGGTCTGTAAATACGCCGACTTTGAGGTGGATTCGAACCCGCAGACCTTACTGTAAAGGAGAACATATAAACCACCGCGCCCCAGTTGCGAGTTATTATGATGTGTTGTATAACAACCGAAAGTTTATTGTACTCCACGTTTATAATGCGACCGAGCCACTTTCACCGCAGTAAAGATCCGAGCTTTCAGAAATTAATAACCAACCGGGAAGCGAACCTTGGCTTGGGGCGCAATTCATTTCGGGCACAAACCAATCCAACGCCACTCGATCCTTATTATATATTATATTGGAGTAAAGCATCTTCTATTTAAGGAAACAGATTTCCTCGATCCATCATTTTTAAAGCAAAGATCGTATTAGTTTCGCCAATCCAACTCCTATTTAGGCAGACAATTGTTTTCATCAATCCAGCTTCCATTTTAAATTGACAATATAAAATAATTCAGCAACGTAAACTACGGTTTTACCACCTTGTAATAAATGGATCTCTAAATACGCCTGTTTTCCGATCACGGAAGACCTTACTGATGAACTATAACTGCGAGTTAATAATTATGATTATAACAACCGAAAGTTTAGCAGAAGACAACTTTCACCGCGTTTGCTTTCAGAAATTTAATCACCGACAACAAATCATTTCAAATCCAACGACGAGCAATTTTTAGAGGCCGTTGATCACGTGCGTCATGTTCATCGTTGGCGCCATCCAACTTCATTCGTATGTCGTGATAACTCTAGCGCTAAATCAGAAGTCTTGCTTATTCATAGCCTCAGAGGCACTCAGTCAAAGCAAAACCGATAGGCAGATAGGTCTAAGGTCAAAATCGGTTCCAGGTGAAGATCCAAAACTCAGGCACTGCAGGCAGACGGGACTGGTAGGCCTACGGTGAGACGGCGTTTACAAAAGGTAAGGGAAATGGAGGAATCAGGATTGATATTATTAAGATGAACTTCTGACACAATGGTTTTGTTTATCTGCCAATCAGGGAAACTAATTAGTGGGCCTTGAAGAATGAGAACAGTGCCTAAGGTCAAAATCGGTTCCAGGTGAAGATCCAAAACTCAGGCACTGCAGGCAGACGGTCAGACTGGTAGGCCTACGGTGAGACGGCGTTTACAACTGAAGGGGCTTAAGAGGTAAGGGAAATGGAGGAATCAGGATAGAGTCTCTGTAAGATGAACTTCTAACACAATGGTTTTGTTTATCTGCCAATCATGGAAACTAATTAGTGGGCCTTGAAGAATTATATATATATATGTAGGCCCTACGACTATGTAGGCTATGTTTCACGAATTGCCATTAAATACACGGTAGGCCTAACTGAACTGCACCTTAACAACCATCAACGTCCCTCACCGCTATTGTATCACGACAAAATGACTAATCTCTTCATGACACAAAAAAGATCCAGCCCATAGAATCCATCTTTTCGATTCCAACAACCCCTCTGTTTGATTGAAAATGATTAAAGTTACAACACTTGGCAGAAAGTTAAAAGCTGTTTAGGAAAGTGGATTGGATGATAATGACTTCAAGAAAACCAGTCAACCAGTAAAATGCAAAGCAACGACAAGACTTCTTTATTCTGGAATCAACACCCTCTGTTCTAGCATCAATCAGTAAACATCTAGTTTGATCTAGTCTTATACACCGAAGTCCAAACATTAGAAGCAAATCAGAACAGCTTAACAAGTTACTACTATGATACTTTAATTATTATTGATGGTTGAACAGAAATAAATCAAACAATCATAAACATTGGAGCATATTTTTACATTATATAGTTCATCACCTGAAAATAATTGCACAACTGTGCTTCAAGACCTACCAATCACAGTAAAAATTGCACAGAACTAGTCCAGTGAAAATTATAACACTGCGCTGTTGGCTAGTAGTCCATTGCAATAACCCTTTATCACGAAATAGAAAGGCTGAAAACTGCAAATTTAAATTGTAAAATACCATGCGTAGAAACATTCATATCACTCAATTGTTTGAATGAATGCAGGAAAACTACAACCGAAAATAGTCCTATGGGTAAACTTAGAAATTGCTTTTAAATATTATGCTGTCATTCCGTTTTAATTCAGGCAGGAGGGGGAGAGTTTAGATGACTAGGTTTTGGCTTAAAACACTTTTACAACTGGTAGTGAGACGCAAAGTAGCCTAGCCTACTCTAAACGTATGATGATTTATTCTGTCTTGTTCCTACAACTACCTACTTTTTGCATTTTTCTTTTGAAAGTTTTTATTTCACACCTATCTACAAGTTGCTACCATGTAAATGCTGAGTTGTAACTTGGTGACATTCCCTTTCCTGGGCTTGTTGGCGAATATGTTGCGCTAATTGGCGAGTAGCCTATTTGGTGAACCTGGACTACCGGTACCTGGTGAACTGTGAGGTCAATAGGCCTATGCAAGGCTTGTTAAGGTAATTGATGGTGACGTAAACATGTAGGCAGATGAACCTTGGTTGTAACTTGCTAACGTTCCATTTCCTGGACTCCGGATTAAGGGGCTAGCTGCAGGTGAGTCAGAGGAAATAAAGCTCTGACACCACATAGTGGCCTGTACCTAGGGCTAAATCCTGAGTCCATTGGTGGGAATATCATCACTTGGCGTAATTCCACCAACCATTGCATTTGACCATGAAGGAGTGACGGTTGGACCCAATGGTGTCATCTGTGGTGAACCAATACTGGTGAATGGACTGGCACCAACAGGTTCTTCAAGGACTGTTAAGACCAACAAATGAAATGATACAAAGAACCTATAATTGACCAAATCTATCTAATCCCAACAGCACACCTCATACAACTGCAGGGAATAAACATAACTTTAGAAGTGCATCTGGATCCAATTAAGTAATTCTAACCATTTCTGACATATCATCATGAGAGGTGGATGCCACACCTCAAAATCCTCACAGTTCATCACAATAACTCAAACATAAATTATAAGTAACATGTACAGCTGTAACTAATAAAGCTTCATCTAAAGCCATGAGAGACCATAGTGCTCAGCAGAAATGCAAGCCGGGAGAGGGATGCAATAATTATTACAAACCTACTTGCTAGTAAACAATTGCAAGCAACATAACAGAACTTTCTTCAGTTGGATTTCAACCTTCAAAACTACGAAATTCTATGCACTTGTTCAACACACATGACAAAGTTTGATCTGCGTCTTCCACCACGGCTGTAAATCCACACTGACACACTGCTGTAATAACTGTATAGTAATAGCGTAGGCCTAGTAGTAGCACAAGTGGATAGCATATTATCGTATAAAGGTATACGTCTAGCTGTCTATGCAAATCAACATAGGCCTAACCCTTGCAAATTCGAGCTCATCTGGTTGAACTGATTGTAATATCGAGATTTCTACAGCACCCAACAAAAAGGAGTCGCAAGAACCAGTTCATTCTCAGATGCTTAGTCAAAACAAAATCGATAGGTGGGTAGGGTTAAAACTGGTTCAAGGTCAAGATCCAAAGGGTCAGGCAGGCAGACAGTCAGACGACTATGGTATCTATAATTGAAGTAGTGAGGGAAGTAACGGAACGTTCTTATCAGGAATTAAAATAGCATTTGTGAAAGAGTAATATTTTTAGTTTTGAGTGAAGACCTGTAGAGAGACAGAACTACGCTTCATATAGCGCAATGAACTCTCACTCTACTTTATCATGTAATATGCAGAATCTAGTAGTAATGCTGAATAAGCCCTGTATAACCCATATAACCCAAAGCCAAGAGATTATTCATAATTGGGAATTTTTGTCCAGGCAGGATATGTGCAATAACATAATTAATTTTTGCTTTAAGGTATTTGGTACACACTGTTCTTACTCTAAAGAACTCATGCCGACCCTATACTACAATATCATAACCTATACCCAATTTATCCTGTCCCATGAAGACAAATGAAACAATGCAAAGATGAAAAAGACAGCTTTCAAATTATGTGAACCAATGCTTCAATAGCGTAATAAACTGTATTCAAAATATGATAAACAGTTCATGTGCAGACCTTTAACTGAAATATTATACACTTATATCAAAATATTCACAAGCAAACACATTTACTGAATTAAACAGAATCATTTAATGGTTATTAACTTATTAAGTCAAACAACGATAAAAGAATCACAGAAATCTTAAACAGAAATTAAACACAGAAATCAAACACAGAGATCTTTTTCCGATCTTCACATACAAATAGTTGTCTTCTGTCAGCATCAACATACATGCAGGTTGGCCTTTCAAAAGGCTGAGGCTGATTTATGCAACTCTCAAGTTCTAAATTTGAGTTCAAGACCACAATCCGGTTATTACCACGATCAGCTACTAGAATGTTCCCGAAACCATCTACTGTCAAGTAGACTGGTTTATTTAGCAGTTTTGGTTTAAAAACTTGTGGCACTTGTTTCACTTTAGAGAAGCATAAACCTGGCATCGACTTCGCACCATACGACTTAATAATTTGTCCACTTTCGGACAATATAAGCACTCTGTGCAAACGATTTCTCCATAGACCATGACTGACCACAAAGTTACCGTTGCCAAGTTTTAATGCATGTAACGGGTGCTCAATACCCAAACTCGATGACAGCTTCATTTCATGGACCAGTATTCCATCTCTTGAGTACTCGAATAATGAATTGCTATGAGTCGTTACAATAATATTCCCTTCTCCGGTAACTGATAAATTTGAAACACGGGTGTCATTATAAATTTTCCACTCCTTTGCATTTGATCCATTCACATCCGTCCTCTGTATTACTGGATCATATTCTACAAAACCATCAACAGTAGAGACATGCATGAATGTATACAGACATTTATGTCTGGTGCAGGACGCCATGCAACGGATACGAGTAACACTCGTATTACTTGGAGATAAATGTTTAACTTGCCATCGACGTTTAAATTTGAATGTTTTAATGTCATACACTTCTACAACAGAACAATCCAGGTCACCAATGAAACATCCCAAGAACAGTTCATCATCCAATGGTGTTAAGCCAAAGATGTTTCCTTCTTCATGTGATCGGTCACCACTTTGTAGTGTCTTCACCAGATTTGGAGATCGCTTGTAATCGATAGAGATTCTAGGTGGAGGCAATTCTAAATAAGTAAGAACATCACCAATTAACACATAATTATGTACATGTATGTTCAAATTTATGCATGGACGTTTGCACATCTTTATGCATGTATGTATGCATATATATGCATCAAGCAGAGATGTTACACTTGGTACTTGTAATTAAGTACAATTCGAGTACAGTATATTATATATATATATATATATTATAATATACAATTATACATATATATAATATAATATATATATATGTTCATTCGTGATATACTCAGAATTAGACGTTATGTGTCCATGTCTGCAAGGATATCTCTGGCAAAATGCATTGGTTTCCAGTCGCCTAGATTACTGGAAGTATCTTCTTAGAGGTATCAGTTAGTCAAACATGCTGAAGCTGCACAGAGTTCAGAACTCTTTGGTAGAGCCATAACTAATACATCCAAATAGGAACATTATAACCTGTGCGGCAGTGTGTGCTTAAATCTTGCATTGGCTTCCTGTTCAGTGAAGAATTAGTTTCAAATTGGAACTCAGAGTTTACAAAACTGTGAACCCTGGCCAGTCACAATACTTAAATTATTTCGTATTCCTGACTAATCATTGTTCAATGAGGTCATCTGATTATGTTTTTTAGATTGCAGATCTTTTAGAACTCTCACAGGACTGTGTCTATGCATTCTGCTCAGTCGCTTGTGTCATTTCATTCTCATCTTAAAACTTACCTCTTTCAAATTGCTATAGATCCAGTATAGGCTGCTTCTTTGTCTTATTGACTGATCTTCCGGATATTGACCTGATTACGGCTTGTAATTGAATTACGTAATTGAATTACAAGTTCCGTAAATGTAATTACATTTTAAGTCCAGTAATTGTAATTGTATTTCAATTACAATATTGCATGTAATTTGTAATTGAATGAAGTGTAAATTACAAATTACTTTCATAAAGTCAGCAAAGATGCTAGCCTGCTGAGTTTACCCGGGCCACCCAATTAATTGAATAAACTGCTTTGCATTATGTTTGCATTGCAACATAATTGTCAACATTAACTATCCTTACACCCCTCTTACAATCTCCCAGCATACTTTGATACACCCCAAGGGCAAGGGCTGACCATCATTATCAGACTATTCATGCAGTCATTCTTAGCTAGCTTACTGCGGCTGCCTACAGAAAGCAGGGTTCTAGGACTGTTCATCAAAGGACGATTCATCAAGGGGCTATTCATCATCGACGATTCATCAACGGACTGTTCCAAAGGTCTTTTTCAAGGGACTGTTCATCATGAGAACAATTATCGTTCTATATAAGCACTTATTATTTTTATCAATCCAGTTTCTATTTAAGCAAGTATTATTTTCACCAAGGCAACTTCTACTTTCATAAGTTCCCTCAATCCAACTGTTACTTTTATAAAAAAACTTTTTCATCATTCCAGGTTCTATTTAACCAATAATTATTTTCACCAATCCAGCTTCTGCTTAAGCAAGAAATCTTTTTATCAATCCAGCTTCTGTTTAAGCAAGAATTCTTTTCATCAATCAGCTTCTGTTTAAGCAAGAATTATTTTCGTCATTCCAACTTCTATTTAAACAATAATTCTTTTAATCAATCCAGCTTCGATTTAAGCAAAATTATTTTCATCCTTCCAAAATCTATATAAGCGCTTATTATTTTTATCAATCCAGCATCTATTTAAGCAAGTATTCCTTTCTTCAATCCAGCGTCTATTTAAGCAAGAATTATTTTCACCAATCCAATAACCCTCTTGATGAACAGTCCCTTGATGAAAAGGCCTTTGATGAACAGTCCGTTGATGAATCGTCCATGATGAACAGTCCCTTGATGAATCGTCCTTTGATGAACAGTCCGCATACCAGAAAGCAGAGCTTCTATCTTCAGACCCAGTTGAGCGTCTCTTTAGCACTGCTGGACGAATTGACTCACTCACCCAGGCACAATCAACTAACAGACTATCATTTTGATAACTTCTACTCCTAAAAATCAAATAAACTCTAACTTGTTTGAATGGATCATAATCGTAAATCGTATTTTGGATACCTGGAAAAATTATAATACAATTGCATCTAATTATTACAATTTACAGGTCATTGGCCCATTGGATGTTTTAGTTTCAAAATAGAGTAAATAAAAATTATCGAATTTTTTAAAATCAGGTGTCAATTTTAAAAGAATAATTGAAAAGTAATTGGTAATTGAATTACAAAAACAATGTAATTGTAATTCAATTACTTTCACAATCAAGTAATTGTAATTCAATTACATTTACAAAAAGCATGTAATTGCAATTATAATTCAATTACATTTGCAATGTAATTGATACAACACTGGAGACGGGGTTATACCCAATGCGGACGTACATGTATAATTTTGGTCAATACAGTGTTTCAGTGCAGCCTGTGCCTTAAAAACCAACTTCAGTCAGTCTGTTTTGTACATGCTCTAATTAAATTCCATTTGCTGGATGTTGCAGCACAAAGTTTGTTCACCATATAGCACAGTAAGCCAAGATCAACGCCATAGCCTAATCAAGGTCCGAGTACGAGGCTTTATTAACTCTCTGTAATGGACAGTCGTGTACTCACGTTCAGATAATGGCTGTGCAGCCTGTACCATAGGTAATCCCGATGTGGATTTCAGGGGTCTGTTTATGCCGAGTTCCAATCTGAGTTCATTGATTCGTTTCTCAAAAGCTTTCTTATCCATTTCTAATCCACGTATTCGACGTCGCTCATTCTCAAGTTCTTGATGCAACCGGTTGATTTTTGGAAGAATGCCATTGCTACAAGAGATGGCCATTCTGTAATTCTCTTCCATTTGTCTGTCTCCATCATGTGAGATTTTGTAAGAGGTAGCGTTTGTTTCATCTTCACCATCTACTTCCGTTTGGCATTCTACATTCAATGACATGACCACCATAAGAGACCAGTAATTTATTAACTCATAAATTTTACTAGAATGATGACTGTGCGAATGCATGATGTATATTTGTTTGTATATACATTGTACGGGTATATGTATACATGTATTTATGTACGAATGTATGTATCCATGAATGTATGAATATGCATGTATTTAAGAATGTATGTGTATATATATATATATATATATATATATGTATATGCATAGCCGAATATCACAAAGCACAGAGATCCTATTTGAATGCTTTCATTGGGTAATTGAAAGGCTTATATATATCTTTGATCTGTTTATGCTTAGTAAATATTCGGCTACTTTGATTCAACATGAAACCTATAAAAGCAACGCAATTCCACTCTGGGCTTATACCGATTGTAAGAATACAGGCCTAGGTTAGTGACCATGGATTAGTCCAACTGGAGTAGCAGACGTGCAAAGTGGATCAGTAACTCGGAAAATGGTGCCAACTGTAAACTCTGGATACGACTCCATTGCTTGGGTTCTTTATGTTCGCAAGAGTCACACATATACCAGTCATCAAAGTTTGAGATGCTTGCAGATTAAACTATATTCCCAGTGAAGTTTATCAGTATTTACTTAAGCTGGTGAAAACAGCCTTTTGAAAAGTAACTAAATCACTATATATATGCATACATACAAAAGAACAGTTTACCGCAATCATGGGACACGTGAATTTGTGGCCAACTGAGCATACAGAGAGTGACACATTTCCTATAAGTGACCAGGAGCCCATGTAAATAGATATCTTCAGGATCAAATCACAACTCCTAGGTAAAACTCTGCATTGCATATCATGACAAGATCACTTAAACTGTATACAACTGTTTACCACATCACCTTTTCAGACGATTTGTGGCAATTTAAATCAGTCAAAATAATCAACAAACCCTGAATAGTTCCAATGATGTTGTAGTCTTCTTTCTTCACAAATTCTTCCAAGTCTGACGTCTGAAAAGATATTTTACGTAAATAAGTTTTTATTTCAATGTCCAATTCATGCATCCTCTGGATATCTTCATATCTTTCTTTTAATTCGTCGATGCTGCAACATATGTCACTGGCTGATCCTTTTGTCATGATCTTAGCACAGTACACTTTAAAAGATTCTAGGCAAGTCAGATCTCCATCACTGTCTTCAATTTCAGACTTAACTTCTTTCCATTTCTGAAGTTTCAACTGGTCGATATCTTGCATTACAAGGTTAGCATGTTCAGTCACAAGTTTTATAGTTGCATCAGTCTGTGCACGAACCTCAAGTTTTAAGCTTTCCAAGTTTGTACAATATACCTCCATCTCACAGTTAAGAGTTTCTTTCTTTTCAAGAAATCCAGACATGCAAACTTCTAAACCAGAAAGGATGTCTTTTATCTCGTTTTTAAAGCCTTCAACTACGTTTCCAACATCTTGCAGTCTGTGATTTTGATGGCTCTCACCAAAGCATGATTTGCACAGCAACTCTTTGCATTCAGAACAATACAGATCAAGCTCCCTTTCGTGCTTAATGCAGTTGCTTGGCGCAACGTTCTGTACTTTACATTTTAAATCTGCCGTTGCAATAATCTGCTGGCTTCTGGTCAATTTATGCTTCAAGTGATATCTGCTGCATTCCCAACATAGCTTTCTTTGGCAGTCAGCGCAATACATGTCCGCTAATGGAACTTGTGAAGCTGACGTTGACATGCTCTCGTCTTCCATGCAATCCTCGCAAAGACCAGGACCTCCAGATGGACTTGCAATCTTAGTCATCTCTATTAGCTTTTCCATAAAGAAATTTTTCTGTAGAGCTGCAAATCCCTCCTGCGGGATCGTGAACTCCTTTCTGCACATTGGACATGGCATTTGGTCGCCAGGAATTTTGCAGGTTTTACATCCTATCTTTTCCAAGCATTTCATGCAGAAGGTATGAACGCATGGCAACATCTTCGGATCCTTGTAAGTTTCGCTGCACACACAGCATTCCGTTATGTCTTTCAGTTGTTCTCGAACTTCCATTTCACACGTTTTCATACAAGTCATTGCTTTATCTTGACATTTTCAGTAAAACCTGCCAACAACAGAATATAGATATCGAATTGAGGTCATCTATCGTTTTAGTATTCACAATTAGCCTATTCCACCATCAGTGATGGGGAATATATTTAAATATAGCATTTAATCCACTATTTTAAACACTACTTAAGTATTTTGTACATGTATTTATAGTACAAAGCAATGGAAGTACTGGTAGATGTACTTTTACTTAAAATACCTACTTTGAGAATTTTTGTATTTTAAACGATAATGTTGGCATACATTTTTTAATGCTTTATTTTAAACTTAATGACAAAGCAATATTGGTGGCATTTAAGCCTTTAACACAGACTTAATGTCTTCAATATTGCTTTGTAATTAATTCTAATGATCCTGTTTGACAGCTGCAGATGTTGCAGCAAGCTGAAAGGACTCACTGAGCTGTATAATTTCATAAGGATTATCTGACAACTGCAGCAAATAATTTTATAATTGTTGACTGATGCAGAAAAGATGAGGATTAAACTAATGATATAGGGCATAGATTGAGAAACCGCCCCCGGGAGCCATTTCAACACTCCTATTGTGTTGCCTATATAAAATCATTCATTCGTTCATTCATTCGGGAATTTATATAGCGCCCCTTCAAGGAAACTACTCAGAGGCGCTCCCGACTCCAACGCGCCCAAAAAGAACAGTTTTTAGTTTAGTAAGGAAAGTTTCAGGCAGCCTCCCAGGGTGTAGACGCAGCTCTAGAGGAAGACCATTCCAGATCAATGGGCCTGCCACAGAAAAAGCTCGGTTCTGCATTGTTGCGGTACGAGCAAAAGGAACCAGAAGAACTCCTTTTCTGCGGCGCGTAGGAGGCGACGCCCTGGGACAATCGAAATCAAACTGCAGAGCTCACGGAGGTAAAATGGGGCGAGGCCCTGGAGACAGCGCAAAACCAGTGCAGCTACCCTGTACTCGATGCGCTGGCAGATAGGGAGCCAGTGAAGGACCTCCAGCATGTAGCTGGAGACGTGACCATACTTTGGAATTTGCCCAATGAGGCGCGCTGCAGAGCGCAAGACTCGGTCCAAACATGATATATGCGGCTAGATGGGAGACCAGAGTAGAGCGATGAACAATAGTCAAGACGAACTGTGATGAAGGAATGCACTAGAGTAAGTTTGGCCGCAGACGTAAGCGAGCGGGTAACAGTACGAAGATGGCGCAGCTGGTAATAGCAGTTCCGAGCAAGACGATGAAGATGTGGAGCAAATGTGAGCTCTTGGTCCAGCTGGACGCCGAGGTCACGAACCGTGGTTGAAAAGACATAATGAGGGAATTCAGACGTAAGAGTAGTACAGTCAAGTTTAGCAGCCTGTTTCCGAGTGCCTATAGCCAGATGAATTTAGTCTTGGACGGGTTCAAGCGCAGTCGATTAGACGACATCCATGCACGCTTCTAGAGCATCCATAGTTCCGCTCATGATCCGAACGGCAGAGATTGCGCTGAATCATGGCAGTGTTGCGGTAGCCTAAAGGGCAGTTCGATAAATAGCCTATACATGGAGCAGTACACATCTGCATTCTCTATATAGCCAAACCAGTGCTTCACAAACTTTTCAGTGTGACGGACCGGCAGGAATGTTCCCACTGCAGGAGGACCGGTGCCCAATTTATTAATTATTTCTCTCTCTCGATCACCTAAAATAAATTCCTTAATTTATGAATTCAAATTGATTTATATGCATGTTTACATTGTTTAGCCAATTATATACTCTGTTGCCCTTTGCATGCTAGCCTAATAAATGTTTTTGAGTTATGACTTTTGAAGACATAATGGCCATTTCTTGATTCCAAAACAATTTGACCAGCATCTCGACTCACTTTGGGAGCAACTGTGGGCTCGCGGACCGACACCAGTCCGCGAACCCGGTCCGCGAACCACCACTTTGGGAAGAAAACCAAAAATTATGCCAATACCAAACAAACCTAATCTGTTTTATAGTTCCGTTGACTTATAAAAATGACAAACTGTCAATAAGAAAGTGTTTTACCAGCAATTTTAGATTGAGCTTTCTTGCTATGATTAAAGAAAATTCGCCATTGCATGGGTTTCAGTGTTGGTCGAATACAAGTGGGATTGACGAAAAGAAATCTTGCTAAATAGAAGTTGGATTGATCAAATAATTTTTTCCTTAAATAGAAGTGGGCCTGATGAAAAGAAGAGTGTTTCTACAATAAGTGTCTATTTTGCTGTCCGCGTTATTTAAAATATTTTTTAAAGCTTCTGTGACAACATGTGACAATCCGTAACGTAGGTTTGTTTTAGACAACCCAAATAAAACTAAAAGAATTTTAAAAATGGCACGTTCATAAATTATTCAGGTGGTTTTATTACCTCACAGTCGAAGCATTTCAACAGAGACTGTGTTGTCCCAGATGTGTACCGAAGTCGGGAAAACCTGATTATTTCCAATTGTGCATATTGTCAAACCGATAATTTACTATTCATTTTCAGTAACATATTGTTTACAACAGAAAACATGCTTAGTATATTGAGTTTGAGTTTATTTGAGTGAACAATTAAATTTTTATGCAGCAAAATCCAGTGTCCTACATCCAATTGTCAACTCCATGACAGCTACAAAACTCGTGTCCAACTTGTAACGGCTAGTGTTTTTTACAGTGTTTAGTAGCTGATACTTGTCATTCGTCGTGGCCAATGCTGCTGGTATACATCAGAAGTTTATCTTGCCTTTAATTTATTAAACAACAAAACGTTAGCAATATTTTTGCACCGCGTATGTTTAATTGATGTCAACTCCGTGACGTAAATATTCAAGAATGTATAAATAAAACTTTCAATAAAATGTGTCCTTTGTGGAAGTGATAGAGTCCTGTCTTTGTTGCAAACATCATTGAAATTATTTTGTTTCGTGTGTGCCGGTTTTTGCTAAAAACTAAACGATTTGTCAACTCCGTGACGGTCAACTCCGTGACGCGCGCCTAAGTCATGCAGTTGACAGATTGTCACGGAATCCACATTTTCACAAATTTAGCAGGATTTAAATGGTATATAGGCCTATAGTGCCCTAACAAACATAATATGATATCTGTATTGTAGGCCTAGTCATCATTTCATACCACATATTTGATACATGTTTTGTTGGTGCTACATTTCATGAGAAAGCTCAAGCGAGCAAAAATTGGTAAGCATAGGGAAAAGGAAATGACAAGAAGTCACGAATTAGGAAGAAAGAAATAGACGAGTAAGCTGTTGGTCCATCTGCTCGTCTGATACAGGCTGACAGTGACTGATTATAAATTTTTCATTGGTGCCTGAAGACTCTTAAATGTGGACGTCAAATGTGTGACACAAACTCCGTGAAGCTTGTCAACTCCATGACGAATTTAAAAGACATTTTCTCAGTTTCTAACAGAAATATTGAATTATGTGCATTGCTGCTTATCACACATCTTGATAGTACCACGATGAATAGTTTAGCACTTTGAAAACTAAAAAAAATCGTTATTGAGTTTTTCTTAAAAACCCGAGGCAAAAGTGCCACATATTGTAGAAACCCTCAGAATCTTGCCTAAACAGAAGCAGGATTGATGAAAAATAATTTTTAATTAAATAAAAGTTGTATTGATGAAAAATAATTCCTGCTTAATAGAAGTTGGATTGATGAAACGAATTCTGGTAATCCCGTAGATTAGGTTGGTAAATTATTTTATATCGTCAAATTAAAATGGAAGCTGGATTAAGCGAACAAATTGTTTCACTCTGGAAGTGGGATTGATGAAACCATTTCTGTCTTTAAATAGAAGTTGGATTGATCGAAATAATTTTTATCGCCAGAAGCTGGATTGATGAAACTAAGCTTTTGATGCAATAGAAGCTGGAATGATGAAAATAATTATTTCCGTAAGTAGATGCTGGACCCATGAGAATAGTTCTTTGCTTAAATAAAAGTTACATTGATGAAAAATATTTTTTGTGTTAAATAGAAGTTCGCTAATTTTTTTCATTAAATGGAAGCTGGATTGATTAAAAAAATTCTCGATGAAATGGAAGCGGGATTGACGATAGTTATCATGGATATAGGTAGATTGCTTACTTAACAACGTGAACTCGGTATTGAAGATATTCAAATAATTTACCAACCTAAAACACGGAAGTGCATCAGTGAGAAGGATTCTCGCCAAAGTAGAAGTTGGATTGATGAGCAATGATTTCGAATAACGACGCTAAACTTAGTTTACCGCCTTTCAATAGGCTTACATGAAAAATGGCTTGCAAGCAAAATGAACAGAAACTTTACAATATAAATGGATCTCTAGGCCTAAATAGGCATGTTTTCTGACCACGGCAAACCTTGCTGACACAATTATAATTGCGATTTAATATAAGAAATAAATAACAGAGACTTTAATAGCAGAACACAAATTTAACCGCAATTTGCTTTGAAAAATCACAAGTCACGTGATCTGTGCGTCAAGTACACCGTTGGCGCCATCCAACTTCGTAATCGTAATCTCAAGACCAGTCTTCGGCGCCTAAACTCAAAAGGGCGCTCTAGCATTGCTATCTAGGAATCACCGAAGAAAATGTGTCTTCAGTCGAGCAGAAACGTTTTCTGAACTGTTAAAGATGCTAGCGTAGGCCTATATCCGGTGGTAGATTGTTCCAGAGAAACGGAATTGTACATCTTATTGTTGCAGTCTTGTGTGTGTGGTAGGGGTGTTCATTCCACCCTGTTCGGTGCTGTTCGTCTGCCGAGCGTCTGCGTCTTTTGCCGCGCGTTAGCCACACAAGCAGCTGATACCAGCTAGCATTACTAAAGAGGAAGGAAAAGAAGACGGGGAGCAATAGTCTGGCGTCTCGGCCTGGAGACTCAGCATCGACCTGGAGACTCAGCATCGACCTGGAGACTCGACTACTGCTCTATAGGCTATAGCGACGTGGCATTTTTCCAGGATGGCCAGTAGGCCTAGTCACGGGCGCAGTTTGGTCATATTATAGTTCATGGGGGGGGGCTAAAGCAAACCTTCACCTCCACTCCCTCCCCGCCGCAATGCGGCACCCCTTTAAGGCAGAGGTGGTGTGGAGGCCATTTGAGCCCCCAGTTGGGGTTTGGGGGCTCAAATCCACCCCAGCCGCCAAATGCATTTTGAGCATCCTTAATTGTACTAATTTCGGCCTTCTGAGAAGATTTGGAAGGATTTAACTGCTTAAAAAATACATAATGGCCTTACTTCGAAGACTGCGACTAGTTGAGTATAGCCTACTAATGCATTAATTGATGTAGGCTACTAATTTGATAAATTTGATTTGATTTGAAGCGTTTTGACGCCATACAGTCAAGTGTGTTCATGCCAAAATTATTACTTAGTAACTATACCGGTACGTAAACATACATGTTTAAGTAGTTCGCTATAACGTTAGTTGCTAGTGCATGTATTGCGGACCAAACAGAAGTTCCTTTCTTGAAATGTCAAATAAAAGTTCGTTTTTTCAATGTCTCAATGTGTGTATAGCCCACTGTATAATAATTACTTAGGCCTACTTAACTTAAGAAGCTGCGCATCTCTTCTTCTAACGGCTATTCTAAGGACAGCAAAAATAACAGCTGGCTCCAAGAAACAGTTAAGAAAATTTATTTAACCCTCAATGGGCCCATGTCAGGAAGTTACGTTCCAGGTCCTTGGGGTTCAAACTGCACCCCCTATTTGTTTAAGAATATAAATCAAGGATACGCTCTGTCTACGGGTAATCGAATACCATGTATTTTATATAGACATACTGTTCAATGTTTTCTCCACATGACATATCTAAATCGTTCAGTTACATACATTTGTCACACAGTACATTTGATATAATGACAGAGTCACAGTGTGCCGGACAAGCAGGCCTACAGCACTTATCGCAGAATTTGCGTGTCTTCCTATCAAACTCGCGCGGGCACAGATGACAACGTTCCTGTGTCCTCTTCACTTTAGCTGGTATCTCAGTCCCTGCTTCTAATTCTCCAGAGTCCAGTTCTATAAGTTGGATTGCATCCATAATCGGTCTTCTGAGCATGGCTGGCTTGTCCAAACGTCTTGTTATAAGTGGCTTATAAGTGCTCTTCCTCAGACGCACTGACATCTGAGTCGTCGAATTCCTCGGGCACAATCTTCGTTATCAGAGGCAGTACCAACTTCAGGCATATAATCTCCATCTTCACTATCATCGGCATCACCTTCAGCTACACTGTCTTCATCAACTTCTGTACCATCTTCCATAATCAGTCGAAGAGATTCAGCCATGGTGTTATTTATTTTCTACTAGGGCCTACTTGAAATGTAAGCAAAACAAAATAGCTGACTTCTAAAAAGGTCAAACTAATATCAGGAAGTGTTCTAAAATATAATAACATTACAAATTATTGCAGTAATTAGCACCAATTATCTGAATTTGTTTATCATATCAACGTCATAATTTGGGGGTGCAAATTGCACCCCCAATGAACCTGTGCTGGTAAAAATTGACGTCAACTCTTTTTTGATCGTTTTATGCCTGACTATAGGAGAAAATGGTACACTTACAATGTCCTAGAAGATAACTGCTGACATTTTAATAATAACACGTTAGTAGCCATAGAAACGGCCAGGGGTGCAGATTGCACCCCAAGGAACCATTGAGGGTTAAAGCTGAACCTTGACAAATGGCATGCAGGCCCCATATATCTTTAGCTAACATGTTAGCTAAAGATATATGGGGCCTGCACATTGAGAGATGTTGAAGGTGCACCTTCAACATCTCTCAATGCTCTTGACGAAAATGACTAAAGTCTTCAATCATGACACTATAAACTCCGTCATAGAATCTGGCCATAAACCTCTCTGTTTGATTCCAATGAATGAAAGTGAACACACTTGGCAGAACATGAAAAGCTGTTCAGGAAAGTGGAATGGATGATAATGACTGGAAGAAAACCTGTCAACCAGCAAATGTGCAACGACAAGACTTCTTTATTCTGGAATCAACGCCCTCCTTTCAGCATCAATCTGCAAACATCTAGTTTCTTCTATCAAGTCTTTATACAGTGAGACGGTGTGCGACTGTGCATCATCACCATAACTCAACGTAATGTACGATTAACAGCTGTAACTGATAAAGCTCCATCCCGTCATAAAAATTATCTTGATAACATAGCAGCAGAAACGCAAGCTGGGAGAGGGATGCAATATTACAAATCTACTGATTAGTAAACAATAATATTGCAAGCACGGTACAAGAACTTTCTACAGTAAATTTAAAGCTTCAAAACTAAGATTTACACGTAACTGTTCAACACACATGAAAAATCTTTATAGGCAACTCCGAGACAAACTGTAAGCCAGTCACACTTTTTGACACACTGCTGTAATAGGCTAACTGTATACTATAGGCCTACAGCAGGCCTTATAGTAGTATCAACAGAGGATGGCATATCATCATAATAATATTATAAGCCTTATACGTCCGGCTGTCTATGCGCCTCAACTTAACCATTGAAAATTCTAGCTCATCTGGTTTGACCATTAGCCTAGTAATCGAAATCTCGAGATTTCTACAGCACCCATAAAAGAGGAGTCGCAACTTGAGAGAACCAGCTTTTTCACAGGTGCTTAGTCAAGACGAAATCGATAGTTGGATAGGGTCAAAGCTGGTTCAAATTCAAGATCCAGAGTCAGCAAGGCGGTCATTCAGACGGCTATGGTGTTTATAATTGAAGTGGCGAGAGAGGCAAGGGAAAGTTCCATGTGCGCTTGTCATAATGCACGTGTGCTTGTCCAGGGATGGGCAGTAATTTAATTGATGTAATTGAAATTACGTAATTTGAATTACAATTGTAATTGGTAATTTGTAATTTGTTGCTCTGGATCAATGTAATTTGTAATTGAATTACATTTTTTTCATGTAATTTGTAATTTCAAATTACATCTGTAAAATCAAATTACTTTTGAAAAGAAAACTAGAGACTCCACAACCAGAGCAGTTTTGAAAGCATCTTTTCCTTATCTTGATCACTATCACTATAGTATCTCTGATATGAACGATTGCAACACTGAATTCTTTGAATGCTCTCGCAAAATTGGAGCCAATGTCAGAAATTGTATACAATTTTGTCATGTGTCAGACCGAGCTCATAACGTGTTACATAGATGAGTTGCGCTACTCCATCACACGCTCAGTTGTCTTAGCATCCAACAAAACGTCTCCATGATATGGCAACTGAGCGTCGATCAAATGTACATGCATCGATCCAGTAACAGGTTACTCCCATGTAGGCCTAACTAATGAATCATCATAGCTACGTAACTGTTAAGATTTTATTTATAAAAGTTAATTCTGCACTTCCTTCACCTGCAGCTCTGGTACACAAGCGCATTAGGCCTATAGTTTTGCAAGCCTGATTGTAAGGTCAAACAGATGCCGATTATCGGACAAGTTGTTCGAGCAGTTGCTACTTCTTAGAGAAAATTAAATAAACTGTTTCAAATAGTGTAATACAAATAACAGTGGAAATAAAGCATGTGTTTCCTGACTGAATTTCCTGATCCCAACTATGCATGTAATTTGTAATTTGATGTAATTGAAATTACGTAATTTGTAATTTCAAACAAATTTCTAAAGTAATTTGTAATTTGTAATTCAATTACATTTTCCAAAGTAATTTGTAATTCAATTACATTTTACTGTGTAATTTGCCCATCCCTGCGCTTGTCATATGCAAATAAAGGCTACTTACTTAGTTCTGATGAGGAATTAGGATAGCATTTGTGAAAGAGCAGTACTTTCAGTACTCAGTGAACACCTAGCTGTCGAGATATATTTTCTCTAAGATCGTATAGGCTACAAATAAACTATGTTTTCCCTAGATCTGGCTATTTAAGCCCTTCATTTTCCCCTATGACTAGCTCTAGCTCTTCTTCCTCTGTACAATAAAGCCTCTCATTCAATTCTATGGTTGTATATATAAATTTTGTTTATTTGTTTGAATGTATTAATCTTGCTATGTACAGTGCTGTGCGTTTACTAGTGCTTCTCGATGCAATACTCTACTTTATACGCTATATGGGTATATTTCAAAGCCGGAGGAGAATAGAATTAGAGAAAAAAGTCATGCAAAATTTTAAAAATTTCTTACACAAATATTTTCATGGCAGTGCTGAAGCATACTTAATATTGAGCAGAACTTAAATTGACAGATTCAGTTTTTTACTATTTTAAAACATACAACTTTGATTCCTAAATATTTACAAATCCGTTAATTAATAAAATGCACACTGTGCACAGTACAATATACCACCACTGTTTATAATTAGTGATTAATTAGTATTAAGTGTGCAGTACATTATTACACAGCAACCTAAATTATTATGACAATAAATTATCTACATGTACCATTAAATACATTCATTTTAATAGAAAAATAAAGTAACGGAGTTGTAGTAACGGAGTTGTAAAATATTCATAGTTAGGTCTCCACGCTGACCGGACGAGTTAAGATATGAAAAATAGTTAGTTTATAGTGGCCAGGCTGTCAGTTTCAATATTATTTTTTGAAAGAAAAAATGCAATAAATACAGTCCCCGAGTTGTAAATCTTTAAAATGCAATAATTACAGTCCCGGAGTTGTAAATCTTTTTTATACTATAACATTACCGGTTAAATTTCTGAAAATTGTCAACAGAAGCAAACATCCATATTGATTTCTTCTTGCTAAAATCAGTGCAGACATATGTTCCCTGCTATCGAAGATGTCAATTTTAAAAAACAGGGTTTTCAATTTATTCCACAGATGGCAGAAACCCATTCGTAACGGTGTTGTAAGCAACAATTGAAGACAAAGGGTTTTATTTGTTTTTCAATTCTGTAGTTCTTTAAAAAGTTAATAAAAACCATATAGAGCAATGGATATAATGTAAGTTGATGATCTAAAAATTATAAAACATCAGCTCAGCGCTTCAACTGTTACCCTAACGTAACGTTGAATTGACTCACCATTAGAAAGGACAATGAAATTTCGGGTTAAAATTGGACTTTATAATTTTTTTCCTCATACTAATCATCTAAATAATATAATAGAAATAATTTTTTATAACTAACTCATGCCTACAATGTATTTAAAATTTACAAATTATAATTTTACTCTTTGTGTAAGCTGTCCAATGGAGAAGACGGAAATATCTCTTATTTGCTGCCGGTTGTGAAATATACCCATATACTGCAGACGATCTAGAAGTAATGCTCCAAAAAAATGCCCTGTATATACATAGTATAACCCAAAGCCTAGATATTCATAATGGGAAATTTTGTCCAGGCAGCATATGTGCAATAACATTTGGTTAGGGGATTTGGTACTGTTCTAACGAACTCATCCCAACCCAACCGTATACCCAACTATTGTATTGCCCGTGAAGACAAATGAAACATTGCATAGATAAACAAAAGACAGTTTTCAAATTATGCCAACAGAAGATTCAATAGCGTAATAAACTTTACTCTATATAATTATAAACAATGAATGTGCAGACCATTAACTGAAATATAATACACTAATATCAAAATATTCACAAGCAAACACATTTATTGAATTATACAGAAATCGATTAATGGTTATTGACTTACTAAGTCAAAAGATAATAACAGAATCACTTAAATCCTAAACAGAAATTAAACACAGAAATCAAACACAGAGATCTTTTTCCGATCTTCACATACAAATAGTTGTCTTCTGTCAGCATCAACATACATATACCTTGGTCTTTGTAAAGGCTGAGTTGGATTAATGGAACTCTGGAGTTCCAAATTTGAGTTCAAGACAACAATCCGGTTATTACCCCAATCAGCCACTAGAATGTTCCCGAAACCATCTACTGTCAAATAGACTGGTTTATTCAGCACTTTTGGATCATAAACCTGTGGAACTTGTTTCACGTTAGAGAAGTATACAGCTGGCACAAACATGTCTCCAAATGACTTTGTAATTTGTCCACTTTCAGATAACATTAGCACTCTGTGCGAACGATTTCTATTAAAACCATGACTGACCACAAAGTTACCATTAGCCAATTTTAATGCATGTAATGGGCGTTCAATACCCAAACTCGATGGGAGATCCATTTTATGGACCAGTACTCCATCTCTTGAGTACTCGATTAACGAATTGGTACCAGTAATTACAATAATATTCCCTTCTTCGGTAACTGATAAATTTGAAACACGAATGCCACCATAAATTTTCCACTCCACTACATTTGATCCATTCACATCCGTCCTCTGTATTACTGGATCATGATATCCTACAAAACCACCAGCAATAGAGACATATGCATAAAGACATTTGTGCCTGGTGCAGGAGGCCATGCAACTGATATGAGCAAAACCCGTATTACTGGGAGATAAAAGATTAACTTGCCATCGACGACTAAAATTGAATGTTTTAATGCCATACACTTCTACAACAAAACAACCAATACAACTGATGTAACACCCCAGGAACAGTTCATCATCCAAGACTGTCAAGCCAAAGATGTTTCCTAAGTGGTCACCACTTTCAAGTGTCTTCACCAGATTTGGAGATCGCTTGTAATCGATAGAGATTCTAGATGGAGGCAATTCTAAAAAATTAAGATCATCACCATTTAAACACACATGTATGTACAAATCTATGCATCCATTTTTGCATGTCTGTATGTATGTATGTACAGACACGTAGCGAGACCTAAATTCAAGAGGAGGGAACTTCACAGACCATTGACAAAATCCTGGTCATTGGGGTCATTATAGTCAATCGAAGTTCCAGTATATAAAAAGCAAGAGGAGGCAACTGCTCCTCGTGCCTCAATGTCACGTAGCTAAGCCTATATGTATGTGTGTATGCATGCAGATATATGTATCAAGCAGAGATGTTGAACTTGATAAGTACTTGTACTTGAGTACAACTCGAGTATACTTTCATATATATGCATTCGAGACATACTCAGACATTATCTTACTATGTCTGCAAGGATATTTTATTTGGTGAGTTTGAGGAAAGTTTTTCGGAAGTCGACTTGGCCCACGTGACTGCATCAGACCCATCCTTCTGATGTAAGCCTACTCTCGAGCCTGAGCCATACGGACCGTATACGCCGCCTGCAGCCGAGTGTTTTCATCTCGGTGGAGGACGAACGACGCGGGGCATTGGAGTTACCCCGACCTTCAGTCACTGAAGGAGCTTCAATCTACCGACCGACACACGTTGAAAGCCCTCTTCTGCGTGATCCTTGTACCTCGACGAAAAGGTGTCACGACAAGTCGTCTACACTCTACAGACTTTTCGTCTCTCTCTCTCTCTCTCTCTCTCTCTCTCTCTCTCTCTCTCTCTCTCTCTCTCTCTCTCTCTCTCTCTCTCTGTGCTCAAGCAGTGTTTAATCTAGTCCCCTTGCTGTCGGGGGGGAATTGAGGGTTCTCGGGGGGATCCCAATTATTTCAAAAGTTCATAAAAGCTGAGGACCGGGGCAATTTTCTCGAGGGGGGAGTAGTAACAAGACTTTCCCAAACCAAAATTTTCGAGGGGGTTAGTAACGAGAGACTTTTCCATCAAAAACTTTCGAGGGGGGGTAGTAACGACAGTTTTTCAACAAAAGTTTTCCCCTCACCACAGGAAAGGCGCGATAAATCCTACAATTATCCATAAATTTCACACTTTCTATCCAGAATTTCATCTCTTTAATTTTTTGGGGGGGGGGAAACTCAATCCTGGGGAACTTTACCCCCCCAGAGACGTCTAGATTAAACACTGGTGCCCAAGTGACAAGGAGCGACCCCTTATCTCTAAAACCAATGAGAGAGAGAGAAAGACAGACAGACAGACAGACAGACAGACAGAGAGAGGAGAGAGAGAGAGAGAGAGAGAGAGAGAGAGAGAGAGAGAGAGAATCGCGGTTCGCTGGCTCATTTCAGAGATTTAAATCTCGGGCTATCTAGGTCTGAATAGGCTACTACGCCTTATTAACTCTCTGTCATGGTCTAATAGATTGTCATGTACTCACGTATACATAATGGCCGTGTAGCCTGTGCCATAGGCAATGCCGAGGTGGATTTTAGGGGTCTGTTTATGCCGAAATCCAATCTGAGTTCATTGATTCGTTTCTCAAAAGCGTTCTTCTCCATTTCTAATTCACGTATTCGAAGTCGCTCATTCTCCAGTTCCTGCTTCAAGCGGTTGATTTTTGTTAGAATGCCATTGTTACCACAGATTTGCATTCTATAATACTCTTCCATTTGTCTGTCTCCATCAAGTGAGATTTTGTCATAGGTAGTTTTTGTTTCACCTTCACCCTCTGCTTCCGTTTGGCATCCTACGTTCAATGACATGACCATCACAAGATACTTTGTAAGTAATTTATTAAGTTGTTAATTTTATTAAAACAACGTGTCCATTAGGGTGGAGTGAAAAACGTGAAAATGTCGATGCATAAAAGCTACAATGCATACTTGTTCTAAAACATTGTTTTCGAAGTTCGGACACAGACAGTACTAACTTACTCTATCCCCACTATCCCCATATGAGAAATGTGTCTCTGTTGAATTGGTCCACTACCTTGATCTTCACTCTCTAATGCTCCTCTTCAGTCTGGATTTAAGAAATTCCACTCGACAGAATCTTATGGTAAGTCTTCTAGCACAGTGCTTCCCAAACTTTTCAGTGTCAGGGAGCGGCAGGAATTTTTCCACTGCAGGAGGACCGGTGCCCAGTTTATTAACTATATTTATATTTTTCGATTGCCCAAATAAAATTCCTCAAATATGTATTAAAATCAATTTAAATGCATGTTTAGCCAATTCTATGACCATATTGCCCCTTAAATGCTACCCTAATAAGTGTTTTTGTTATGACTTTTACAAAATAATACAATAGCCATTTCTTGATTCTGAGACAATTGGACTAGTTGCTTGACTCACTTTGCGGACCGGCAACTGAGGGCTCGCGGACCGGCACCGGTCCGCGGACCACCACTTTGGGAAGCACTGTTCTAACAGATATACTTCATGATGAGGACCGTAGCTCTCTACTCTCCCTTTATGCAATAGTGCCGCTTTTGACACTGTTGATATCATCATCCTCTTAGACCTGCTGTCTAGGTCGTCTGGGACCAGTTCAACAGACACATTTCTCATATGGGGGTAAAACAGTCTGCCGTAGTTCCTTGTCTGTGTCCGAACTTCGAAAACAATGTTTTAGTGGAACAAGTAGGCCTATGCATTGTAGCTTTTATGCATCGACATTTCGCAATTATTCACTCTCAAAATGGAATGTTCTTAGCGCTCAATTCATCAGACAAAGTGCGCATTCAGCTGAAATGACAACAGAATCAATGAAAAAAGCAAAAAAAAACTATACGAAAACTGTAAACAAAATTAAAACAAATATGTATTGTTAAACAATCCCACATCACAATGTACCGTTAGAAAGGCGGTTCAGATCTGAATCGAACGACATACTAAGGGCTGAACTATCTCGAAGGATAAGAAAGTTATTAGTATTTAACCGTTTTCAGACTTAGCGACATGTTGCGAACCAGAGGAAATGGTAAAAAGTTATTAACTTCTAAAAATATGGGAATATTCTGAAAATTAATACATCGTTTTATTCAGTTTTAAGAGCTCTCTATCCAACGGTATATTGAATGACACTTAAATAGTTTTCAACTAAAATATTTTAAAACAAAACCTGCAATTTTCTTTAAAAATGCTATTTTTATTAACGTTGGCCCTCTGGTGGGGGCGGAAGACATTAATATTTTAAAAAAACTTTTTTGACATTTTTTGACCCCATACCATTAGACAACCTTTGGTTGTTATTACTTTCCGAATTTCTAATTTTCGCTTTTTTTACTCCACCCTAGTGTCCATGCATACATGTATGTTTGTTTGTATATGGGGCCGCCCATAAATGACGTCACGCACCTAGGGCTCGGAAATTTGTGACGATGTGTGACATGAGGATGAGGGTTGAGAAGTGTGACGTCACATCAGGTCTATGCAATTAAATTCAACAATTTAATTTCAAAATAACAGCACCACTAATTTTGAGGGTTAAATTTTCATAATTTTTTTATTATTTTTATGTATACGGGCACCATTATTAATAATTTTCTAAGTTTTTAAATATTTTCCACTGTCACATTTTTAAATACTTATTACAATGACAATAATGGAATTTGAAACATGTTTTATTAACAAGTGGAAATTTGTTTTTGGGGTCAGAGCTTTGTGACGTCATTTTTCAAGGGGTATTACCTTTTGTGACGAAGTGTGACAAGAGGGAGGGGTCAACAATCGGCCAAAATAGCGTGACGTCATTTATGGACATTATCAATCAAATCATTCTTTATTGTTTCTAGGGCTGGTACTGATTAAAATAATCTTAATCGATTAATCTCCTTAATTTAATCGAGATTCATCGATTAAATTCGATTAATTTGGTCGATATTACTTAAAGCGTGAAAAACTGTTTAGACTGTAGGCCTATAAACTGCAAAATCCTTCATTCGACATGCTAAAGCTCAAATTCTCAAACTGGGAAATGTAGTCAGCAGTAACTCCATCTACAAAAATCTTCAATAATTTCACCATCTTCGACTTTTCCCTCACCATTTACCAAAAATGCAAAATGATCGCCTGATTTTCCACTCAAAGGTTTCATATTATTACTGTTCGCCATATTGTTTATTCCGGAAATAGGTCGGTTGACGTCATAAAATAAGTAAAAAATTAATTGAAAATTAATCGAACAAGCCGTAATTAATCGATTAAAATTTTTAACGATTAATCGATTAATTAATCGTTAAAATCCGCAGCCATAATTGTTTCACAATTTTAGTTACAGTTCATGCATACAGCATTTCTGAAAATAAACAATTACACAGGCCTGCATATTAATGGTTTCCAATTTTTTCTTCACCGTTTTAGGTGTTTTCATTGCTATTCAATTAGCTGAATTCAGACATGCAAAGGTTTTTCCTCTATCACGTACGGTTTTTCCACAAGTGAAGATGAACATCCAGGAAGACCTAGCAGAGTGAAAAACGCTTATTTACAAAGAAATTAAAAATTATTACAATTAACTCAGCTGGATTTTTCATTCATTCATTTGTAAATGTTTGTCACAGGTGCCGAGAAGTCAGAAATCTTTATAATATCTTTTCTTCTTCCCTTCAAAGCTCCTTTTAGAACTTTTTCTCTTGTGCACTGCTTGCGGTTCTTCCCTATGCAACATCCAGCAGTAGTCTGCTATCATGTTAACGTTCCACTGACCCTGATACCTCCGTTCCATTTCCTTTATGTCCTGGTGGAATCTCTCTCCTTGTTCTTCACTAAGAGCACCTAGATTTTCTGGGAAATAGCTGAGATGGGAGTTCAAAAAGTGGAGCTTCAAGCTCATTGAGCAGCCCAAGGCTTTCAAGTTCTTCATCATGTTTCCTACGATGTTCTCGAAGTCAGTGTCTCTATAGTTGCCAAGAAACTTCTTTACCACTTCTTTAAAGGATTGCCAAGCCGATCTCTCAATTTCTTTCATTTTGGTATCAAATATCTCGTCCCTCATGAGTTTTCGAATGTCAGGACCGACGAAAACCCCTTCTTTCAGCTTCGCTTCTGACAACCGTGGAAACTTGCTTGCAAGATACTTGAAAGTATCACCATCTTTTGGAAGGGCTTTCACAAACTGCTTCATGATGCCAAGTTTGATGTGAAGTGGAGGTAAGAGTACTTTTTTGGATCCACCAAAGATTCAAAGTGCACGTTCTTTTCTCCTACTTTTAGTGTCCTGCTTGGCCACACCTTCTCAGTCCAGTGCTTGGCTTTAGAACGGCTATCCCATTCGCAGAGGAAACAGGGATACTTGGTGTAGCCGCCCTGTTGACCAAGGATCATAGAGATCACTTTAAGATCGCCACAGATGGTCCATTCGTATTTCTTGTAGTTCAGTTTGGTCAGGATGAAGGCTAAATTGTCATACTTCTCTTTCAAATGAACGGAATGTCCAACCGGTATAGAGGCGTATTTGTTGCCATTGTGAACGACAGCTTTTAGACTTCTTTGTGATGAGTCAATGAAGAGTCTCCAATCGTGAGCCTCATGCTGAACTCTGAACATTTCCATCAGACCGGTAACATCGGAGCAGTAAACAAGTTCACCGTCTTGAGAAAAGTATTTGGGTTTCTAAACCAACTAAAAGAAGTTCCAGGAGTCAACAAGTTCTTCTCCTGGAGCCTAGAACCTATAGCAACTGAGCGGAATCTTTCGAAAGGGCCAGATCTCGAATCAAGTCGTTCAATTGTGATTGTGAAAACAGTTGGGGCTCACGGCAGTCGTGTGAAAATTCGTCATCAGAATTGTCATCTGACTCACTCTCCGATGGCCCACTCACATCGCTTAGGCTTTCTGGAGGCAAAGGTATGGGAATGCCAGGTCCATGAGACACAGGGCGAAGTGCAGATTCCAGGTTTGGGTAGCAGATTTTGTCTTTGTTTTTAAGCTGTATCCCTGTATGTTGCACGAACAAAAGTAACAGTCATCGCTGTGGTTTTTGGCTCCCTCCATATCATAGGCACTCCGAAACGAAAACATTTCACCTTACCCTTAGACCACATGCGCAGTCCTTCCACGCAACTCGAACAAACTCGATGTGGGGCCCATGCCTTGTTCTGGTCTCCAACCCTAACACCGAAGTATGCTAAATACACTTTCTCAACAAAGTTCGTGAGCTTCCGCTCTTGCTTTTTCACTAACAGTTCGCCACAGATATAACAAAACCTGTCAGGAGAATTAACACATCCTCTTGAAGCCATGACAGTCATAAATGTATACACCAGACTTAACCCTTTCACGTCGTTAATGTAAACACCGGACTTAACCCTTTCAGGCCGAGGTTCAATTTTACATTTATGAAAACATAACAAGAATTCTGGTATCTTCATTACTACATTATAATCAAATATATTTTCCATTATGTGCATGTATTTGTAATTGTGTTTTCAATGTAAAATATCATTTCTGTGGAAAAATTGAACTTTCCGACAAAAAATCCCAATTTGTGTCAAAACTGTACGTGTTAGAATTTTTACAATATTTTTCCCGAAATCACCGCGTAAAAATATATAAGAAGCACCATTTACTTTCAAGAAAAAAATTTCATCGCAGACCTGTGTTATTACAGAGTAGGTACAAATTGGTAGGGTACATACTACATAGTGAAGGGAAACAATGGGAGATCCAAAAGGGACCTGAGTCCCGCTAGGCATGTATGTATATGTGCACAAATATTTATGTACGAATGTATGTATGCATGTAAGAGCATGTATTTAAGTATATATGTATATATATATATATATATATATATATATTTAATATTAAGGCAGCTAAGACAGTGTCTTTCAATTACCCCTGAGACAGCATTCCGATATTTGGCTACTTTGATTCAGCATCAAACCAATGAAAATAGTGCAATTCAATGTTGGGCTTATACCAATTGTAGGAACACAATTAGTTAAGTTTGTGACCAGGGATTATTGGGTGTAAATGCAACTTGGACCAGGAACTCTGAACAAGGTGCCAAGTGTAAACTATGGATAGGACTCCATTGCTTGGGCTCTGTTTGTGAACATGAGTCCACACACATATGCCAGTGATCTGAGTTTGTTGCTTGCAGATGAATTTATGCTCATAATGAAGTTTAACAACACTTGGGCTGGTGAGAACAGCACTTTCGAAAAGTAACTAAATCACTAAAGCACGTATTAAGATACTGCGTAGAGAAGAAAAGAGCAGTTTATCACAGACATGGGACATGCGGATATGTGGCCAACTGACCAGACTGGTCAGAGTGCAATTCAATGTTCAATATAAGTGCCCAGCAACCCTTGCAAGTAAACAAACAGATATCAAATCACAGGCTTTTCACAGCTCTTGGGTTAAACCCTGCATAGTATATCATAACAAGATCACTTAAACTTCACTGTAACACCCATTCAAATAATTTATGGTAATGTAAGGTAGTAAAAATAATCAGCAAACCATGAATAGTTCCGATTATGTTGTAGTCTTCTGTCTTCACAAATTCTTCCAGGTCTGACATGTGAAAAGATATTTTATGTAAATAAGTTTTTATTTCAATGTCCAATTCATGCATCTTTCTGATGTCTTCAAATCTTTCTTTTAATTCGTCGATGCTGCAACATATGTCACTGGCTGATCCTTTTGTCATGATCTTAGCACAGTAGACCTTAAAAGATTCCAGGCAAGTCAAATCTCCATCACTGTCTTCGATTTCAGCCTTTACTTCTTTCCATTTCTGCATTTTTAACTGTTCAATATCTTGCACTACGAGGTCAGCATGTTCACTGACAAGCTTGATAGTTGCATCAGCTTGTGCACGAACTTCAAGTTTTAAACTTTCCAAGTTTTCACAATACTCCTGCACATAACTTTTAAGAATTTCTTTCTTTTCAAGAACTTCAGACACGCAAACTTCTAAACCAGAAAGGATGTCTTTTATCTCGTTTTTAAAGCCTTCAACAACGTTTCTAACATCCTGCAGTCTGTGATTTTGATGGCTCTCACCAAAGCATGATTTGCAGAGCGGCTCCCTGCAGTCAGAACAATACAGATCAAGTTCCCTCTCATGTTTAATGCAACTGCTTGGCGCTACTATCGGTACTTTACATTTTAAATCTGCCGTTGCAATAATCTGATGGCTTCTGGTCAATTTGTTTTTTAAGTGATATCTGCTACATTCCCGACATAGCTTTCTTTGGCAGTCAGCACAATACATGTTCGCTAAAGGTACTTCTGAAGCCGACGTTGATTCACTCTCGTCTTCCATGCAATCCTCACAAAGATCAGGACCTTCAGATGGACTTGCAACCTCAGCCATCCCGATTAGCTTTTCCATGAAGAAATTTTTCTGTAGGGCAGTGTATCCCTCCTCCGGGATCGTGAACTCCTTTCTGCACATTGGACATGGCATTTGGTCACCAGGACCTTTGCTAGTTTTACCTCCTGCCTCTTCCAGGCATTTCATGCAGAATGTATGAATGCATGGCAGAACCTTTGGATCCTTGTAAGTTTCGCTGCACACACAGCATTCCGTGATGTCCTTCAGTTGTTCCCAAACCTCCATTTCACTCGCTTTCACACAAGTCATTGCTTTATCTTGACACTTTCATTTTCAGTAAGACCTGCCAACAATAGAATGTAGATATTGAATTGGTGTAATCTATCGTTTTAGCATCCACAATTATTCCACCATCAGTGATGGGGGAATGTTTTTAAATAAAGCATTTAAAACACTATTTTAAACACTAGGCTACTTGATTGAGTATTTTGTATTTGTATTTGAAGTACAATGCAATAGGAGTACTGGTATTTGCACTTATCAAAATTACCTATTTTGAGTATTTTGTATTCTAAACTATAAAGTTGACATATATTTATTTTTTAAATACTTTATTTTAAAATTAATGACAGAGCAATATTGGTGGCATTTAAGCCTGCAACACAGGCTTAATGCCTTCAATATTGCTTTGTCATTAATTCTAATGATCTTAGACAGCTGCCGATATTAGGCTACAGCAAGTTCAAATGACTTGCTGAGCTGTTCATAAGGATTACATGACAACTGCAGCAGATAATCTTATAATCGTTAATTAATGCAGAAAAGATGAGGATTAAGCTAATGATAGGGCATAATTGAGCCATTTCAACACTCCCATTGTGTAGCCTATAATCATGGCAGAGTTGTGGTAAAAGAGTTCATTTATAGGCCTAGAGGCCTATACATGAAGCAGTACACATAGATCTGCATTCTCTATTATAGTCTATACCATAAACCAATCAAACCTAATCTGTTTTATAGTCCCTTAGATTTATGAAAAAATGACAGATTGTCGATAAGAAAGTGTTTTCTCAGCAACATTAGATTGAGCTTTTTTGCTACATGATTAAATAAAATATTTCAGCCACTTGTTATAAGTTTCATGTCGACAAATGCAGAGTGCATGAATTAACTGATCAATGCTATTATAGAACTAATGAAACATCTGAAAGTAAGAATGTACACATGTTCTCAGTTCATGCAGAGTGCATGAATTAACTGATCAATGCTATTATAGAACTAATGAAACATCTGAAAGTAAGAATGTACACATGTTCTCAGTGATTTTGGACACTTTATACAACACCAAGAAGAAATGTAGCTCTCCTAGAGATCTCTCATTTCGTTGCTAAGACGAAATCGTTTAAATGACAAACATTTTGAGCAACTACTGATTAATAAAGTCAATTCATAATTAATCTATAAAGAATGCTTAACTTACAAAAGTTTTTGTAGCTGTTCAGACTTAGCTCTAATTAGTAGCATCTAACTGATGCTTTAGTAGGCCTAAAGCATCAATTGGATTTTGCTAGATCATTTGGGGATAACGTTGACCTACATAGTTTTGTACTTGGTATTCAAAACTTTTCTGAAACGAGTACTTTATATTTGTATTCATAATACTCTAATAAAAAAGTAATTGTACCTGCACTTTAAATATTTTTTATCAAATATTTTATATTTGTACTGAAATAAGTTTTATATAGTATTTTCCCCAACACTCTCCACCATTAGGCTATAGCCTATTGTTTCATCTTCCTGGATGAAAAATGTAAACGTGACTTTATGGAATTGGCGTACCAGTACCGTAGTTTTATAATGCGTTAAAATGACATCGCAAGATAAATTGTTATTTAGAATGGGTTTATCACAGCTAACGACCATTCAAAATGCTTTCAAACTCAAGAAGGGTAGTAACCAAAACCTCCAAACTCCAATAACAGCCTAAGCTTCTTACTTATTCATGTTTCCTCCTAACAAATTTAGTTTCTGGTTGTTTTATGCTTATTTTACAAACTTATATAACCAACTTATATTCTGGTGCGTGCGAACTGTAACTTAACATGTTAACGTTGATTTTAATTTGTGACGATGCATGCTACAGTGGTCGAATAATTGCGGACAGTGCATATTTTAACTGTTTAACTACTAGTACTGGGGCAAATGTCCCAGTAGTTTTAGGATTTGTCCCATTAGTTTTAGGGTATGTCCCAGTAGTTTTTGTGATTTGTCGTAGGTAATACTCTAATTTCATGTTAGTTTCCAATAACATTGGAATTATAGTAGGAGACTTTGTCCCACCAGTCAGTGTAGCCGCCCCGTGGGCGTAGCACAGGGGGGGACGCAAAATCAGGGGCTACTGGCTGACAATATTTGTGGGAAAGAAAGAAATCAGAAATCAGGCACGAATAGTTACTAAACTATCATATAACTATCACATAAACGAGGAAAAGCAAAAAAAAGTCATCAGAAATTTTGGGGAAGTGATGAAGAATTTTCCAGACTCTTGAAGAAAATTAATTATCCGGACTCTTGAAGAAAATAGTCTGGACTCTTGTCCCGGGCGCACGAACCCCTAGGCTACTTATCCCGGCCGCACGAACCCCTACTTAGGCCACTGGTCCCATAGTCGAAATCCGTTAAAATATGCACTGATTGCGGACACTGTGACTATAGAGATTACCTCGAATTGCTTTCCAAATATAAAACCTGTTTTTCAAACTCTGTAGCTCTTACAGACAAAACCGACAAAAGAACAATAATTGCGATTTCAAAACCTGAGATTAAAAAAATAACAGTAGAATATTCGTGAAAAGTTTATCCAGAGCATAATTATTATAGTGTACGTAGGGCTTATTAATAGGCTTAGGCCTACATGAAAATGACTTGCAAGCGTAATGAACAAGAACCTGTACAATATAAATGGATCTGTAAAAACACTTGCTTTCTTATCACGGCAGTACCTTGCTGAGACAATTATAATTGCGATTTAAAAGAATAAAATAAATATAACAACAGGACGCTTAGCAGAACACAAATTTCACCGCATTTGCTTTCAAACTGACAATAATATCATAACGGTCCTTTTGTCAAGTACTTCGTTTACGCCATCCAACTTTGTAATCGTTACGCTCAAGACGACCTCAGCGCCTAGAGTTCGGGAAATAGCTTATTTGCATGCACTTAGTCAAAACCATGGTGTAAGAGTAGTATATCCTACACCATGGTCAAAACAAAAACAATAGGCAAGTAGGGTCAAAACTGGTTCCTTCCGGGTTAAGATCTAAAAGTCAGAAACGCAGCCTGTAAGGCGGCTAAGGCTGATGGTGTCTAGATTGAAACGGCGAGGGAGGCAAGTGGAAGAGGAGGAATCAGGATACCTGGATAGGATTTGTTAAAATGCAGTGCTTTCTTCCGGCGCGATATTATACTTGCAGTTAGCTTCAATAGAGGAATCTATGATCTATCTATGGATTCTTGAAGAATAAGAACACAAACCCATCACACATAACAATAATAATTATTACAAAAGGAAGTCATCAATGACGTAAATAGTAAAATGCTTCAACGTGCAATGCAGCAAGAAGACGGAACTTAAATCTGGTCAACTTTCTAATTGTTGGTCCTTTACCGCCGATTTACATTTTTATGTAGGCTATGCATGTAGGCTACTGTTATGGGCAAAACTGGGAACGGCGGTCCCAAATTATGAAATGAAAGAAATCAACAGAGGTCGCTTTCTTGTAGTTTCGCTAAAACGTGCTATATATTATCAGGAATCCAGCTTCTAATTACTGAAAACATTATTTTCATCCAGCTTCTATTGAATGGAAACTTAGTTTATCCATGCAACCAGCTTGGTATCCAGCTTCTATTTAGGGAAAAATTATTTCGATCAATCCAGCTTCTATTTCAACACAGGAATGTTTTCATCAATCCCACTTCCATTTAGGGAAACAGTTTTTTCATCAATCCAGTTCCATTTTAAAGTGACAATATCAAATAACTTTGTAGACTTCTTTCATTTAATAATTTGGGACGTCTGTGACGAAAATACATTTTTCTGAATTTGGGACCGCCGTTCCCAGTTTTGCCTAGTTATGTAGGCTATGTATACATGTACGTGTATGCTTAGTAATACTCGGCTACATTGATTCAACATTAAACCTATGAAAACATAGCAATGCACGCATGCGTGTATGTAATACAATCAGGGGCGGAGACTTAGGGGGACAGGGGGGACGGTCCCCAGAAACTTGAGGTGGGGGGGACGAAGCTGCTTATATCCCCCAATATTTCTGAAATATTTCATGAATATAATAATAATAGCTACGAGTGACAGCTGATTCTTATCAGCATTCAAATAATAAAGCAATTTTGTTCAGATGACAGCTTAAAATGCTACCATTACAGTGTGGAAATGCAAAAAATTCAGATGGGGAGGGGTCACATCACCTCCCCAAACCCCTCCCCAAACTCAAACACAACTCAAACTACATGTAAGCTACGAGTGACCCTCCCTCTGCTCGGCGCTGCGCGCCTCGCCGATCGTCCTTCGGCCGCTCCTTCACCGGTCCCCCCAAACCCAAGACCAAGTCTCCGCCTATGAATACAATGTATGTAGCCTATATGTATCATGTAGGCCTATGCCTATGTACATTATGTTACTGTTAGTAGGCCTATGTATGTATGTATGTGTGTGTGTATCTATGTATGTTTGTATGTATGTATTGTATTGTATCTATCAATATTATTTATATAGCGCCTCTCGCTGTGCACACCAATCAGAGGCGCTCCCAGTGCGAAAGACGCAGAGAAAAGAAAGAGGTTTTCAACCAACGAAACGAGGCACTTGGCCCACCAGTTATTAAACAGGAACGTGTCAAAGGAGGAAGCAAATTCCATAGTGCAGGGCCAATGTCCCAATGAAGGCAAAGGCTTGCGTTTTAGCCATATGTATGTATGTATGTATGTAGCCTATGTATGCATGTTGGTCCTTGTCAAATCCAACAACGGGTAGGAAAGTGAAGTGGATGATAGGCCTATATAATGACTTCAAGAAATCAGTCAACCAGCAAATGTGTAACGACAAGACTTCTTTATTCTGGAAATTTGAATCAACATCCACTGTTTGAAGCATCAATCGGCAAACATCTAGATTGTTCTATCAAGTCTTTATAAATAGTAAAACCCAAACATTAAACTCAATTCAACATAGCTTAACTACTATAGTTTAAACATTTATGGTCGAAAAGAAATAAACCAACAAACACAAACATTGGAGTATATTTTTACATTTCGCTCGATCATCACCTTAAACTATCTTTAAAAACTGCTTCAACGCCTACCAGTCACAGTAAAAACTTGCACGGTTAGGCTAGTGAAAATATAACACTGCGCTGTCGTCCCATAACCATTTGTCACGAAATAAAAAGATTGAAAACTGTCAAATTTAAATTGTAAAATACCGTGCGTAGAAGCAATCATATCACACAAAAATTTGCCTGAATTAATACAGGAAACTCAAGCCTAAAATTCTTGTGGGTAAACTTTACCATTACGCTGTCATTCCATTGTAGGCCTAATTAGGCAAAAGTGGGAGAGGTTAGATTACCAGTTTTTTGCTTAAAACATTTTCACTACCGGTAGTGAGACGCAAAGTAGGCCTATTCTAAAAGTACGATTTATTTTGTATTATTTTGTTCCAACAACTGCCTACTTTTAGCTTTTTGTCTTTAAAAAGCTTTTATTCTGACATATCCACAAGTGGCTAGTTAACACGTAAAGGCATATTTTCTCAGCCAGCATACATTATAGGGCCAACAAAGTTCGACAACTATGCCAGACCTGCACATCAATGAAATTGCATAATTATAACCAACTGAGGAAAAATTGTCAGCTTAAGGTTACAAAACAGTCAGATCGAAATTTTCAGAAACTGTCTTTCTTAGCAATAGAAAATATTTTTGTATTTTACTGTCCTAAATGCAATCATTAACGTTTAAAATGCAACAGTCAAGCATTAAACATGACAATCAACGAACATTAAGTGATCGTCCTATACAAGATAACCATGTCAAACGTCATGCGACAAGTCTCTTGGCCGTTTAATCGTCAGGCCTCAGCTTCACCTCGTCAAAATCCTCTGGTGAATAGTATGTGCTGCTAAGGGCGTACTTTAAAGTTGTTGGGGAGTATGTTGGACTAGTAGGGATGTATTTGGGGCTGGTGGGTAAATAAGCTGGACTGGTTGGCTTGTACTTGGGGCTTGTTGGCGAATATGTTGGGCTAGTTGGCGAGTACTTGGGTGAACTTGGACGGTAGTCAGAGGAGCTTGGGCAGAATCGAGGAGATGTTGGTGGGTATTCGGGTGGCCGCTGGGTGACAGATGGGTATATTGGAGAACTAGGAGAGTACTTGGGTGAACTTGGTGAACAAGTTGGACTGGTTGGTGTGTACTTAGGGCTTGCTAGCGAATATGTTGGGCTAGTTGGCGAGTAAATAAGTGAACCTGGGCTACCTGGTGAATAGTCAGGACTGTGAGGTGAATATGACGGGCTTGCTGGGGTCATTGATGGTAACGTAGGCATGTAGGCAGTTGAAGCCGGGTTGTAACTTGGTGACATTCCGCTTTCTGGGCTTGGGATGGAGGGGCTATCTGCAGGTGAGCCAGGAGACAAAGTCCTCTGAGCAGACCAAGCTCGGCTGTACCCAGGGTTAAATCCAGCTCCTCCAAAGACACCAAGACCTAGAAACGAAAACATACAAACCCCAATAATTGCATCTATCCAATCCGAACAGCAAACCTCTACAGCAAATTAAATGACAAAGACCAGTAAAACTGGTACGAATGGGTAATTTTTCGGTAATTCTAATTCCTTCTGTACACACAATCATGAGGTGGATGGCTGGATGCCGATGCCCTACCAGAAAGGGGTCAGATAGTCAGACGACTACATAATGGTGTTTATAAATGAAGCGACGAGGTCACGAGGGAGGCAAGAGGAAGATGAGGTATTAGGATAGCATTTGCGAATAAGCAGTATCTTCAATTCTGAGTGAGACTCGTAGAGAGACGACAGTAACGTTCCTCTGAGCTACTACAAAGCAATGAACTCTCACTCCACTTTATTCTGTAGTGTGCAGAATCGAGTAGTAAAGCTCGAATAAACGCTCTGTATAGCGCAAAAAGCCGAAAGATATTCATAATGAGGAATTTTTGTCCAGGTAGAATATGTGCAATAACATTTCAATAGGGGTATTTGGAACATACTGTTCATACCTTAAAGAACTCATTGAAACCCTACCCCATTACTGTATTGCCCTGTCCCATAAAGACAAATGAAACATTGCTTGGATAAACAAAAGACAGTTGTCAAATTATGTGAACCAATGCTTCAATAACCTACTGAACTGTATTCAAAATAATCTGATAAACAGTGCACTTTCAGACGTTTAACGGAAATATTATACACTAACATTAAAATATTCCACGTTTACACGTTTATTGAAATACACAGAAATCAAATAATGGTTATAGACTTACTAAGTCAAAACATTTTAACAGAGTCACTGAAATCGTAAACAGAAATCAAACACTAAAATCAAACACAGAAATCTTTTTCAGACCTTCACATACAAATAGTAATTTACTATCATCGTCAACAGACATGCACCTTGGCCTTTGTAAAGGCTGAGTTGGATTTATGGAAGTCACAAGTTCCAAATTTGAGTTCAAAACAACAATCCGGTTATTACCAAGATCAGCCACCAGAATGTTCCCGAAACCATCTATATATACTGTCAAATAGACTGGTTTATTCAGCAGTTTTGGTTTATGAACTTGTGGCTCATGTTTCACTGTAGAGAGGCATGCATCTGATACTGGCATCTCTCCAAACGACTTTACAATTTGTCTACTTTCGGACAACATAAGCACTCTGTGCAAACGATCTTTGCCAAGACCATGACTGACCACAAAGTTACCACTGGGCAGTTTTAATGCATGTAACGGGTGTTCAATGCCCAAACTCCATGGCAGCTTCATTTCATGGACCAGTACTCCATCTCTTGAGTACTCGATTAATAAATTGTTACCAGTAATTACAATAATATTCCCTTCTCCAGTAACTGATAAATTTGAAACACGAGTGCTACCATAAATTTTCCACTCATTTGCATTTGATCCATTCACATCCGTCCTCTGTATTACTGGATCATATTCTACAAAACCATCAACAGTAGAGAGATGCATGTATGTATACAGACATTTATGTCTGGTGCAGGACGCCATGCAACAAATACGAGCAATACCTGTATTACTTGGAGATAAATGTTTAATTTGCCATCGACGTTTAAAACTGAATGTTTTAATGTCATACACTTCTACAACAGAACATTCAATGTCACCAATGAAACATCCCAGGAACAGTTCATTGTCCAAAACTGTCAAGCCAAATATGTTTCCTTCGTGAGGTGTTTGGTCACCACCTTGCAGTGTTTTCACCAGATTTGGAGATCGTTTGTAATCGATAGAGATTCTAGGTGGAGGCAATTCTAAATAATTAAGATCATCACCAATTAACACACATGTATGTACAAATATATGAATGCATGTACGCAAGTCTGTATGTACCGTATGTATTTTGCATGTATGCATACATATGATTCAAGCAGAGATGATATTTGATACTTGTACTTTAGAACAACTCGAGTATAGTTTTGTACTCGTATTTGGGACCAAAGTACTTGTGTACTTGAGAACAAGAACACATGTGCGAGAAAAGTTCTTTAAAACTTAGACATACAAAACATGAACAACAGATAGGCACTCAGATAGGCTACCAGCTAGCAAATAGTGACATGCATTGTAACCCAAGTACTTGTACTTGAGGTCACAGTACTTCTACTCATACTTGTGCTTAAAGCCAAAGTACCTGATATTGAGACTTAAGCAGAGGTGCGTTTACCAGTAGGCGAATTAGGCGCGTGCCTAGGGCCCCCCCAAATCTTGAAAGGGCCCCCAAACGAATGAAAATATTTTTTTTAAATAATAAAAAATAACATTTTAAAATTTAAATTATATTAAATATATTTGTTTATATTTTGTACAGATTGGCATTCAGATAATTTCATAAATGTAATTATTATTGTAATTGCAAAAGTATATTTTGTCTAATTTAGTAATTTGTAATTGCTTTGTTCATATGGGCAGCAATTGGGCTTTTTGTGAAAAATAACATCAAACTTATTACCACAAGCAGAAACCAGCGTCTGTTGCAGTTTAGGCCTATGTGTGGAAACCTTTAGTCTAATAATTCCATCATTTTATGGTGTTTAAGACTTTTATTAGTTTTAATAACCAGTAAGTAATAGTAATTGAAATTTTATTAATATTAAATATTTATTAAAATCTGACGCAATGAAACGTTGCTAATTTTCTGGAGAGCTGCAAAACGAAATAAGATAGCTCAAATGACAATATCTTGGAATTAGTTGCAATCAATCAATCAATCAATTTTCGTCTATCAAAATAAGTTGACAACAACGCAACTTATACAAATAATAAAAGCTGCGAAGAATAAATGCCACCAGCAAATTTCTGCACGATCAAAGGCCATGCTTGTCGAATTTGAATTATTTTAATTATTTAACAATTTTGCTCAAAACGTCAGAGAAAACTTCCCCAAAATAGAGACGGAGGCAAAACTGAAACATGGTATTGAAAGCGATTATGACATTGCAAAAGAAAACGTACTTTGTTTTTTGACAAACTGCCTAGAATGACTTCATAATGAGATGCCGAGAAAAATTCATTGTTGGCACCTTAAAAGGCGTGTGTGACAAAAATGGCTTCAAGTTCAACTTAGTAGGTTTTTGCACATGATAGGCTAAACACCACCAGAGTTTCAGACTTCGAAGTTCAGAAGGGCCCCAAAAATGTTTGCGCTTCGGGCCCCGTTTTCTGTAAACGCGCCTCTGGACTTAAGTTGGTACATTTACTTAAGCCCTAAGACTTGAAAGATCTCTAGCATTAAGGCACTTAACCGTAATCTCCAAACTTCTAAAGCGCCACTCGAAAGCCAATAACAGGGAATCAGCTTATTCATGAGCACTGTAACAAGAGAATGAAGACAGTAACACTGACCAGAATGAAAACCTTACATTGTGGTTAACATTGCTTTATTGAAACGATGCATTGCTTTGACTTTAAATGCCTCAAATCCTGATTATAAAAGAACAGTTACTTATCATCTAACTCAGTAAACTAGACATTATTAGTGGCCTTCCATTCAGGACAATCGCAAGCGGAAGAGTCACCCAATGCCGACAATGGGTTATGCCTAATGCGGACAAGGGGACTGGGTCATGCTCAATGCCGAGAAGGGGACAGGGTAATGTCTAATGCGGTCGTTTGCACATAAATTTGGTGTATACAATAGTTTAGTACAGTCTGAGCGTCAAACACCAATACAGTGAGACAGCAGACCGTCTGTTTTGCACAGGCTCTTATTAAATTCCTTTTACTGGATCCTCCAGTAACAAAGAACCCCACCCCCATGGCACAGTAAGCCTTCCAAGATTAGCCCCTCCTCTGCTTGTACTACTCAATGCTACTTTCCACTCACGACTGAAACGGAGATCTTCAAGCAATCCTACTCCTATGCCACCACATCATCATCATCTACCACCATCATCCCCGATTGCCACCCTCGCACCATGATGCCTCCTCGGTTTGACCTCCCCGAATTCTGACCTGGCACCGGAACGGACAAAGCAGCCTGGTTATTGCAGACTTGATTTAACATAACGCCAGTGATAAGCTGGTCTCCATGACGCGGCTTTTGACGCGGCGCTGAGAAATTTATAAGATTTACATTTACATTACATTTCCATCTTGGCCCGAATACTAGGCCTTATTAACTCTGTTAATGGATTGTCGTGTACTCACGTTTACATAATGGCTGAGCACCAGCTGTGTCATCGGCAATCCCGAGGTGGATTTCCGGAGTCTCTTTATGCCAAGTTCCAATTCGAGTTTATTGATTCGTTTTTCAAAAGCTTTCTTCTCCATTTCTAATCCACGTATTCGACGTCGCTCATTCTCCAGTTCTTGCTTCAAGTGGTTGAATTTTGCTAGAATGCCGTTGTTACCAGAGATCGGCATTCTGCAATTGTCTTTCATTTCAATGTCACCATCATGTGAGATTTTATCAGAGGTAGTTATTGTTTCATCTTCACCATCTACTTCCGTTAGGCATTCTACATTTAATGACATGACCATCATAAGATACCAGTAATTTATTAAATCGTTAATTTTACCAGAACAATGTGTCCATGCATAAATGTATGTTTGTATATTATGCACATACATTGTACTGTTGTACATGTTCATGTGCACATGTATTTATGTACGAAAGTATGTATGCATACAACTAATAATAATAATGGGGTTCTTTATTGAAACAATCCGGTTGACAAATCGCAACCAGTTACAGTGTACAGTTATGCAATTGAAACAACTCACAAAAACACAAATGACATAAATCTTAACTACTAACAGAACAGACAGCCTGCAATACACGGCGCTAATAGCAGCCTACAAAGCATGTCCGCCTACGGATCTCGGTACCTCTCGCTCTCTATGCCAGTGTGTTATCCAATGCGCTATCGGGCATGTATTTAAGTTACTCTATGCTCAGTAATACTCAGCTACTTTGATTCAACATTAAACCTATGAAAACATAGCAATTCAATTATGGGCTTATGCCTATTGTCAGAACACAGTCCTTTAAATTAGTGACCATGGATTAGCCCAACTGGACTAGCAGGCATACGAAATGCCATCCAATGTTGACCAGAATTCCAGGAACTCTGACCGTGGTGCCCACTGTAAACGATAGATAGGACTCCATTGCCTGAGTTCTGTATTCACGAGTGCAAAAGCCCAAACACATACCAGTCATCAGTTTCAATTGCTTGCAGATGAATTAGTGTAGCAACACTTGGGCTGGTGTGCACAGCACTTTGAAAAGTAACTAAGTCACTATAGTGTCAAGATTTGTATTTGTTTATTTAGTAACCCAAAAATTACAAGTAACAATTACACTGAAGCAGCTCAAGATATATGCATAGGAACAAAGAGCAGTTCACCGCAGTCATGGGACACCTTGATTTGTGGCCAATTGACCAAGCCAGAGAGTGACACAGTTTCTACAAGTGACCAGAAGCCAAAGTAAACAGATAACGTCAGGACCAAATCACAACTCTTAGGTCAAACTCTGCATTGCGTATCATGATCTGGAACGCTCTTCCGCCGTCTATATGGTTTCTCCAAACTCTTAAAGACGCATTTTTTCAGCTGTTTGATGGCCACGTGTTGAGCGCTTCTGAGAGACTCTTAAGTGGCGCTTTATAAATGTTTTGTTACATTACATACATTGTTACATTACATTACATTACATTACATGACAGTATCACAAACTTTACTACATCACCTCTTCAGACTATTTGTGGTAATTTAAAAGCAGTAAAAAATAATCAACAAACCCTGAATAGTTCCAATAATGTTGCATTCTTCTGTCTTCACAAATTCTTCCAAGTCAGACATCTGAAAAGATATTTTACATGAATAAGTCTTTCTAGCAATTTCTGATTCAAGCTGCTCCTTGATTTCTTCAGCTGTTTTTAATCTGTCGATGGCACAACATATGTCACTAGTTGATCCTTTTGTCATGACCTCGGCACAGTAGACTTTTACAGATTCTAGCCAATTCAAACATCGATCAGTGTCTTTGATTTCGGCCTGAACTTCACTCCGTTTTTGCACTTTCAACTGGTCAATATCTTGCACTAAGAGGTCAGCATGTTCACTCACCAGCCTTACAGTAGTATCTCTCTGCGCAAGAACTTCAAGTTTTAATCTTTCCAAATTTTCAAAACACTCCTCCACGTCACAGTTCAGAATTACTTTCTTTTGAAGAATTTCAGACTCACAAACCTCCAAACTAGAAAGGCTGTCCTTGATCTTGCTTTTGAAGTCTTCAACTGTGATTCTAACATCCTGCAGTCTGTGGTTTTGATGGCTCTCACCAAAGCATGATTTGCACAGCAACTCCTTGCATTCAGAACAATACAGCTTATGTTCTCTCTCGTGTTTTTCACAATTGCTCGGTCTTGGGATCTGCACTTTGCTTTGGGAATCTACAGCTGCAACAATCCGATGGTTTCTAGTCAATTTGTATTTTCTGTGATGTATGCTGCATTGCTGGCATATCTTTTGTTGGCAGTCAGCACAATACATGTTAGCTAAAGGTACATCTGAAACTGACGTTGAGTCGCTCTTTTCTTCCATGCAAGCCTCACAAAGACCAGGACCTCCAGAAGGACTTGCGATCTTAGCCATCTCTATTAACTTGTCCATGAAGAAATTTTTCTGTAGGCCTGCATATCCCTCCTCCGGGATCGTGAACTCCTTTCTGCACATAGGACATGACATTTGGTCCCCAGGGCTTTTGCTAGCTTTACCTCCTGCCTCTTCCAGGCATTTCATGCAGAAGGTATGAATGCATGGCAACATCTTCGGATCCTTGTATGTTTTGCTGCACATACAGCATTCTGTTATGTCTCTTAGTTGTTCTTGAACCTCGAATTCAATAATTTTTGTACCAGCCATCGTTTGAACTTGTCACTTTCACTTTCAATAAACCTGTCAACAACAGAATATACTTGTAGATATCGAATTGGGGTAATCTATCGTTTTAGCATTCACAATTAGTCCACCAAATATGGCCTATCATTTCACTGTCCTAAATAAAAATTACAAACATACCTTTACAGTATGGATGTGCACGAGTAGTTTTATAATGTGCCAAAAATGACAACTTCGCAAGAGAAATTTTTATTTAGTATGGTTTATCACAACAAACGGCCATTCAAAATGCTATTCAACACAAGAAGGGAACTAAACACTTCCAATACCAGCTTTAGCTTCTTATTTATTCATGTTTCTTCCTAATATATTCTTATTCTGGTTAAGTCGTAGTTTACAAACTAAATATTCTGGTGGGTGCGAACTATGCCTCTACTTGACAGTTGGTAGAGTAAGCTGTCTACCTATGTGACGCATGTTAACTGCTCATCAATCCACCTTCCATTGACGCCAGGGCTAAACAATTATTTTCATCAATCCAGTTTCTATTGAATCCAAAACTTAATTTCATCCATCCAGCTTCTATTTAATTTACAAAGTATTATTTCGATCGATCCAACTTCTTTATTTGAACACAGGAACGTTTTCATCAATCCCACAAAATTCCATTTAGGGAAACAATTTCTTTCATCAATCCAGCTTCCATTTTATTCGAGTGTCAATATCAAATAATTTAGCAACGTAAACTACGACTTTAATTACCACTACGACTTTACCAATTCTTATTCTGGTTGTTTTACGCTAAGCTTACAAACTCATAATTATTCTGGTGGGTGCGAACTATGTTAACGTTGAAATTATTTTGTGACGCTGAAACGATATGGTCGAATTGCTTTCCCAAATATACCTGTTTTGCAAACTCTATAGAACCTACCGACACACGAAAAACTGCGATCTAATTAAGTACTCGCTCGTCATTATAAAAAATAACAGTAAAATAATCTTGAAAAATATATCCAGAGCGTAGGCTATTACATCATAAGTAGAAATATAGGCTTACATGCATAGACCATAATTATATATTTCATATGACTTGCATGCAAAATGAAAAGGAACTTTATAATAATGAGTAGGCTATCTAAACACACCTGCTTTCCGATCACGGCAGACCTTAACTGAGAAAATTATAATTTTGCGATTTAAAATAATAAAATAAAGAATTATTTAGCAGAACACAACTTTTGGCTTTCAAAATCAAACAGGAACCTGATTGGTCCATGCCAAGGCGCGTGTTCTGTGCGTCAAGTGCATTATAGTTGGCGCCATCCAACTGATGACGTTATCGTCGCCTCAAGACCGCTGCAGCGCCTAATATTGTATTGTATTGTATTGAATTGTATTTGATCATTTATAAAACTTCTCGTAGCATAAGCCTTTCAGAAGCGCTCCCAGTGCGAGGTAGGCCTACTCCGAGAAAAAAGTTTTAAGGCGAGAGAAAGAGGAAGAGATAATGCTACCTGAGAGTATTGTAGAGCGTAGAGAAGGAGGAAGTCTTTTCTACAAAGAGGGACCTATGGACACAAAGGATCTGGATTGAGCCATTGTATTCCTAAGTTAACACGGATAACAAAACTCCCGCCAGTGCTACGACAAAATATCCGATCCATCCCACGAACTCACCAAACCTTAGCTCTTTTGCTATCTCGAGATCTCCACTGGTCTGAAGTCCACTCAAAACTGAAAACACTGCTTTTTCACAAATCTTATCCCGATTCCTTCTTTCCCCTCCCCTCCCTCGCCATTTCAACTCTAAACATCATCCGCCTCAGACGCGTCTAGACTGTCTGCCTGCCTGACTCTCCGGATATTGACCTCTGCCTATCGATTTTGCTTTGATAAAGCGCCTGTGAATAAGCTGGTTCACGAGACTTCGCTTTTCTGGGTGCTCTAGAAATTTCGAGTTTACGATTACGATTACATATTAAGTTGCTCCCACCAAAGAAATCAACTAGGCTACACGTAGCTATAATTATATATCTTCTTCGCCCACGGTCTCATGATATAATATTATATAGGGTCTATATAAGTAAGTAAGTAAGTGTGTTCTTTATTAAACGCTGGCAAACGCACGGCGCTGTACATACAAAGTTATACAAAGTTATCAAATAGTAGCGAAAAGTTAGCAAATAGTAAACTAAAAAACACTATATGGCTTAGCTGTACAACATCCTAGCCAGGAAACCACGCCTGGTCAGGGAATCAAATCTAGAAAGAACACGGTTATGTGAGCGTGGGCGCAAATCATGACCAGTATAATTATAGGACAGGGGTAATATATATAATATTAATATAATATTATATTCATGACCCTTATCCTTCATTACCTATAATATATATATAATATAGTAAGTACGTAAGTATAATTATTCTTTTTTGACCGGTTGTCATGTCATCGACAATAATAATGAGGAAACATTTTAGGTAGAATGCTGCCCTCCTGTTGATTTTGTATTCGTCTTATGATGTTTGCACACTAAAGCGCGGCTCTTCTGCAACCGGTCAAAAAGAATAATTATACTTACGTACTTACTTACTTTACCACACTTTACTGCGCATACTAACTGCCCATGGTCTATCTGGCCCTGGGCTTTACGATGTGGTGAGGGCGACAACGGTGGCACGCCTGTTGTATGCTGCTCCGGCATGGTGGGGCTTTGCCAGCCAAAGGGAGAAGGGAATGCTCCAGTCTGTAATGAACAGATTGATCCGTCAGCGATAGCCTACCTCCCAAGTGATAGCCCAACCTTTGAACAACTGCCTTAAAGCCGACACCTGCTTGTTTTCGGCGGTCCTGGCAAACCCGGGCCATGTTCTCCGTAGGTTTCTTCCTCCAAAAAGCTGTTGGCCTATTCCCTTCGACCCCGGTCACATGACCGTGTTTTACCTTTAGCTAATCATAATATGAAAAAAACTTTTATAGTTAGAATACTTTATTCATATTGACTATTGATTGTTTATTGTTTATTATATATGATGTATGTACACCAGAATGCGGATTGCAACTGGTTCAATAAAGAATATACTTACTTACTTACTTATATTTTAATGCATGTATGTACGCGCACTAAACTCGGAGTTTAATATTCCATGCACGGCCATTATGCTTATATCTCTGGAAACGATAAAGCATATAGACACTTTAAGGAAAACCTTAAGCCTATTAAACAGCACAAAATTTAATGTCGTCGCTTCAAGAGCAGGGCTGTTAAAGGCTTGGTTTTTTGGTTTTTGGTTTTTTTGGTTTTGGTTTAAAAAAAAAACCAAGAAACCGCAAATTTTGGTTTTTGGTTTTTTACAAATTTCAAAATTATAAATGCCAAAAATGTCGTCTCTTCAACTCTCTTGGCAATAATTGTTGTATGGTCTTTGTTAACTTCGTTTTATGACATTCTACGGTTCTACTGTTCTAGTTAATTTCATTTATATGCATCTGATTAATTTGAACGGTATTATGCCATTTTTATGAGTTTTATGATCCGAAATAGGAAAATCTTAGAAACAAAAAACCAAAAAACCAAAAAACCAAAAAAAAAAAAACCAAATTTTCATTTTGAAAAAGTTTGGTTTTTGCACCTCTGTTCAAGAGGTAGTTCCTCGCACCTGTGGTGCAGCTCACTCTACTCGTCGCTGTTCCTTGCTCTGCACCTGGAGTCGTTTCCGAGTGTATTCCGGAACATTAGCCCTACGTCTTGTACTTCCGGTTTTCCGCCATTGGCATTGCGCGATCAGTTAACGACGATTTGACGTTTTTTTGCGATTAGACAATTATTATACGTCGTTCGTTTTGCGGATTAAATTTAATTGATTTGTAAGTTGTCCTGTCTGACCGTGAACCATTCACTAAAATTCCGAACAATCTGTTTCAATCCACAATCGTTTGGTAACGTGAGGCGACGACTGTTTACTTAAACTAGGGCGTTCCTCTTCTTCAGGCGTCGCTGCAACGCTCGCCCCAATTGTCATCGGGTGAAAATAATTCTTGCCCTACCCGAGTTAATATAGACGTTGTTTATTGCAGTTTCTATAGACGGTAGTCATGGTGATATGATCAATTTTCTCTGGCCTTGAGACGGTCCCTCCTGCCGTAAGACTGTCCTGTTTGACTGGGGTTGAGTTGGGAGCGCTTCTGAGTAGACTGTCTTGAAGGGGCGCTATATAAAACTGCTGTAATAATAATAATAATCATAATAATGACTTGCACTAGCTTTCATCAAATCTAACAAGCCACAGTTGAAACCTATGGTTCACTTCTTGGATAATATTTCGATTTCCTATGCATGCTACCGTTAGCTTATCAATAGTATATTTGCCCCAGATTACGGGAGGAAATATCTTACCATAATGAGTATAAAATGTTTTGGTAAGAACAGAGTTGTACTGCATTAATTTGCTGAGCTATTTAAACAAAATTAATAATACTCATATAAACAACACTGGATAAAATATTAAAGATGATATTAAAGTAATATCTAATTAATAATAAGTTGCTATTAATATTAATGATGAATGTTATAAATGATAAAGTTTATAATAAATGGTAATGATGCGTAAAATTTTATATAAATGAAATCAGTGAAATTCCCAGCGCTGCCCTGAATACAAAGAAATCTGAAAACATTTAGATCTGCTACGATGGCAGCAGACAGCAACAGCGAACGGTCGGCATCTCCACAGAGCAGCAGTCATGACGGCAGCAACTTCGGCTCAGGGCCAACAATCACCTTACGATTCCTCGTTAACAGCAGGGTAATTATTGCGCTTCATCAGGTTATTATTACTATCTCTAGGAACCTGCAAAGCTTTGATATTCGATTAGGAAAGAATCGGATGATTGGAAAATGATGTCATGATTAAAAACATTTTCAAATTATGCCCCGTGACAGATTGTAAACTAATTGTTTTAACTGTTTACTGCGCATTGGTTTGTTGTTGAATTGCTGCGTGCACTGCCGTGCAGCACACTACGACATTTAACACTTCAGTGACTGTTGCAATGCAGCATCCAAATGGCCAATGAGCTGACATCCCTAACAGACTAACCAATAATGAGTGCACTTGCCGTATGCTGTCGGAGGGAAGATGAGAGAGAGAGGATTGACCACTCGGCCTCGTATGCCGAGACTAAGAAAATGGAAGATGCTAGCACTTCATACCAATGGCTGCCTCTAAGGCTAGCTTGGGGGACTGCTGTTCTGTTCTTGGTGACATCTACAGCAGCAGTGTTGAATGCACAAGGCATCAACCAATGGTTGATCACACCCAAGCTGTAAGCAGATCAATCTCCAGAACATCTGTGCATTGAGATTTCGTATGATGTGATTCAAATTGAATTGGCGATCAGTAATTTATGTAACATGAAAAACTATCCCTCAATTTCATCATTATTTTGAAATTTCTCTTGGTAATCAATAAATATGTGGCACTTATAAGATAATCACTGTAATCAATCACTCATTTAACTTGACATATTTTATTTATTCAACAGGAGGCTGGAAGTATCATCGGAAAGGTAAGTAATTTATGAGTAGGCTAATTGTTTGGTTGCATCATCCTCTTTGAGGGAAGTCATCCATCACGAGAGTTGGATTAAACGTGAAAGAAACATTTGAGAACTTTAAGTAATGATTGAAAATGGTGGAGATAATTTATGCAAACCCATTGCCACAACTGATGCTCCCAATTGCCACAACTGATGCTCCCAATTGCCACAGAACTGATGCTCCCAGTTTCCACTTGCTACAACTGCTGCTTCCACTTACCACAACTGCTGCTCCCAATTGCCACAATTGCTGCTCTCACACTTCGAAAAGTCAAGCTATCTTGGTGTGAAATAATCCAGAAAATACAGCTAGAATCGTGTAATATCCTTCAAGAGCCGCTCATTCATGCCACTGGGTGAGGCTGGGAGCAATTTTGAGTAGGTAACCTCTGACTGCCAGGGACATCTGAATTTTTCATCTGAATTGACAGAATCCCATATTAATGGACAGCATGCATGACTGTCCAGAGCGAATTGGAGGGGAAATTTAAATGTGTTCTTTTTCTTATATGCAGAAAGGAGACAATGTGAAGAAACTCAGAGAAGAGGTGAGCATGTTTTAATTTCAGTTAACATTTTACAAAGTATCCCTCTGTCATTAAGAGCTCCACACAAGTTGCAAAGGACCAATAAAACTTTCTCTATGGATGAAATAACTCGGTGAGAAACTGTTTTACGCAATGCACTGAGTGAGATGTTCTCTAATATGTAAAAACATTTCAGTTTTTGCGGTATGAGAAATCCATCTGCCAGTTTTTAGCTTGCTTAAGCAAATTTATGTTCAAATGTTCAGATTTTGGATTCTTTTCATTCTGAAAACCTTGTTAATTTTTCTGCTCAATTAAGATGTCTTTGTGAGACACTTAAAACGCACTATGTTAAGGTGTCATGATTCATATATACATCAGCAACCTGTACATGTGCAATGCGCATCTAATGTTCTTGTAGAGTGGTGCTAAGGTCAGTATTTCTGATTCTTCGAGCATCGAGCGCATTGCCTCTGTTACCGGATCCTCAGCCCAGGTCGTCAAAGCCTTCAACATGATCTGCGATAAATTCGAAGAGGTCTGTGTTTCTGATTTTCTACTCAATTTGGAAACACAGATATTTCTATGTTCAACTGATTGGCAGATCACCTATTATTTCATTGATTGATGGAATGATAGGAATTTTTACTCCACTGTTGTGCTTTTTCTGACTTTGTGAGTTCCTTGCCTGATGGCAACATGATCAAAAATGGTCCTGAAAAATATTGAGAAAAATGTCAACAGAGAAGAATGATCCTGGTTTTTGTGAATTTGGAAATGTTTTCTTGTCTCAATTGATGTGGCTTCTAATTTAGAAGTCTTTCATAGCAAAGGCCTAGACTGGCTGCGAATCTAAGACAACCTCGATATAGGTCATATAAATTTTTTTGAATTTGTTTCTGTAAGTAATTAACAATATATTTGGAAACAATGATCAATTCTGTTGCTTTAACACTCCCATCCTTCAAAACGTGTTCTATTTTAGTACAATATTGCGATGTTTTCCAACCTAGTTGTCGTGAACCTGCTCTAGGAGTGCCGCAGCTGGATGTTTTTACAGCTTTTCTGTAAAAAATTTGGAAAACTGTGCCATGAATCACTCCTGGCATAGGCCTATGTGACTATTTTCTTTTTAACTTGAAAACTGTAGTAGAAATAATTGTAACTCTGTGGTTCAATTTAATTAATAACAGACTAACTAGAAGAAAAATAAATGAAATTTAGTCCGTTTGTATTGACTGAATGACTGTTGGTTAAGGATGCCCTGAGCTGAAGATGTTTGGGAGCGACTGCTTTATTGTGCCTGTGTCCGTTTGTGATTGGTAGGATACACGGAGGCAGGACAGCAGTGCAGACTCGGCGTACTCGGTGACCTTTCGACTAATTGTTCCAAACGTCTGTTGTGGTTCTCTCATCGGAAAGAGTGGAGCCAACATTAAGGAGCTTCGTGAGGTCAGCCACTTCAAGCGGCTTTTCTCTAGATGTTCTTGATTTTGGGTGTTTGGTTTCATTTCTCTATTCTTGTGTGCATTATGCATATTTGGCATTTCTTATGCGTGCTTGATGTCTCTTCTGTGTAACTGATGAGACATCAGTTACACAGAAGAGACACACTGTTCAGGTTGCTCTGGTCTTTGAGTGTGTTTTTGGATTATTTGGGTTTGTTTTCTGAGTAGCTGAGTGTACTGTGGGCCTGTTTTTATCAGGATTTGAATGTCATTTTCTGTATAATTGATGTGTCACAAGTACTTGGATTTGTTTTTCAAGTATTTGAATGCATTTCTTGAATATCTGGATTTATTTTGTGAGTATTTCAGCTTGTCCTGGGTGTATTTGTACTTGGATATTTGGTTGATTGAGCATATATGGATGTCTTTTTTGTAAAAGTGACAACTGTCTTTCGAGTAGTTGGGTTTGTTTCCGAGTACTGGGGTGTCTTTTATGAGTACTTGGGTGTCTTATGATTACTGGGTTGTGTTTTTATGAGTACTTTGGTGTTTTTCTGAGTACTTGGGTGTCTTTTATGCATAGGTGTCATACTGGGTGTTTTTTCTGAGTATTTGTTGTCTTTATGTATAAACGAGCTCTGAGACAAAAGCACAGAAAATGTATGTTGTAATGTTAAGAAATGTTATTATGCAGTGTTAGTTAAGTGAGGCATTGTTGTGTGTTGTTTCTCAGATGACGGGAGCCACTGTTCAGGTTGCTAACGACATGTTGCCCAACTCAACGGAGCGCTCGGTTACGGTTTCCGGGACAACGAATGCTGTCATGCAGTGCATCCAACGACTCTGTAGCATTGTGGCCGAGGTAACCTATGACCTTTTAACACAATGCAGTTGTTCATTCTTCTGTCATTCAGACAACAAGGGCTATTGTTATTATTATTATTATTATTATCCAAGATGGCAACCAAAGGCAACCAAAGGCTAGATCATGCGACATTGAAGAACAGCTGCAGCGACCAGTTCCTGTGAATGCTCTGAATGCCTGCAGTGCTAGACAAGTTCTGACCTTCGACCTCTGCCTCCTGCTGACCGTAAGATGGAAGGAAGAAGGACTTGGATAATAATAATAATAATAACTATTGATGCCTTGTTTAGTGGACATTGGAAGATTCTCTAGCTTTCGTTCCTCACTCTGAATTGTTTAGCAGTGGAACCCTGTCTTAATTTGCAAGTTAATTAGAGCTTTTCTTGATGTCGTTGTATTTTGTGTTGTAGAGTAAGCCATCGACGTCTGTCATTCCGTATCAGCCTCAACTGTCGTCGGCTGCCTTGACCGGCATGTTCAACGGAGGAATTGGGGTTCGGCCTCAGATGGGGTTGTCCAACATGGGAGGCAACAGAGGGGTATTCTATTCTTATAAATTGTATTAAATTATAATGTATTATATATTGTATTATTTTGAGTTGTATAATATATTATATTGTAATGTATTGTATTTTGAATTATTTTGTATATAGTATTGTGTATTGTATTTCATTATATTGAATTATATGGTATTGTATCTGCTAATTTATATAGTTATCCTTAATGTGCATAGTTGCATAGCTTGGCAGCAAATATAGGGACAAGTCAATTACACTAGAAAATTTGGTTATGTGATGTGGTAGCTGATTTCTTGATTGCTTGGTCCATAATTCAGAGCATACTGGTTCAAGCCTTAGTTGGTTACTGTGTAGGAATGTTGAGCAACTCCTTGATTCTCAATTGCTTGGCTGATGCATTATCATTAAACAGTGGCACTTAGAAAGTATGGAGATAATAAAGATGTTATGTTGCAACATCATGTAGCATGCCCAATGTAGCATAAATGTTTATGTGAGGTTACAATTTGTGTGTGCACGGTAGCTGTTAGGGCTTGAATACATGTATGTATGTATGTGTAAGGACACTTTACTGCTGCTTACAAGTAATAGTAATGTGTTGGTGTTGTGGTTTAGATGTCGAAAGGTCCTCAACAGCAGGGAATCATGGGTGATGTACCGCCTTTGTTTTCGACGCCTCCGAACCTCTTCCCCGGAAACTATCCAGGTCAGTCTCTACCTTTGTGTTTGTCATGGTATATATAAACTAATACTTGTTCATAATTATATGGAAAAAATTCAAGTAAAGTTTTATCTGGACTATTTTGGTTAGAAGAAGAAGAAGAGCAGATAGCAGTACTTTAACACGTTGACCATTAGGGACGTGTTTGCACATCCCAAATTAGGTAAGTTCAGACTCTAGGGACATGTATATACGTCCCTAAGGTGTTCACTATTCAGAGGTAGTTGAGTGTCCCACTAATGTTTCCTGCTGCTTATAAGTAATGGTTGACATGCGCTGCTACCTACCTATGTAAGATTATTTTTGGCAGTGTCCAGTGACTACAAATGGAATGAATGAAGCGTCTTTTGTTGTGTCAGCCATCGTCGTGTAAGTGTTTTGTGATATGAATTATTTGAAAAAGAATTGGTTTAATGTACAGGAGGCTGTGAAGATGTGTGTATCAGGTGATGAATCTATAGCCTATATACGATAGTGACGATGATCGGCCAGCAATTATGAAATAAGTGATGATAGTCATGCAGCTAAATTGTATGATCCATCACCCACTCACTTGGCCCCTGCTATGTCTGAAGTTGATTCTGACGAATGAGATAGCGGTCCTCAACCAGCGCTATGTGGATGTTATCCCAGCAACTGCAACCAAAGCAGGACTTGCAAGAAGTGTGTTGTTTATAGTAAGCATGAAAAGCGCAAAGACACATGTTGTTTAAACTTGCCCCTGCTGTGTGTAGTGCAATGTTTCAAACGGTTTCTCAAATAAAAGGAACAGTTATTTTTGATTTTTTGAAAAGAAGGATATCAAGCAAACATTAAATAAATTGTTTTTTTACGTATATTAGCCGCTTCTGGTCAATAATTGGGCCCGCAGTCAAAGTACTACGCTAGCCGTGGAGCTGCCATGGGTATGAAGTCTTAGTGACTTCATTTTCTTAGCCTCGGCATATGAGGGCAAGGGGCCAGTCCTCTCTCTCGCCATCTCATCTTCCCACCGACAGTGTACGGTCAGTTTACATTATAGCGGAGTAGGGTAGGGTTCGCAGGTGGAGCAGAAATCTCGAATCAAATTCTGGTGGTTGTTTGAACCCCAACCTCTCGAATAACAGTCCAGCATGCTAACTACTACACTATTGGTTAACTATATTTGAAATCTTGGACAGCCCATTAAATATGATGTCATTATGACATGATTTTTGAACGGACTCATGAAACTGTTGAAATGCCGATGAACGAACTGCTTAATAATAATAATAATAATGATAATAATAAAGATAGTTATCCCATTGTATAGATGTTGTCTTGCATTGTCACGCAGCAATGTTAGGCGGTTACACAAGCAGTCGATCACAGACGCAGGAGATCATTGTACCAAATGAAATTGTTGGGACTATCATCGGAAAACAGGGAAGCACGATTAACGAGATCAGGTAAGGGACATTTAATTGTCATCTATTTAAAAGAAATGATGTAATAATTGATTAAAAATTGTCCAAGAACGTTTGTAGCAGCATTAAAATAATGCTCTGTTGTCTAATGGACACCGAGGCTGACTTGTTAGAGCGTTTACCTTGTAACATGGAGAGTATGAGTTCTATCGTCCTCCCCTGAGACGGTTATGGTTTAGGGATGTCGATCAAGTCCTTTACGCATCATAATGGCTACAGTGGTTAAATTCAGCTGAACATTGAGATCTGTCACCTAAAAGAGTAGACCTGTCACTAGTGATGTGAGCGTGAAATATTTCATTTGAAATATTTCATTTCTGACAGTTTTTTTTGAAATATTTCAATGACCAAAAAAACAACAGATATTGGAGCACACAAATTGGCACAATGTCTTCTTTTGTAAAATTTTGTTCGAGATTATTATTGAGTTAGTTGACATAGACTGAAAATTTGTCTCGGTCACCAGTGTTTGAATATGATTGACTGTGTCCTAGGCTAGCAGAATTAGCTAAAATCACATTTATTTATTTATGACAAAACAAGTGATTATAATAAATGTTAAGCATAACAATGAACAATAACATCTACTTTATTAGATCAAACTGTAATTTGTGACATTTGGTGAATAAAATATGTTTTTCAACATATAATGTAACTCTCATAAAAGTCATTGACCAAGATATCAGTCGAATTAAATTCGAATACTCAATGCTCAAGTCATTCTTAAAAACAGGTAATTAGGAATAAATTGAGTATCTCGAGGATGGTCATCACTAACACAATAATGCATATAATATGTAATATGAGAGAAATAAATAAACTGTTATTATGGTTGTAATTAGTTGTAAAATGTAAAGAAAAAAATAATTTCAAATGTTTCAAAGAAAACTGAAATATTTCAAATAAAACTGAAATATTTCATTGAAATATTTCAACGCCAAAAAAAACATGTTTTTTTACATCTCTACCTGTCACATAAATTCGCCAGACAAGCTTCAGCTTTAGATTTGTAAACTTTGGAGATCCGGCACATCTGGATTAGCAATTTAACGACTGAAAAGCTCGGCAACATTGATTAATGCTTGGTCATTAGATACATAGGCATACAGTATGTCGGTAGTTACATTTGCCTCCTCTTGCTTTTTATATACTGGAACTTCGATTGACTAATGACCCCAATAACCAGATTTTGCCAATGGTCTGGTCTGTGAAGTTGCCTCCTCTTGAATTAAAGTCTCGCTATGTCGTGATCAGATAGCATTACTTAATTAATGCATAATAATAATATCAATAAAATTGCTTTTCAGTAAAGAAACAAGCTTGTGTGAGAATTTTTAACTAAAAATAATGAAATCAATAAAAAATCACTTCATTAAAGAAAGAAGCTTGTGTGAGAAAACTAAAAAATATACTGAAAATGCAAAATATCTGTTTGAAGGCAACATTCACAAGCAATGGTCAAGATCGCCGACGCCGAGGAGGGATCTAAGGATCGAAAAGTGATCATAACCGGTTCGCCAGCCAGCATCAGTGCCGCGACGTATCTCATCAACACAATTCGTGCTAAGTACGAATCTTCTCCAACGAGGGTCTGACGCGCGTCAAACGAAAGAGCGGTTCCATTCGGCCGAACATTTGGCTTGTTGCGTTCCGTTGCGTTTCGTTCGTCGGCTTGCGAGCAAAAGCAGAAGATGGGTAACTGGGAGCGTATCTGTGGCGAGCTGTGAGTTGTTACTAAAATCTGTTGGGTTATATTCTGTTTTCTTTTAGTTGCTACTTAACGCGCGTGTGTCTTTTTTCTAATTCGGCCGATCTCTCTTGGCAGCATCACACGGTGCTATCGTTACCGAGAGTTGGACGAAGGTTCTAGAAGTGATATATAGATTACGGGGATTTAGTGTAGGTGAATGTCGATCAATAGAAAGCTTTCTGGCAATTGTTTGATTTAACCGAGAGACTTAGTGACTCAGGAAGGTTTGGTGTGTGAGTTTGTTGTGGTTGTTGATGCTAGATTTGTTTGTGTGATTTAGGCGAGAAACTTTTGTGGGGTTGATGAAAGATTTGTTTGTGTGATTTAGGCGAGAAACTTTTGTGGGGTTGATGAAAGATTTGTCTGTGTGCTTTAGGTGAAAAAATTTGGTGGGATTGTGTAGTTTCAAAGCCTGTAATTGTAATCTGAATATATTTCCATCTGAGAAGCGTACATGCATGAAACTGTATGGCACGATTACTTTACATATGCAAAACCGATTATTAAATGAGGAAGTAAATCAACAGGTCAGCACAACTAAACATAACGAAAGATGCATCAATTCATAAAACTGTTTCTGAGCGAGATCTATCAACGGGTTGCATAAAAGGACGGTGTCATTTGTAAAGCAATTATCCGAGTCTCGGTCGGGAGAAAACCAGTTGTGGTCTTTGGGATTTAAAAAAATCTGTTCTGCCTTTGTAAATGCTATTTATTTGAGTTCGTGACAGAATGTAACGCGTTGACTGCTATGCTTGGCATATGCTGTATGTAAAGCTGCTTCACACTGATGTAGAATAATTCACTTGTTGCTCTGTTCTCGAACCGTAATCTGTGCTGATTGTCAGTTAAATCTTGTTTATCCGGAGATCATGTTACGCGGTTTGGTGCTAACATTGACTGCACTTAGCGTGGCATAGCATTAAGTCACATTGATTTCAGTCTGTTGGTTTTTCCTGGTTTGCTTTGCTTGACCATTATTCATGCAGAAATATTGTTGAACATGACTGCAGTGAATCAGATTCACTCTGCAATATGTGATGCACATGTTAAGGAAATGTAGATTGTTTAACATTTAATTCACATTACGTAAAGTTGATGATTTCGTACACAAGGATGTGATCAAATGTTAGCCAGTTATAATAACCATTAACCAAGAAGTGTTGATCATTTAACATCAAACAGATTTAGCGTTGCATTCTGTTGATTAGGTAAATCATGTGCTTTACGAATGCCCTGTACAACACGCAAGAGCATATTCAAGGGTATTGTAATACTGCATATGATGTGCAGACTGCGAATGCTCTATATAAATATTTAGTTACGTTGCCATGCTATACGGGTCGGTAGGGGATTTGCTAGTATTGTCTTGTAGAATTGTTAATATTAATTAATGTGCTGATTAATATTACTGAATATTATTTTTACTGGTATTGTTGTTAGCGTTAGATTGCTATTGTGGAGCGATGGAGATGCTGTGAAAGCTAAACGAACGGCCAAAGAGTTGCGGTTTTTGTGTGCTTAATTTTACTTATTAATGCTGCTAAATATTAAATAAATTTGTAATTTATTAAATTGTTCTGAATTTTGATAATCGGAGACTGATATTCATGGTGTTTTTCAGATTGTTATATTGCTGTATCCATTTTAGCTGGAAAATATTATTCTTTTCAATGTGTTATCATTGGAATGTGCTTCTCCAGACTTTTCCTTTATTATTATTATTATTATTAATTATTATTGAGAAAGACTATTTATTTTCACTTGTTATAATACATTTTACAAAACTATTGTTGTATATGAATTCCTTAAAAAAAATAAGTTTCAAATATTCATATCGTTTTATCAATTGTTTTCATTCTGTAAAGAAATGCTTTAGAGGTATTATCCTAATCTGAATTGCCTAGCTATTTTCCTAATTAGTTATTTGCTTATTCTTAATTTATGATCATTATTTATCGTTAATTGGGTTATAGTTGACTTGTGTAAACCATTCTAAATATTCTATTGGCTACCAATACACTTCATCTGTTTGATATTGTTTGTTATTAATATTATTAATATTGATAGTATCCCTATTGTTTTTAGAATTTCTTGTACAGCTGAACATTGCCTAAGCACTGTGTACTTTCCATAAGAATTTATTCAGTTAGTTCTAGGATGTTCAAATTGTCATGCTTCTCGAGTTTCTGCTTTGATTTCCAGCAAGAACTGAGCAGAGTTTATGTGCTCATATGCTTACTATATATATATACAGAACTGCGGTTTGCCTTACGATGTTTTTCATTTTAGCTCTATAATTTGTAGCTTGAGCCTGTTTATATCCCTTTAAACTATTATTTGATTACTATGATGGGAGAAGAGGATATTTAGAATGCTTTGAGTAAGAGAAAATTAAAATGGATGGGATTATGTGGTTTGTATGGACAAAGATAGAGGAGCCAACAAAGTGATGAGGTGGTTTCTGGAGGGGAAAAGAAGGGGAAGACAGCGGAAGAATTTGCCCGGAGAACATCGGAGATGATTTGAGGTACTTGGGGATGTCATGGGTCAAGGCCGGAAGACTGGTGATGGACAGGGAATAGTGGAGAAGCTTTGTTGTCCAATGTGTAGACCTGCAAGTACTAAGTAAGTGCAGTGACTGTGGCTTCTAAGAGAATATGTGACACCTGGACGTTTTGAGTGATTTATGCACCAGGTTTTGTTTTTTGTTTTGAGTATGTGCAGCAGGTTTTATGTTTTGATGTAGGAGATTTTTAGCTGTGGTCAGTCTATTGTTCTAAAATGGGTTTTTGTCATTCTCAATGGGTTTTTGTCGTTCTCAAATGGGTTTTTGTCACTTTCAAATGGGTTTTTGTCGTTCTTAAATGGATTTTTGTCACTTTCAAATGGGTTTATGTCATTCTCGATGTTTTGTCAATCTCGGATGGGTTTTTGTCATTTTAAATGGGTTTTATCATTCTCAAATGGGATTTTATCATTTGAAACTGGTTTGATTGAGATAAATCGCTGTTATAGACCTACTGTTTTGCTCTGGCGTTTGCACAACTCTATCTCAGACCCTGTTGAACTTTCACCTCTGCCCCACATTCTGAATTACTATAGCTTACACGCATGATACTTGTAAGGGCTTAAATTAAAAATATAAAGAAAATTAGTTAATGCAGGAGCTGTTAACTAACTTATTTACTGCTGTTAATGAGTAATTTGTTATTTTTACTGGACCAATCTGGTATTGACCTGATTTGTGATGTAAATTTGGTGCGCCATTCGTTCATACCTTGTGCTTTGGACACTGGCTTCATTACTATGCTGTTAGTTTTTAATTTATTGGAAATTATTAATTAATTAGTAGATATTACTTATCTATGAGAAGTTATTAATTAATAGAAATTATTAGTTAATTAATAACTTCTGTAGTGTCGGTGTTGATTGCACAAGGCACCAGCCAATGACACATCAGACTCGAGCCATAGTCAGAGTGACATTGTCCATAGTGAGCAGGGGCATATAAGAGATTGTATACACCCTCTGAAATGGGGCAGATTTTAGTTTCCTTATTTATAAGGAAACCCAATTCTCATTGTGCCCAAGAGACACCAACCGGTGGTACTTTGTGCTAGTGATGTGAAATGATTTTTTACCGGTAAAAATCCGGATTTTACCGGTAAAAAATCCGCATTATATTTTACCGTGGTAAAAATGGTAAAATATGGTAAAAAAATGATTAAAATGGTAAATGCTTAAACTTTTATTTCTTTTCACTTAGGGCCTATTAAGTAACATAAATAATATTATTAGTATCAATATTCACTTAAGGTTTTCAATGTCAGCTTCATTCACAAGATTGTAGCAACTGATCATAGGCTTGGGTGTTGCTCAGATATATGCCCTAGATGCACTTTGCTGTGTAAAATTCTTACTTTCTTTCTGTTCACGGGCTCATCACTCGTTGACAAGTAATGTTGGATGATTGCTGAATTGTGTTGAAATAATACACGGTTAGTTCTTCCAAAATTTCAACTTGTTTTCATGCACTATTTTCTGTAGAAGAAATCTACCTATGAAATCTCCCAGCAAGTGGCAAGTAATATTAGGCTACTGTAGGGCCTAATAGACAGCTACATTTGGAGCCTACGTATCTACTATTTCTCTAAATTCTACCTACTAGAACTGATAAGTTGTAGCATTTTAAAGTGAATGAGACCTGATATATAGGCCTACCAAATATCAGAGAAGTTTTCATCTGGGCTGAATCACTAACAACAATTATTGCAATTTGTGACAGTAGATGAAAACTCACTTTGTAATAAAAATGTGTTTTTCCAAAACAAACTATCTATTTAGCAACTGAATAGGACTACTAAGGCATTTCAATATTTGTCTGTAACTGATAAATGGCTAAACACACCGTTGGAGAACATAACCAAGATGTTACATTACTTACATCATTTTTTACCATTTTTTACCATTTTTTACCAATTTTACCGGTAAAAAATACGGATTTTTTTACCGCAAAATTATTTTACCGGTAAATTTACATCACTACTTTGTGCTACCTCTGAGAGTGCAGAGTTCGATTTCGAATGTTTTGCTGGACTTTGTGCTCTGACTTTAAAAGTTTAAATGTGTTGGTGTCAAAGAGAACAGTTTTGGTATATTTCTGGAAAGCTTGGTTATAGTTTGGTGCAAACGGAATAATGGTTTGACTATTTTGCACTGAATTGCCTTTTGTTTATTTTATTTGGTATGTTTTAGCAGATGGATTTGTGGAATTTGTTCTGTTGTATGGTCAAATGTGCACTTTTGAACTTTGGAAGGAGGGCAATATCAAATGCAGTTGTATTGTATTGGAAAAAACGTGGAATGTGTTCTTGGTGTTAGAATGGGAGAATAGAATGAACGGATTCAGAGGAAGGAAAGAATGGTTTGCATCGAGTGCTAGGTGGATGAATACTCTTTGTTATGAATCTAACAGAACGGAAGATTGGATCCTGTGGTCTGAAACTAAACTGATCTTTGTTCATTTGAGCTGTGGGAATGTTATAGAATGTAAAAGATATTGATGTGGAAGACAATACAGTTACACTTGGTGTTAGGCAATGACGAGAAGAATGTTTACAGATCACAGACAGATGCTCGAATCTCGGTTCAGACAAGAGACAATTGTTACTGTAAGAAATGTTTTCTACTGCCTGTCTGTTTGTTAGTTGAACTGAACATTGTTGGTTGTAGAAACTGACGGTTATGAGGATGATAGAAAAGTCTTGATATTTAACTTATTTTGTATCAATATTGGATAAAATTCAGAAAGGGGTTTGAGATACACAGCAGCACTTAGTGCCAAGAGACCAATTCGAAAGGTTTAGCGGCCGAGTGATTCCCAAACTCCCGACGAGTTAATGGTATTTGTGAAGGACATAAGCTTAACTGATGAGTCATTGAAACTGAGCTTGTCTAGACCTATTTTTGCTTAATTCAGGGTAGCTTATCAGCATTTCTTTATCTACAGTTGGGTGCAAATCCAAATGCTTCTTACAGAGTTGACAATTTGGAGTGGGTAAGCAAAGTGTTGCGCTGATTGTGCCTCTCTCAAAGATTCTTTGACCATTTGAGCATTTGTTTCTCTGAGGACTTGTTCACAGATTAAATATGCTTATATCCGATCATTCATGTGTTGCACTTCAACAACCTTGTAAGGATACTGCAGCGTGGCTACACAGCAGCTTTAGAAAGGTGTGTCTGAAGAAAAGCCAAGAAAGTTTCGTGAATTGTGTTGGCACTGAGGTAGCCATGCTGCAGATCTGTTTTTCTTCTTGGTGTCCTGTGTCATTTCGCTATCAACTTAAAGCATACCTTTTTCGATTGGCTTATCCAGCACAGGCTCCCTCTTCATTTCATTGGACATACTTTTAGATATTGACAACCTCACAAAGATTACTTCCTGATAACTTTAGAACTTTGTGTAGGCTGTCTTGATGGACTGACCTTCCAGATGTTGACCTGATCAGGGCTTGCCTTTGGTTGATGCCTTGTGTGTTAGACACCAATGCTATACAAGTTACGCATTAGTAACAATAACAGCGTCTTGTGTATTGAACACCATGGAAGTTGTAAATTGAACAATAATCTGTGGGTTTACATTGCTAAGTGCAGTGCATGATGTCTTAATTGGCATTATTTTAATGTATTATTCTTTAAAACTGTAATGACAAGAGTGTACTAAAAGCGGCTGGAAAACCAATGCAGCTCATGGTTGATGTGTTGTAATGTGTAAGTAAGAAAGAGAATATAGATAACTCTGACCTTATGGACTGTTCCAAAATTAAGGTCAACCAACGCAAGAGTTCTTGAAGTGGGGCTGTATAAATTATCAATTTGTAGCTGTTGTATAGCATCACTTGAAGTTTGCTTTTCATGCTATATAAATGCTAAATATTCTAAAAGGTCGATGAAGAAATGGTCATTATAGTTGCAGTATTTATCTTCAAAAATTTGCATGTAAATTTACCAATGCTTCAGTAAGTTTGGAAGGGGTCTTAAATTTCATTAATTCTAATATAATTACAGTGATTTTAGAGTAAAATTGTAATGGTAGTCGAAACTAGGGTTGCAGAACTTTTAACTCGGACTACTGCGTGAATGCATCTTCTTTAAATTTGTTTATGAGTAAAATTGGCCATGCTTTGTGTCGGTTTCTTAGTACTTGTGTGACAAAGTTTCACTAGAGATTTTTTGTGCTAGGAATACGATAGGACTAATTTAGACATTTAAATTGATTTTTTATAGAAATTTGGTATTTTGTTGACGTTTGTTATTATGTTATTTTACCGAATTTGTACTTTTACATTAGGGTTGTTGATATTTTCAATCTAGTTTTGTCTTCTCTGACTGGGTTTTTGCTAACTTTGTAATTTAGATGGAACTTTGATTTTCCTAATCATCAGATCAAACGATTCCTATTTGAAATCATTTGGGCAACTGGATATTTACATTTAAAGTATAGTAATAATGATGCTTTTAATGATGCTATCACTGTTTAATGATGACAGTAATAATGATTTTAAAAAATGCTGAGAAAAGCGTGAAAGCATCAAAGACTAGCTGTTCCTAGTCGGATTTCTATGATTTAATTTAGAGCACACACTATAAATTCTTCAATAGTAATAACATTTATTTAAATGTGTGTTAATAACAGTCATTCTAGATTAATTGTTTGATCTCTGGGATTTAAAAGAAATCGCATTGGAAAGTAGCGTGCTTGGTTAAAAACTATTTTGTTACTATTCTGCAATATCTTGACAGATTCTACCCATTCCAGAACTGTGTTTATTTGAAGAAGCTTCTACAGTTCTTATGAATCATATCTACTCTGAAAAATAATAATAAACTACTCTACTACCTTCCAACAACTTACAAATTAAATAAAAACATAAGATATCAGTTAAAATATCTACTAATACTAATGCTAAGTTATAAATATTATTTTAATGCAGTGCAGAATTGGGACATTTTAAAAGAAGTTCAATGATTTTCTGTGGGAAAATTATTTCAGATTGATACTTCACAGCTTCTAAAGGGACATAAAACCTTTACGGCAGAAAACCCAGTCACAGAAACTTTAGTCCAAGCAACTTGCAAGTGGAATTTTTCTGTTGATTTTGTTGTATTTAGTTACCAAGGCTGTACTGTGTGTGACTAGTATTTGTTACTTTGCCTACTAAGTTTCTCATTTTATTTTGATTGGTTTTGGGAATTTAGACAATAAACATGTCAGATAGAACAGTAGAATCTGTAGAGAAATCACACGGTGTACAGTTTGACCCTGACTGGAATTCTAGTACATGTATAGTTTCAGATGTTGAATGACTTGTTGCACGGCTTATTTTTGACGCAATGTCGACGTCGTATTCCGCAACTAGTTATTCGTAACGGCAAATAGTTTAAACGTCCGCTTTGTGTTGTTGATAAGTTGCTGGGAGATAAGATAACAAATAAGATAACAGATAGGATAACGGATGAGATAACAGATGATGATGATGAGTTCTCTGCGCAAAGGCAGGTCCATTGGCTTTTTATGCCACCCCGGATGAGATGAGTGAGGTGGTTTCCCATTGCCTTTTGCCTTCCTCACAGACAATTATGGCAGAGCAACTTGTGTCAGTGGTTGGCTACACAGTGGCTTGAGGTAGATTCGAACCTTTGGCCCTCCGGTTGCAAGGCACAGGACATACCACTACACCACCGCATCCCACTAAAGATAACTGGAAAGATAACTATTGCTAGCAAAGTTAATTAGCAAGTTTTAATTCTTGGTTAGGCGAGCGTCTGTGGAATTCAATGCCATTTGGTGCCACACACAGTTTTTCAGAGGCAGTAGGTCTAAATGGGTCACAGGGTAAAGATGATCGAGTTTTTAATAGGTGTCCTTTGATTGCTTAACTGAGAGAGTTGACATATAAAAATCTCATAAGCAACTTGGAACAAAATATTCAACTCACTATAATAGCCTATTGTTCGACACCAAGGTCTTGAGCATTATTTTCATTGTTTGCTAGAGAATATAGAAGCAAAAGCAAACAAATATGTGAATTCGTTTAGAGGTCCATTTTTGGACATCAAGTTCATTACCATTTTTCTTTTAATTACAGAAATTTAAACAATAATTTTTATTGCAAGTTTTGCATAAGAGTGATCGAGAACCTAAATCTTTGGAGTCGAGAGAACAAATTCATAAATATTTACAGGTTTTTACTAATTTAATCAAAAAAGCTTCCCAAACTTTATCTGCTGGAATAGAGGCCAGGAAGTTGTGATGGTTATGCGAAGCAGAACTTTGAAGAAAGTAGACCAGATTAAATGGCATCAAGTGCTGTCTCAGTAACAAGATTTTTCACGGTAAATGTAGGCCTAGTCCCTACACGTTTTCTATTGAGAACGCATTGCCTCGACCCTGCTCAGTTTTCAATGGTTTGATTGTGTGAGATCCTTCAACACCGCTCTTCGTTTTAATGGGCGCAGCGCCATTATTTTAAGGTCGTCGTTTTTGATAACTGAAACAAATAAACACACGTCATAAATATTTATTATGATTAGAAAATGCCGTCATAAAGAAACAGGAGAGAAACAGACAGGCATAGACCTACCATAGATATCTGAGGCCTACAGACAGACAATGAATACATAGGAAGGCAGGAACATAGGCAGAGCCAGAGAGAAACAGACTGACAGACAGAGAGGAGGGGAGAAAAATAGAGAAAGCCAATTATGTCATTACATGTCTCGTCGCTACGCGACAGTTGGCTACATGAATAGATCCGCAATGCCCAGTGTTTTCTGTCGCGTGCCGCGTTCATTAGGCCAGCGCCCACAACAGGGCTTTTTAAAAGAGTTTTTAGAACTGCACAACGTATGCTCTCTTTTTCAAAAACCCATGGTAAATTTGTCCCAGCTGGATGGCAATGACCTTTTTAAGCAATTTTTCACTGCACAAAAATTCTTTTACAGTTGCACAAATTGATTTAGAACTGCACATATTGTGTAGAACTACACGCTAAAAAAAAGCCCTGGCCCACAAGTCCGGTCCAGTCCAGAATGTTGTCGATCCACGAAATGCTCGGTCTTCCTCGTCCTCAAACACCTTCCACTAGACCCGGGTTCCGCGACAACTCGTCGAACGACATTTCGTATAACGACACTTCGTCTACGACAATTCGTATAACGACATTTCGTCTACTAGTGTATCTGTATCCATTACGGCTAATCAACAGAGGCCGCTTTCTTATAGTTTCGCTAAAACGTGCTATATATTCTCAGGAATCCAGCTTCTAATTACTGACAAAGATTATTTTCATCAATCCAGCTTCTGTTGAATGGAAACCTATTTTCATCCGGGATGCATCCAGGTTGATTTCCAGCTTATTTTTACGTGAAAAATTATTTTGATCAATTCAGCTTCTATTTCAACACAGGAATGTTTTCATCAATCCCACTTCCATTTCGGGAAACAGATTTTTTCATCAATCCAGCTTCCATTTTAAAGTGACAATATCAAATAACTTAGTAGACGAAATGTCGTTCGACGAATTGTCGCTCGACGAAGTGTCGTAGACGAAATGTCGTTCGACGAGTTGTCGTGACACCCCCTAGACCCGTCATCAGGCTGCTCTCGATGTTGTCGTGCGGCTGTCTTATGTATGGCCAAAATATAGGCTAGTAGTTTTCATGTGCGCCAATAGTTCCTGTCTGGCCCCCGCTGATGTCACGTGTACACCCGTTCGTTAGTATCAATCAATCTGTTCAATTAACACTTGCCAGGATTCGTATAGCCTACGTAGGCCTACACTACAACAAACCGTGCTAAGAGCAAAGTTGAGGTTCTTTGGTCATGTCATGCGATCAGATGGTTGGAAAAGGAAATGATGTTAGCATATGGAGAGGGAAGGAGAAAACAAGGACGACCAAGGGAAAAGTGGATGGACGAGATACATGAAACAACTGGAATGAATTTGGCAGAACTGAGAGATGCGACGGCGGACAGAAGGAAATGGAGAGGCTTGATCATGAAGGTCGCTAAAGTTCCAAGAACTGACAGCACAAGGTGACAAGGTGACGTAGGCCTAGCCTATGTACTACGTAGGCGTATACATGCTTGCGTGCATGCATAGGCCTATAATAATATTTACATAAACAGGCTGCTTAAATGAATGCATACAAACACAATACAAACCTACGTACAATAAATGTGACGTTTTTTGTTGTTTCAATGGAAACATTATGTATGCCTGCATATACGTAGGCCTACCGGCCGTATACCCTCCACTTTTTGAAGAGTTTATAGGCCTATAATTATGATGGCCAACGGAACCGTTTAAAGCTACAGTTAAGATCTGGTATTATTTTCCACACATCAGTACTGACTTCAAATAGGTCCTATGTATAAGGAATTTGATCGAATACAGGTCGCAACACTGCATACATATTCGTAATTCGAAGTAGTCTAAAACTTTTCAAGGCGGCCATGTTTTTTGGTTTTAAATACCAAATTAATATTTTACTTTTTGCACAACGAAAACGAAAAGTTGATTTCGCTTTCTAGTTGTGTGAAAACTAATGGATGCACACAGTATTTAACATTGGTAGCCTATTATAGTCAAATGAGAATATTATGAATTTTACATAAGCCTTTAGGCCGGTAGGCCTATACACTAAAATCCGCGCAATTAAAATCCGCGAGTAGGCCTAGTTCTTTTCCGCGCATGATCATATCTGTTTATTTAGGCCTATAAATTAAATCTTATAGGTGTTTATAAAGTAACTTAGGCCTAACTTTTGTAGATGTTTCAAATGGCTTTTAATACGTTCTAAAACGAAAAGTTCATAATGTTCTGGCTAATTTCTAAAATGTTCTAAAACGAAAAGTTCATAATGTTCTGGCCATTTTCGAAAAAGAATAGGCGCCTATCCAGAGCTATATTAACTTGTAGCTGTAAATTATGAGCAATCCCTCGAAGATATTGCAACACAGCTAGACGGTGCGCGTAATCTCCGACGATGGCTTTGACAGGGGCGGCGGTGTCTGTAGATACGTCGGCCCTGAGGAGGTTGCTGGCCAGCGATGTACTGCTCAATTTTTAAGTCGTTAACGCTCTGTTCTTTCTGCAGACCCTCAATAAATTTCCAGATGGATGCATGATTGGCACCAAGTAGTTCACTAAAACCTCTGTTCCACCCTTCGACAGCATTGCTTGTCCTAGGTAGATCCTGGAGGACAGCAGTCACAGCATAATGACAGTTCCACAAGGAATGACTGAATAATGGTGGAAACGTTTTAAGACAAGAAACTTCAAATAATTCGGTTAGGAATAGCGTTGGCATCTTTGAAGTGCACATGTTTGTTTTAGTCTTATACTGTGGCGTAGAATCGCCGCGCGGATATGATCATGCGCGGATTTTATCGGCGCGGATTTTAATTGCGCGGATTTTAACGTAAACCCTTTAGGCCTACTTGTCAACTTGAGACATCGAAATTCCTTGTCCGCATAAATAGGCCTACAGTCACATAGCATTTATTATAGGCCTATCCACTTGCACAATCATTTTGCTCGTCTCCTGATGTAACTCATGTAGGCCTATCTGTCTAACTTCATGCCCTAAAGGCCTATTGAAGGCCCAGGCTTATTAGAGCGTGAGGTATAGAAATCCGGAAGAGCATGGTTTCCTTAGTTGTCACGACTTTAACTAGCCAAACAAGCACAAAAGACTTGAAGGCTACTTGGAGCCGAAATAGGAATGCATGTGCTGTGATCGGTGTTAGAGATTGAATTCAGTATAGGCCTAGCTTTTTCTGAAAAGAAGTGTTTAACCTATGAAACATAAGAAACAAAGTAAGTATAGGCCTATAGGCCTAACAATATAGTAATCAGTTATTAGGCCTACATCTCAAGGGTAAGTGTGTTAGTGTGAACATTATTGTACTACCTAAAAGATAATTTGACACAGATTTAACATAGGCCTACTAGGCTACATTAATCTTGTAAGCTAAGCGTTGTTGGAAAGCGAATCAAGTTTTTACAGTTAGATCAAACTGCCTCCTTTTATAGTTAATATTAATGTTGTTGCAAATTTATCTGAGCTTATTTGCAAGATTATGGTTAAACGTGCATGATTCTTTGCAGCTTATAATAATATTATTGTCTTCATTATCCACGCATATAAGCTAAATTATGTGATAGTTTTATTCTTCCCATGCAGTTTCATGTTTTCTTATTCTTTATCTCTAATCTTTCGTTCTTTGTCATTTCATATATTCCTTCTACCATTTCTTGCTTCACATAATCTCCTATTTCTATCTTCATCTTTCTCTGGAAATCTCTTTCCCAACCTTGGATGACTCTCAGTTTGGCAAATTTGGAGGAAATCTTGCAGACATTAATCGTTGTGATATCAACTGGTATCCTATCATTGCTTTTGTTGCTTTCTTGTTCCGAATCATTGCTATTCCCTCTCGCAATTAGTTGTCTTCTCTTCCGGATGTTAGAACTTTGCACTGATCGTCTTAGAATTGTCCTTTCCACACCATAGAGTCCTATGATATCTCCAGGGCGTCCATCCCCCTTATGCATATGAAGCATTCCCCCCTCGTGTCATCAGATTTCCTCCCCCCCCCCCGACGACCGCCTCAGACGATTGGTGTACTGTAAAAAATAAAATTTGAAGGCTTGTACACAGACAGAGGCATGCATACCGCCAGAGCGGCCAGGCAGTACTAACGTAAGTACTAATAATTATTTACATATTTCGTCCAGTTTTTGTGATAGTGTCTCGTTCACAGGCAAATACTGTCAGAGATGCAAACCAGTCATCAACTATGGTTGATCTCAGTCAATTTGTCATTATGTGGATGCGACTCATTACTCGCTCAGCTGAGCAACATGGTCACCGCAAGGGATACCAGTATTTTGTACAAGCTGGTGAGCGTGGGATAGCGCTTTTGTCGCGGGCGCAAAGTTGCCATATTACACGTAATAGCTGAACATAACAAGCTTTCAATCCACTGTCCTGTTGACAGATTTTGCTCGTCATCATCGTCGCTGCCGGTGCCTGCATCATATAGGTCAATCAGTTCTAGTTTTCAATCGTCAGGAATCAAGTCTTTAAGAGGCACAATGTCTTGCATGGCATGCAGGATATGCATGTCGAAACTCCTGGAGCTCGGTTTTCACAATCTGTGGGTCTAAGACTTTAGATCACCTAGGGTCCTAAGCCCATGCAGAAATAAACTTGAGCAACGAATAATCTATGGTGGTCTGCACTTTAGGCCTATAGGCTAGTAAATTTTGTTATAGCTTTTATCAGCCAATTCCATTCTAAGCCGAAGAATTCCGTGGGTCAACAAATGCTTCAGTAGGCGTAGTCTTGAGATAAAGACTGTACTGGCTACATGGACTTCAATGCTTTAGTTTCTTTAGTACTAAATAGGTTTTGTTTCAGCTGCAATTTATTTACACCAATCATCGTCGATATGACTGCGTCGTTAAATAAACTATATTAAGTAAGCTGCGATTTATTTAATGAGTAAATTGCCCTTAATTCAGTGACTGGTGTGCCTTATCTTCGACGTTAATAATGCCAGAAAAGCTCGTATCAGAAAGCCAGAACCTTATTAAATTTTACAATCACTGCTGGAGAATGCAGCTATACTGTATTAATTTTATTCCCATACATTGCTTCTGACTCCTTGTATAGCTAATAAGCTAGCCTGATTCATCTCCCCTATTCTATGTTATAACTTTACAGTAGCTAACAGTAATAAACAACTAATAGCCTACGCTAGCCAGATGAATGGACGAATGGCAGATCGAATCCCTATTAAAAGAATCACTTAAAATCAAGTGAACGCTTATTTATCAGTTGATTGATTCCGGTTGAAGTGTAGGCCTAATTCGCATCATTAGTCTTATAGAAGTCAGTCCTAGTTCGAATCTGGAAGCCAGTAGGCAAGTATAATTATATATAGTTATTCCCATGCATTGTTCTGACTTCTTTGAAAACTATTTAGCTGGACTGATACATCTGACGCTAATAATCTTGAACGACCACTATCGAACACAGATTTCAATTGTTGATCTAACAATCAAAGAATCAGAGTGAAGCTACATAATATTATAGTAGCCTAATCGCTACCTGGCGTAAGGTATATCAATTAGTGAATGAGACAGGAATTACTGATGACAGATTCGTTTAAGAAACCAGTGCTAACTAGCACTAATAAAGTGTCTATTTCTAATCAGAGCCATTTTCTTGATTCGATAGAAATGTGTGTAATGTCTCTCTCCACTGCGGTTTAATGACATAGGCTAAGCGCGTCCGACATATCAAGTAGCGCTATTACATGCTACATAATAGGCTACTACTATTGAACATTTATTTAATAGTTTTCGTATTTCATTTCATATTTATTTCATGTCCAGCTCAGCTGATAAATATAAAAGTCATTTGTTTCAGATATAGGCCCTACACATATTGAATCATATTTAAAATTATTTAGAAAGGCAACCGAAAGTAGAGGGAGCTATTTTAGTAGGGAGAGTTTGTATCGTAGATAGGGAAGATTCTATTTCATTGAGGGAGTCTTTGTTCTGATACAGAGTCTCCGGGGAGACATTATTTCAACCAAGGGGAGACTGTTTGGGGGAGACTTTATATCGTGACACCGGCCGGCCGACAACAGCGCTTGAACAGGCGCCCTGTGGTTTTCACAGGCAGTGCTGTTGCTAGCTGCTGGTTCAGCTTTGGCTCGACCCACTAGGTGATAATATAAGAATATGTTCTGGGGCTTTGAGGGATCTCAGGATAACTTTTTAGAGTTCTGTAAATACTTATAGACAATAGGCCTATGTGAATATTACTCAAGTCAAGTGAAGTGCATTTCATTGCACGATGGTTCGTCGTTTGCATTAGCATCTTTCTATATACGTGGTTTTCTTGTAGAACTGTACTAGGACTCTTAATAATGAAAAAAATAGGGAATGGGTGGTTTCTGCAATGTAAGTTATCATTTTTCTGAACACCCCTAACCTCTAGCACATGGCGTGTAATTGATGTGTCAAAGATCTGTTCTTTTCTGCCATACAGAAATAATTTAGTTTCAACATGAGCGCCGCGAAGATTAGAACAGTTCCGTCTCCCAGGAGGCTAATTCTGTTGTGGGATTCAGTTGAACGGATTATAAGAGACCCAGAGGAGGAGGAAGAATCAACACATACAGGTTTTCAGATTATTGTGCATTAACCTTTTATGTAGACTTATTTAACAATGTTGTTGTTCGTGATTATGTAGTTAAAGAAAGTAGTAGTAGTAGTAGCTAAGTAGTAGTAGTAGTAGTAGTAGTAGTAGTAACAGTAGTAGTAGTAGTAGTAGTAGTAGTAGTAGTAGTAGTAGTGAACAGCAGTAGTAGTAGTAGTAGTAGTAGCAGTAGCAGTAGTAGTAGCAGTCCAGTAGCAGTAGTAGTAGTAGTAGTAGTAGTAGTAGCAGTATAGCAGTAGTACAGCAGTAGCAGCAGTAGTAGCATTAGTTTAGCAGTAGCAGTGGCAGCAGTAGTAGGAGCGAGTAGTAGTAGTAGTAGCAGTAGCAGTAGCAGTAGTAGTAGTAGTAGTAGTAGTAGCAGTAGTAGTAGTAGTAGTAGTAGTAGTAGTAGTAGTAGTAGTAGTAGTAGTAGTAGTAGTAGTAGTAGTAGTAGTAGTAGTAGTAGTAGTAGTAGTAGTAGTAGTAGTAGTAGTAGTAGTAGTAGTAGTAGTAGTAGTAGTAGTAGTAGTAGTAGTTGTTGATGATGATGATGATGATGATGATGATGATGATGATGATGATGATGATGATGATGATGATGATGATGATGATGATGATGATGATGACGACGACGACGATGACGACGACGATGATGATGATCATGAATACCGCAATTTCTACAGCGCCGTAACACTGCGCATGATGTTCAAGGGCCCTTTGACAAAATCAAAACCTAGTCACTGTTTAGCATCTTGGTCTGGACTCTGGACCCGCCAACTGCCGCATAATTAGGCTTATAGTACCCGGCAGCCTAAGCCGCCATAGCGTAGTTTGAAGTCGAGTTCGTTTCACGCATCCAACAAAGCCCTAACAGGCCGGGGCTGCATGCAAGCATCCTCGCTACCGTTGTTGCTTTCGCAATATTGCGCACGTAGATGTATTCCACAGAACGAACAATAATGAAACATTTAAAAATATGTAGATTACCTAGAGCAATCCTTTCCAACAGTCTCTGAACTCGCCAATATAGCCGATGCGAAACTCTTTTTCTCCACATTACACAACCCCAAGCATGTACATCACCAACTCCCTCACCTACAATACACTTCAATCCTCTCAGCCCTCGTATCTCCGTCAGTTGTTCTCGGTCCAACCTCTTCGTTCAACCCGTTCATCTTCTACCCTCACACTGCTCCGCCCTTCCGTCACCTCCCTCATCGCTTAAATTTGCAAATCGCTCCATAGCCAAAGCTGTCCCGCCTCTTTGGAACAAACTCCCGCCTAGGGTGGTCGCATCTCTAATGGAAAATTTTCAACTTCAGTTGTTTACTTTCGCCAACCCGGCATTCCGTGCCAATTGGTTTAAAAGTAATGTAGCCCAAAAATTAGCAGGATCGAACAATATCTAGGACTCGCACAACGTCTTTGAAATTTTGATTTTTACAAATAATTTTCGTCATTTCGAGTAAATGTATTTGATTCGCATTTTTGGACCGCTGTTAAGTTTTTAAACAGAAAGGCTGGATGATTTTACTTAAGCACAACTAAAAATAATTTCTACAATGTTTATGCTCTCGTTGATTGTTTATTATTTATTTTTATTGGCATTTTAGTGGTATTTGATCCGTGAGTTCCTGAGACCAATAACCACAAATCAATTCGAACAAGCATACACAAAAGGGTGTAGTGGAAAAAAAGTAAAAATTAGAAATTCGAAAAGTAATAGCAACCAAAAGTTGCCTAATAGCATGGATCAAAAACTGTTCAAAATTTAAAAAAATATTAATGTCTTCCGCCCCCACCAGAGGGCCAAAGTTACGAGACAAAGCGTTTTTCGAGAAAATTGTAGGTTTTCTTGTAAAATATTCTAATTGAAAACTAATTAACTGCCATTCAATATACCGCTAGAAAGAGCTCTTAAAACTGAATAAAATTATGTGTTATTTTCAGAATTTCCCCATATTTGTAGAAGTTATTGACTTTTTACCATTTCCTCAATAATAATAATAACTCTAATAAATAATTTTAATCACTAATCAGTGTAATCACTAGTAACCAGGCATGCAATAAATGTAATTGTGTTATAATCTGGTCCTACTACAGGCAGTTGAATTTATTCCTGGTTTAAATGTTCACTTTTCATGTTTGATTACAACTATTATGCTTACTTTTCGAGTGTTCCTATATTTGATAAGGGGTAAAACTTTGATGGTGTTGTGCGAGTCCTAAATATTAATATTTTTCATACAACTTTTTGTGTGATATTTCTGGATGGAATGGAACCAAATGGGACCTTGGCGAACAGTAGATTCAAGCTTTTATTTTTAAGAACCACCCTACTCCCGCCTGTGCTACGACAAATATCCGATCCATCCTATGAACTCACCAAAACCTCACCTCTTGCTAAATCTCTCCACAGGCTTCCACTCAAAACTGAAAACACTGCTTTTTCACAAATCCTATCTCAAATTTCTTCTCCTCCCCTCACCTCCCTCGCCATTTCAACTCTAAACATCATCCACCTTAGCCGTCTGACTGTCTGCCTGCCTGACTCTCTGGATTTTGACCCCCTGCCTATCGATTCTGTTTTGGTTAAGCGCCTGTAAATGAGCTGGTTCCCGCGACTTCGCTTTCGTGGGCGCTGTAGAAATATCGAGTTTACGATTACGATTACGATTATCCACTCCGACCCCTCTCCTCTCACCAATTAAGACCTAGAGCACACAAGTGACACAACCATACTCTCCCACCCAAGGACAACTCTCAATTTAATCCCAGATCATTATATAAAAATATTTACTATAATAATTGTAGGCCTATTCTAAAGTCCTCTAATCATTAATGAACTTTAATTATCAATTATCACTCAAGTTAGCATTTCTGCGTTTTTGTCAGATTGTTTTCTCAATAAACGAATATATATATATATATCATCATATATATATTGCAGAAGATCTGATCTAATCTAATATAATATATATTTTATATATATATATTATATATATATTATATTAGATTAGATCAGATCTTCTGCAATATATATATGATATATATAATTTTATATATATATATATATTAGTTTATTGAGAAAACAATATGACAAAAACGCAGAAATGCTAACATGAGTGATAATGGATAATTAAAGTACATTAGAAACTTTTAGAATAAACTAGTAAATATTTTTATATAGCGATCTGCCCCATCTGGGAATAGATTGAGAGTTGTCCCTGGGTGGGAGAGTATGGTTGTGTGCTGTAGGTCTTAATTGGTGAGAGGAGAGGGGTCGGAGTGGAGGTTGGAGTTGGTGAAGTATACATGCTTGGGGTTGTGTAATATGGAGAAAGAGTTTCGCATCGGCTATATTGGCAAGTTCAGAGACTGTTGGAAAGGATTGTTCCATGTAACCTATAGGCGCTTGGCCCGTACTGTTGACTTATTTATATTACAAACCATCATTGACACTTTCATTCCAAACTGTCGTTATACTGTTTTGCATGAGTTCTGACTCTGCTTTCAATGAAGAAAGTTAACTTATATAAAGACAGGCATTGATGTTAACAGAGCGTTATAAACTGCTTTCGATGGCAAAAGTTTCAACAAAGGCACCTATCGACTAAACTTCTTGATTACATGTGACCACGTTGCACCGCATGATGATAGAATAGGCCTACTTCAGGGAAAGTGACCAGGAATTGAATTATGTCCCACCGCTGCCACCAATCATAATATGCATCCAACAAATAGTGGCACTTCCTTCCTGCCACTTTCATTCCACCGGCTTGAGTAGTCTCCCTGTAATCAAACTCTACAATTTCTTCGTGCACACTTGCGCCTTAGATTCAGACTTGCTCAACTTCCACACACACATAATAAATCAAACAAATAAAAGAAATTAAATTAAAATACATAAAATATTTTACAGAGGAACATGCAAACCGTATTCGAAGTCAGTACAGTCAACTGTTGAACAACTTGACGAGCGTTCCAGAAATAGTGGCGCAGATGTATGAGAGACACAAGCTGAGCGACAAGGAACTCGAACACCTTCAGCAGTTTCATTCAACTCCGATAAGAGCCAGCGAAGAGCTTCTGAACATCATAATAGGAAAATCTCCAGATGTCTACCAGTGTTTCCTCGAATCACTACAGAAGACAAGACAACATCACGTGTACCAAATGCTGTCATTTGATCAACAATGCCCAACCACTGGTGAATAATTGTAATTGTCATTGTACTTAGAAATTTCCATAGCGCCACTTCAGGACACAACATCTCAGACTCGTTCTCGTATAATAGTATCATAATAATAAGAGGAACCGTTGTATTTGTTGTTGATGCAACTAAATATCTACTTTTCCATGAGAGTAAACCCAACTTTTGGAAAGCACAGCTAGGTTTCTTATTAAGCTATGAGCTTTTTGTGATAATTGCGATTACTTATGAAATAACGTAATAAGGAGGCAGAATTTTCTAGCTGATTGAAAACTCAGGGCGTGTTGGCTGTTGTCACTGTTTATGCGTGTCTAAAAGTAGGGACTCAGAGTATGTGGAAAAAACGGTCTGGGAAGTGTCGATTCTGGTTGACTAGTTTCTTTGAAAAATATTATCTTGTGTATGTCACTGAGAAGCCTCAAAGCGGACGAAGCATTCTTAGTCATCAGAGAAAAACCCAAAACGCATATGTGTCACTTTGCTGACCCACCGTAGCTGTCATCGTTAGGCCTACCATAATGACCCTATAGATATAATTAGATTGGATCAGATCTTTTGCAATTAGCGTTCACTTGAATAAAGTAATAACCTCAGGGGTAAATAATATTAAAATTGGCAGCGAGCAACATTAGCACCTCCTCTTCCACCTTCTCTCCTCCTATTCCTCCTCCTCCTCGTCCTCCTTCTCTTCCCTCTGATCTCCTTTTCCCTTGTTCTTTACCTCTCCATCTCCACCTTGCCACCATTCCTGCTCCCCAGTCTCTGTTTCCACTCATTTAGCGGCTCAAAACTCACTATTTCTTCTTGGCTTGCAGGATTTGAAATCTAAGTGCATCTTCACCTGGCGGCTGACTATCCGCGCCTCAGATTCACATTTCGGTGTGACCTTGCGCGTCAAAAATTTATTAATAATAATAATAATAATAATAATAATAATAATAATAATAATAATAATAATAATAATTATAATAATAATAATAATAATAATAATAATAATAATAATAATAATAATAATAATAATAATAATAATAATTATAATAATAATAATTATAATAATAATAATAATAATAATAATAATAATAATAATAATAATCTGCGGTGAACAACATATTAACATCAAAAGTGAATAATAGATTAAATTTAATAGTCTTAGCGATACATATTTCGTTCTATACAGACGAACAGCACGTTTCCGAGCATTCCTGCCTCATCCACAAAAACTACTGCTGGCTGACAGAAACATTGGATCCTGATTCCGGTCTACTATCACTCCTTTTCCAGAGAGAGGTACTCAACAGACGAGAGTACGAACAGATTCGCTGCTTCCATGATAGCTATAAGAAGAACGAGACGCTGTTGTCTATTATCAGTCGGAAAACATCAGACAACTTTAATGAGTTCCAAAATGCCTTGATTGAAACTCTTCAGTCTCACATCGTTGATAAATTGACAGTAACAGTTGGTAAGATCCATATCACACCTGATAGATCATATAAGCTTCTATAATAAAGTTTCTTTCAATACGAATCAGTCTGGACAGATATGAATATTTCCATGGCACCGATGCTGTAATGCAAAATGAGTCAATCGATGATCGTCTTTAAGTACAACCATATTCCAAAAGATAATGTATGTGTGTATGTACGTATATGATGCATGTATGTATGTATGGGGCCGTCCATAAAGTATGTCACGCTATGTTTTGACTATGTTTTACGTAATGCCACCCTGTCGGTCAAACTGTCACAAAACTCGTAAACCCATGCCAAAGGAAGTACGTCACATGTATTTCAACATAGAAATAATAATACTACATGCGAAAGCCTACATAAAGGCTAATACATAAACAAGGCATTCGCAACAGCACATACATTACTATGCGCTACATAGCGAGAGGAATCGTGCAAAAACACATTCATACAGATATGCATTTCATGCTATTTTGACATACAAACTAATTACAAATGGTTCAGAAATTTTTTGACGGAAATTATTATTTACAGCTATGAAATACTACAACAACATAATGCATGCATAATATTATAAATACATGCATATAAAACATAAATGTGTGACGTCATACATGGCATGACATACATACATACATGTCACATGTCACACATACATGGCTTCAAACACAGAATTTACCAGTTCTCATGTATGTTATATGATGTTCTCAGACCTTTGATTGCATAAAATAAGTGCGAAATGTGAAAATAACTGGTTTTAGCCTTGACCATAATAATATGGCCACTACCGTATGTAGCCTACCTACGTATGTATGTACTATGTATGTTCGTAAAATAATACCTACGTATGCGTGTGTGTTTTTGCATGTGCGTTTGTATGCAAGTCCTGTAGAGAGGCATGCAGATAAGTGTGTATGTGTGCGTTTATGTATATATATAGTTCCGAGCACTTAGTTATTTCTATAGCTCTGTCGTGGTAATGCTCAAAGGGAAACAGTCTGTCGAGGTGTCGTCAGTTTAGACTTGAAGGACGTCCCATAAATGACAGAACGGACAGAAATGCAGAGCAAATTTCAAGCTTTCGACCAGCAGCAGAGAACTTTCGATATGCATTCGTACGAGGGGTGAGCGTGCGACAGACATAAGTTGTCTAGTAGTCGGTTCCATTGCTTTGGAGCAACGTCATGCATGCTCGAGAGCCCATGACCGTTCTGCATTGTTGCTCAGCAAAAGACCGGCCCATGAAGGCGGTCTTTACAGGGAGGGATGTAAGAAGAGACCAAGAGTTAAAAGTAGACAGGAGTGCTCTTATCAAATTCATTTCATATTCCAGACTTACCTTTTAGATGTTGACCTGATTACGACTTGGATTTTGTGCGCCATCGACTGATGTCTGACTGATGCGCCACCGGCGCATTAGAAGTCACTAATCAATAATTATATAATTTTATTCATTGCATATATTGCTAAATACATTGTTAGGCCGTGTGAGTGAAAATGCGAGAAGGGCGAGAGACATTCTTGATACACCTATTAGGCCTATACTCTTGCCTGAGCCTTTGTTTGAACTGGAAGCCTATCAGCCAGAACCAAATCAAGTACGCGGAATGGAGGAAAATTCGCCAGTCGTCATGGAAACTCAATTGGCGGTAAGCTTGACGAACAGGATATTTATATGTCGTACTATTTGGTCAATATCTGTAAAAAAAAATATGAAGCAGCTACATCATAAAGTCAAAATAATTTAATAATTTTCGTTAAATCAAATGCTCCGACATTTTAAGCTCAGCCTACGTGTATGCCTAGGGTACTAATTGAGAATATACTGACATTTTGCATGTATAATTTGTATGGCTTCTTTTTGAGTTAGGCCTACTTGTGAGTTGTGACTTGGCGGTCTGTTAAGCAGAGAAGTTTATCTGGAATTTAAATAGTTTTCATTATTCAAAGTCAGTATTCCTCATTAAATTTTAGACTTTTGAAAAGAGTAAATTTAATATCTGAATTAGACAGAAGTTCACAATAAATCAACGCATAGATTCACTTCGAAAGGTTTACAGCATCCTTGAACCTGTAGTTGCATCGATAGTGAGGAGCGCAGAGTGTGGAGCACTATGAACCATCTATTCGGCTACACCTGAAGACAGAAAAAGGAACCAAAACCTCACAAGAAGGCTACATTGAAGGACAATATCAGACGCTTAGAATGTCAAGAATTTATTATTAATTAAAGCAGTGTTTTGTTTCTCCGAGAACTAAGAGTTTAAATAACAGAGCTCTAGCCCCCTATAATTAAAACAGTTTTTATTATTATTCCATTATCTGTACATAGTAATTTTATTTGTACAGCCCAAACCATTTTCAACTAAATTGACGCTATATCTGCAAGGACAGTTCAGCAAACAGAGAGAAGTCTCAATTAAAGTGGTAGTTATGCGCGAGAAGACAATGCGTCACAGCATCTGGAAGATGTGCATTCACAATCTGCTTCAAGGTAGGCACTACACTGCAAACATAATTTCATTAAGTCATCACTGTCAGGAAAGAACACACTGAAGAGAAACATCTGTCTTTCTCACACAATTTCATTACAATGCTGGTTTGCCTCTTATGTGGTGTTTTGTAGAAATACATTATCCACACATTCAATACTCAGGAAATTTTCAGTTGCAAATTTCATAAAATCTTCAGTTTAAAGATTAAAACTGTAAACGGCACTGCTATTTGCTTTTTGTCTTCAGCCACATAACAGTCAAGTCTATCTTCCGGCTTAACTCAACTGAATTTAAGAGAGACTCTGATTTCTTTGGCGCTGCCTTTAAGGATATACCACCTGTGACCTACTTCGTAGTCCTGTCTCTTTATAGTCATGCATAGCCTACTGTTCCTCGAGCGGTAGATAGAACGGTGCACCTATAATTATTATAGCCCAGTGATTTGGATTCTCGCATGATTAGCCAAATCCGTGCAGCAACTCTGGATGGGTTGCTCGTGCTCAATCCTAAAATTTACATCAACGGATCTTGCCTTTCAGCGTTCATGATAGTTGCCTCTGATGGTTCATCCGCTTTTCTCCGCCTTCAGACTTTCGTTCCAGGTTAATCGCAGTGGTTCTAACATAGATTAAACGTCTTCTGAACCACTTAAAACCCTTGTTATGTTATGTTATGTCATGTTGTGTTATGTTATACTACATCAAATGAAACGTCATGCGTAGAACACATTAAGACCATGTGACGTATTCATATATGGGCTTGATGTGTCTTGCAAATGAGCCTGATGGCTTTAATATGGTTAGGCGTGTGAAGCCCGTGCACATGCAAATATTGTCTTGTGCTCTTAATAGATATGACATCGTTGTTGTGAGAGAAACTGAGTTCCTAACTGGATGTGGCTATCAACAACATTTGTTTTTGACGACAGCGCCTGTGATTTAATAAAACACTTGCTATCAACAACATTTTTTTTGACGACATTGTTTCAGAATTGCAGATCAACAGTTTAATGATAGCACACACAACAGCTGCAAGTGAGAAGATGGGTAAGGAAATAGAAAACCAGTTTTCAATACAACTGATGGACACTCCAGAGAAACGTGGATTGGCCAAAGACAAAATAAATAGGTTTCAACATACCGAGAACAATTCAGAAAAAGCGGAAGAAAGAATCAGTCAATCACAAAATCAGCTACTACTTTTAGAACCAGAGAAAGCCATGAAACTTGATATGCAAATGAGAGCAGAAAGATATATGCAAAGCGAAGGTTATCCTGTAGAGCAATTAATACAGTTAGGAGCATCAGTAGAGAACACTGAAGGAAAACTAGTTGAAACAGAGGAAAATAGGCCTACACACAAACGTAAACTAAGGCTGAACCAAACGGATTCGGACAAGCCATTAGTGTCACCATATGATTTTGAAGGAATCGGGTCGGAAGGTATGTTATAATAATAGTTACTTGACTTGATTTTCAATTTTATTTAGTATTTACCTTATTTACTTTAATTTAGTAGGCCTACTTCGGTCTTACCAATTTGCCAATTATAAACAGAGTTATCGACGTTTGGCGACTAATGGTGTTCAATAGGTCTACATGCATACCGTTTATGAAACGTATCATTGAATTTTAAAACCGTCTAATTAGTGTCGTTTCAAGTCGATTCAATTCGTAGCTTTTAACCATAGAATTTCCTCGGATATAGCCTAGGTAATGACTACATACTTTGAATTTCCGAGAAGCTGATAACTCTGTTTGCTCTTCCTTTCCAAGGAAAATGTATCAGGAATGTTTGTCTTAAATAATGAAACAGTTATAGGCCTAACAATTAAAATATCTGTCAAATTCGACTGTTTCTAGAAAAACCTCAAATCAAATATAGCACGGAATCAGTTTTAATTCGAACGATCACAACAACTGCAGCAAAAGAAGAACACAAACCAATTCGTGGATTGACGATTTTAGATGATGAATTGTTTGTGCTGAGTGGAGAAAGTTCAGCAATTGAAGTTTTTCATTCACTGAAGCTAACTTTCAGTCGCCGATGGGAAAGGAAGGAATTAACTGATCCTTGGGATATTGCATCCTGTGAGAGAACCAAACGTCTGTACATAATGGATTATAAAAGCCGTGATCAATCAAAAGCAATTCTGGTGGTCAACTCAAATGGAAAATTATTGGCGAAAGTTAAAACTGGGCTTGATTTTGGACGTTTGTCTATTACAGAGCAGTCGAATATCATTATTACAGTGTTTTTGAAAAACAAATTAATTGTATATTCGCCAGATGGACAGCTGTTGAACGAAGTAGAATTATCATCACAAGCAGGCATAGTTCATCCACGGCATGCTATAAGACTGACCAATGGCGATTTCGTGGTCAGTCATGGATATTTAGATTATGATCTTCATGGTGTGTGTATAGTGAATGCAGATGGAGCACTGAAAAAGTTTTACGGTGGAATGAGCGGATCAGGCATCGGAGAACTGAATATTCCAAACTATTTAGCTGTTGACAAAGATGGATTCGTGTTAGTGGCTGATCGGTCGAACAACCGAGTTATATTACTAAACTCGGATTTAAAATTTGAAAAAGAAATTCTATCGAGAACTGAACATTCATTACGACATACAACGAGAATGTTTCTGGATGAGTCAAATGGTCGACTTCTTGTTGCTGAAAACGAATTAGATTCTGGGAAGACTTTATTAAGCGATGGTTACATTTCGATTTTCTACGTGAAATAATATATAGGATTATAACTGAAGAACAAAACAAATTAATTTTAACGCAGTCTTTCGCGTTGTTGTAAATTTTTTACAATTATTATTGTATTTAGATCTTATTCTGGACACTAAATACGCCATAAAACTCAAGTAAACAACCACAAAAAGTGTATTCGTCAGGAGACAGCTGATATACATGTATGTGACAGACTGTCGTCAGAAACAGACATCGGTCATTGACAACATACTATATGGGCTAAAACTGAACAGCCTGTTGTTGTCACTTTGTGGACAATCATAGATTTCATGACGTTGTTATTGTGTTTGGCTGCTTGTTCTCCAATTCCAAGGCTGTATGCATGCATGTATGTATGTATGTATGTATGCAGAGCTTCTCATTTAACGCGATCGATCGATCGATCTCCATGGTCGAGCGCCTAGCAAAGGTCTGGTCGATCGGTAAATCGATCGCGCTTGATGAGTTTGACTCCAAGAGGAACCTGGAGCCAGACCATTATTTTATTTATCTAATTTACATTACTTGTGAAAGTTCAGGCTAGGATCGATGCAGCATTGCATCGACAAGCAGAGAAAACTTATCGACGGTTAATTAGTGTTGCGCAAACTCTAGCAGTTAATGGACAACCATAATAGGCTACTATCATTCTGTGCTAATATGCAGCTATAATACACTACGAATACGCTGTAAACAAAATGTCCCGAGGTCGACCGCGCCTGGATCGCCTACTCAATCCAGCGCGATCGATTTTCAGATCGCCTTCTATTTTCAAATGAGAAGCTCTGCATGTATGTATGTATGTATGTATATTTGTATGTATGTATTGTATGTAAGAATGCATGGAACGATGTATGTATATATGTATGTATGTATGTATGATATATATATATATATATATATATATATATATATATATATATATATATATATATATATATATAATTATATATATATATATATATATATATAATATATATATATATATAGGGTGCCACTCAAAAATAAAGTTTTTAATTTTCATCTTCCCACCCTCCAAATGTGTTCCTAATGTTAAAATAGAGACGCTCACAAAATTTGGATGCATTCTAATAATATTTAGGCCTAGTAGCTCAACACTTATGAATCAAATCAAATCAAATCAGTTTATTTCCTGATCCAGCAAAGTACAATTATAGCAAAAAAACACAGTAAATTACATCAGTTGTGGATACCAAGGAGGAGACCCAGAAGGGATGAAGAATCCCGCTAATAGGGCCACCTAATAATTGAGAATAACAAAAATAAATGCATGACAGCCGGTTCTTGTTATTACACGAAGACTTTGATGACCAGAAAATGGCTAAATAATTAAACAAAATTACAAACATAACTTAACTAACACTTAACTAACACACCCAATAAAAAAGAAAATAAGAATTCAAGTTATTTGCTGAATGAGGTAAAGGCGTAGTCTTTTTTTAAAATACGCAGACTAGTTAGTTGACGAATAGATAACGGAATACTATTCCAAACGTTGGCCCCTGCAAATCTGATAGAAAATAACCGAGTGTTTGTATGAGCAAAAGGTTGTCGATATAATTTTGAATTTCTTGTAGAGTAAGAATGAATTTCAGAGGCACGGAGGAAGAGTTGTCTATAAATTACTGGTAACAAATTATGCTCGTAACGATACATAAATTCACCAATCTGTGCCTTCCTAATTTGTTCAAATTTTTAGGAACTTAGATTCTAAAAATAGTTGACTAGTATGAGAACCGTAAGGAACACCAGCCACGCAACGGATAGCTCGTTTTTGCAGAATGATCAGCCTTTGTAGATTGGATTTATAAGTAGAAGCCCATATTATATTGCAATAAGCAAAGTAGGGATAGATGAGACTGTAATAGAGGGTTAACCGAACATGGGGTGGCAGTAGGTATGAAGCTCGTTTTAGAATTCCTACATTCTTAGCTATTTTAGAGGAAATAGCTTCTATGTGATCTTTCCAAGATAGATGTTGATCTAATATTACTCCTAAAAATTTGGATGAGGTTACTTGATTAATGAGATAACCATCAATACAGAGAGTATTAGAAGTGGTAGGCAATAGTTTCCTATGGGACCTGAAAAGAATATAATTGGTCTTATCTAGGTTCAGTGATAATTTATTGGCACGAAACCAATTAGCAATGTGAATTAGTTGAGCATTCACTATTTGGTATAAGTTTGCGAGTGAGCTGTGTGAATAAAAGATGTTAGTGTCGTCGGCAAAGAGCACGAAGTACATAAGTGGTGATGCATTTGGAAGGTCATTAATGAAGATGAGGAATAATATAGGTCCAAGGTTCGATCCCTGCGGAACACCAAATCGGACTGTGCGCATCGTCGAGTAGGCACCATTGCAGTAGACCACCTGTGAGCGATTCTCAAGGTAACTAGCAAACCACTTAAGCTGAACACCTCTTATACCATAGTTGTTAAGTTTTTTAAGCAGAATATTATGGTTCACCGTATCAAAAGCCTTGGCCAAGTCAAAAAAGACACCAAGGGAATATTCATTATTCTCTATTGCTTCAGATATCTTATCCTGGATACTCAACAATGGCATAGATGGGGAATGACCAGCTTGGAAACCATGTTGAGATGGATATATGATGTTAGTTTTTTCAAGAAAATTACTTAATCTTTCGTACATTAATTTTTCAAAGATTTTAGCGAAGAATGGAAGGACAGAAATAGGTCTGTAATTAGCTACATCGCTCCTTTCACCTCTTTTAAAAATGGGAACTACCTTAGCGATTTTTAAAGCGTTAGGAAATATGCCAGTGTTAAAGGAACAGTTGACTATTTCTGACAGTGGTCTAGCTATATTAGCAATAGAGGGGGAAGCGACAAACGGGTCTATGTCATCGATTCCCTTACTATGGGATAGACGAATTGTTCTGTTTAGTCTAATTATTTCCTCTGAAGTTGTTTCTTCAACACCAAAAGAGCTGATAGTAGGAGGGCTTAAATAATCTTCAAACGGAGAGATTGGATCAGGTATTTTTGTAGACAAAATTTCGGCAATTTCAGTGAAGTAGCTATTAAATTTATTGGCTATTTCATCCGGTCCTCAATCTTAATCCCATCAGAATTTAAAGAATTGACAACCGAATCATTGTTCACTAGTCCAAGTTTTACATTACGTGGCATTTTTCCGATATTGTTGTATAATGTCAATTTTAAATACCAGAAGTCAGAAGACTCAGAATACTGTAAAAATGCTCAAAGGAGGTCAATGTCTGTTGCTAATCACTGCAGAATTCCAAAAGTTACTAATACTGCAGTCTGTATTGTGTGTGACTGTTTATAATAAACAACACATAGTAGGCCTACAATCAGTCTCACACAGTGACAGAAAATGTCAGAAATGTTAATCATTTGTCTCTGCGGATGCTGATGTTGTTGCTGCTGCACTAGCTGTAGTAAATGTGGACTTATTTGGAATTGGAAAGTTATGTCGGTGCTTCTCTATGACTTGCAGCAGGAACTGTATCTGTTCCTCCTGATTTGTTAGAACTCCAATGAAATTCAATATCAAAGCCACTCCACGCTCGGTTTCAATGACAACTTTCAGACTTCTCACTGTCTGTTGGGCAACAATGTAGTCGTTGTCGCTGTCCCATGTATCTATATTGTAGGCTAGAAAATGTTGTGGTATATCCAAAGTTTACCTGGTGAGTTACGACACAATGTCAGACAGCTGCTTCTGATGTAGCGCTGTATAGTGAAGGCAATGCCTCGAGGATGATCAGTTATTTTGACGTCTAGTGCAGAAACCATGGCAGACTTCATCTCGGCAGAAACTTCAGAGTCAAGGAAGGTTAGACCGACCAGAATTTCACTCATATACCATAAGTGACCAGAGAATGACTTTAGCAACAGTATCGTGTGTCTCCTTGTACATGTAGTTGTCTAACTTATAGAGTAGGCCTATGCTAACTTGGAGTAGAGGAGGCACGTGCACATGTAAACCAGGCCTTCAGATAGACCTTCAGTACGAATGTGTTGAAGTGACCGAAAGCTGACAGTTCACGTGCAGTCAGTCGGAATTGGGAGCGAAAAAGGAAAATTTTCAAACTGTATATCAGCTTCGCCATCCACTAGTTCGGCCATGGAAGGGTCAGGGTGACTGAATGTGAACACTGGCACTGCCTGACTCTGACTCTGTTCCGCGAAATAGAATCAACAGTTGCAGAAGCTGAAACTCTGTAAGTTCCTGAGCGCTGAATGAACTGATTGAGGTCATCCCAAACTGGATTTAGAGCCCATGCGATGGAATCTACCTTCAAAACACTTTCGTACTCGGTCAATCGAGCCCCAATACTCGCCAAATCTCTGGAACCACTTGATGTTTCGTCCACTAATTGGTCCTCTCGATGTATGAAAGACTTTTACTACCAGTAGTTCTTAGTTCCAGGATGTGATACCTGCATGCTGAGCTGACCAGAACATTGGCCAACTTTTCTCACAAAAGTACGCAGGCACCGGCATGAACTCCTGAGTTACTGGCTGTTGCTAATATTCCCAATCAAAGCCAAATTCCCCTTTTATCACTCACTAATAAACTAAATAGCAAATGAATAATCAAGGTTACATTATAATCAGTTACCTGTGGTTCTCAGTGAAAACTAGAGTGATGCACAATTTAAGTAATAACTTTGCTGCACTACTGGCACATACACACATTAACAGTAAGTTACTACGATTGATTATATTTATTCCAAATAATAAAAAAAATCAGTCTGCAGCTCAGTAATGAGTATATAGCAGAAAAGAATGTGAACATGTACACTGTCAGTGGGGAACATTAACATTACAACAATACTGAGTTACTTACTCAGGAATTCATTTACTCTGGTGAAGAAAAATTTGAATTAAAAAATACATTTTATCGCATAATATTAAAAATATGAGCTCATTGAGCTACCAGTAAATATTAATATATTTCAATGAAACTTAGCACAGTTACTATGCATCATAAAGAGAACATAATGAGGGGGTGGGACCTTGAATATGCTGAAGTCATTTTTTTTACATTACATTGAGTAGCACCCTAATATATATATATATATATATATATATATATATATATATATATATATATATATATATATATATATATATATATATATATATATTAGGGTGTCTCTTAAAAATGAAAGTTAAAATTTTTAATCTCTCACCCTTTTAAGTTGTTAGGTTCATGGAAAAACAATTTTACAAAAGATTTGGTGGAAATCGGATAACATTTAGAGGTGGCCCTTTGATGTCAAAGTTTTAGCAATGTAGGCCCATTGTTTATTACTATATGCTACATAGTTCGAATCATTAAGAGAGGGACAGATTGTCCTATTAATTTGCCAATTTCAATCTAAAGAAAAAGCGAAGCAGGCTACCACTTCATCATCATCATCATCATCATCATCATCATCATCATCATCATCATCATCATCATCATCATCATCATCATCATCTAGTACAGCAGAAGAGAAGGAAGATTGCCATCCTTGTGCTTTCGGCGATGGCCCATCCCCAAAGAGAGAACGGTTAAACATGATGTCTAGCACTCGACAGAACCAGCGTCTCATCCAGAAGTGCCACCTTCATTGTCAGTGAAGTTGCATCTAGCCTTTGGCAGAACGTTACTGATTTGAATATTAGCAGGAGTACAATTCATTACTCCATGACCCAACTTCATTCCACCAAGTCGAACAAGCTAAAATCAGAGTTCACTGTAACTGTACATTTGACAGTTGACAACACATTGGGATGGGAAGCTAATGGAAGATCTAACTTCCACAGAGCATATCAATCGTCTTCCAATTCTTATATCAGGTGTTGGAGTGAAGCAGCTACTCGGTGTTCCGAAACTTCGATCCGGAACTGTATACCGAGGCCCAAGCCACTGACGTCATCGTGTCTTTGGAGGAATGGGGCATTATGGATCGTGTTGCGGGGTTGTGCTTTGACACAAATACTGTCCTGCCAAAGGCTGACAACGATGGTGGCATTTCTGGTGCTTGCACGATTATAGAGCAGAGGCTTGGAAGAGATTTGCTCTTCTTGGCATGTCACCATCATATGGCAGAGCCAGTGGTTTGGGCGACATTCGAAGGGACAAGTGGTGCATCTGCTGGCCCTGAAGTTCTTATATATAAGCGATGTTGGAGGCATGACGTTTTCATTTGCAGGTGCCAGGCACCATGCATTGTGCCAGATGGATGACCAAGGTTATACATGCGATTAAAATCTGGCTCTTTCGTGACCAGTTCCAAATGACTGCTTCAGAGAAGAGAGGAATTCGTGATCGGGCAACTTTTGCAGTTATCATCCACCTCAAGACCTGGATTACTGCCCCAATCGGAGTTGAAGCACCTCTGAACGACTTCCGACTTGATGATTGAACTCCTAAAATACCCACATGAAGCCATTTTCAGCACAACAAGGCACAAGCAAAACGCTTGGACTTCATCTATGGTACTTTTCTGAGGAGCTGGTCGGACTGGCTCTTTTTGATTCGAGAGTGTCTGTGGAGATGAGGAGACTGATGTTAGCCACCATGGACTACCCAGCCCCGGATCACCCAGTGACATCCACCAAAGCGACCAAAAGTTAAATCTGCTGCATTATGGGCACCGGGGCCTGGAGTTGTTCTGCGCGATAAACACTCTTCTATAGTTGGCCTTCCTCAGACTTTCCTTGCCATGGATTCGTCTGAATGCGATGAAGAGGAAACATTCCGGGGAAAATTGCGCATCATCAATGACAGGGCTAAGTGAGGCGTGGCCCTCATTAAGAAGTTGACTGCCAGGAAGGAGCAACTAGAATTCCTCCTTCAAGTTGTCTCCGACCATCGACGTAAATTTCTGGACTGCAGCGAAAAGACTGTTATGGCAACATATTCCGGGAAATTAGTAATTAATTTTAACACACGTAATTATGTGGGGTATATATATACACCATATATATATATAATATTATATATAGACCCTATATATACAGGTAGATAGTAGATAATTTGCTAGATAAGCAATACAAATTATTAGTACTACAACTGGCGATTAATTATCATGTAGCATTATATACTTCCCATTGTACCAAGTATCATTAATTTTCTAAACTTCACGGCTCGAGGGCCACCTCTAAATATTATCCGATTTTAATGAAATTTTTTATAAAATTTTATTTCTATAAACCTAACAACTTGGAGGGGTGAGAGCGAGATAAATAGAAAAAAACTAATTTTATACTATATGCTATGATACACCCTATGTATGTATTAATTAGGGTGGAGTGAAAAAAGCAAAAATCTAGAACCTCAACGGAATAGTGATAACTCGTTGCCTTTTGGTATAGTAAGTTATCATGTCAAATATTTCTTTAAAATTCGTTCTCTAAGATTTGCCCCAAAGCGCTTTAAAATTTAACAATTTAATAAAAAATGACGAATATATAAAAAATGCAATAAATTTTTAAAATGTAATGCGCTGATTGTAATAGTGATAACTCGTTTCCCTTTGATGTAGTTAGTTATCAGGCCAAATATTTCTTTAAAATTCGTTCTCTAAGATTTGCCCCAACGCGTTTTAAAATTTAACAATTTTAACAAAAATTGTCGAATTTATATAAATTTCAATAAATTTAAAAAAATTTAATGCGCTAATTGTAATAGTGTTTAAGCATTTAAGTTTGACGTATTTAATGACCACGCAAATTAAAATTAATAAAATGACTGTATATCGGCAATATTAAATAAACAATAAGCACTAAACATTATAAACAATCCCAACAGTTGAAGACTACAGTGCTGGCCAGAGCATTAGAAACACATATATAAAACACTACAAAGTGTGTGAAATTACATTTTCAATGCTATGCGCTCGTAATATTAGGGTTTTTTGAATTGATTATATCTTTTGGTTATAGGTGGAGGTTAGTTTTAATTGGAAAAAAAAATTTTCCGGGAAATTTTTCTTCTTTTCACTAAATTTAGTACAAGGACAGAACATTAGAAACACACGAGTGAAAGTGTAAAAATTTCATGAAATAATATTATCAATGCTCTGCGCTAGTGATATCTATGTTTTTTGAGTAGATTATGTTCTTTGGTTATGTAGGTGAAGGTCAGTTGTCACTGAAATAACTGTTATTCACGGAAAGTTTGACTTTTTCTATCAAAAATGGGTAAAATTACAGATTTAACACCGCGGAAGGTTTCTGCTGTTAAAACTTTGATTAAGGAGCAGTGCTACAGTCAGAGGGAGATTGCTAAGAAATGTGACATTTCTGCAGCTTCTGTTAACAGAGTTAAAAGAGAATTAGACCTTGGTCAAGATTTCTGTGAAGAAAGAACCAAGAACAGGAAGCGTAGCGGCATGAAATCAAGGTTTTGTACTCGGACCAGACGAATTCTGATCAGACTCTGTAAATCCAATCGTAGAGCAACAAGTTCCGAGCTCTCTCGTCAGGTATCAGAGTATGGCGTAAAGGTTTCACCCAGAACTGTGAGACGTGAGTTGTGTAATGCTGGATTAACTGCGCGGCGTCCTGTTAAGAAAGCCAAACTCACACCGGCCATGATGAAGAAGAGGTTGCTATGGGCAAAACAGTACAAAAATTGGACTGCCGAAGGATATCAATTTTGTTCTCATCACTGAAGCACACCTTCGTCCAGTCATTGGCAGTCCAATTTTTGTACTGTTTTGCCCATAGCAACCTCTTCTTCATCATGGCCGGTGTGAGTTTGGCTTTCTTAACAGGACGCCGCGCAGTTAATCCAGCATTACACAACTCACGTCTCACAGTTCTGGGTGAAACCTTTACGCCATACTCTGATACCTGACGAGAGAGCTCGGAACTTGTTGCTCTACGATTGGATTTACAGAGTCTGATCAGAATTCGTCTGGTCCGAGTACAAAACCTTGATTTCATGCCGCTACGCTTCCTGTTCTTGGTTCTTTCTTCACAGAAATCTTGACCAAGGTCTAATTCTCTTTTAACTCTGTTAACAGAAGCTGCAGAAATGTCACATTTCTTAGCAATCTCCCTCTGACTGTAGCACTGCTCCTTAATCAAAGTTTTAACAGCAGAAACCTTCCGCGGTGTTAAATCTGTAATTTTACCCATTTTTGATAGAAAAAGTCAAACTTTCCGTGAATAACAGTTATTTCAGTGACAACTGACCTTCACCTACATAACCAAAGAACATAATCTACTCAAAAAACATAGATATCACTAGCGCAGAGCATTGATAATATTATTTCATGAAATTTTTACACTTTCACTCGTGTGTTTCTAATGTTCTGTCCTTGTACTAAATTTAGTGAAAAGAAGAAAAATTTCCCGGAAATTTTTTTTTCCAATTAAAACTAACCTCCACCTATAACCAAAAGATATAATCAATTCAAAAAACCCTAATATTACGAGCGCATAGCATTGAAAATGTAATTTCACACACTTTGTAGTGTTTTATATATGTGTTTCTAATGCTCTGGCCAGCACTGTAGATATGTCACTAATTACAGAAAAGTGAGTCAATGCTCAATTGCTCATTTATTTTATTTAGTTGATTGAACTCAGATTGAAATTCTGCTTTAGTATAAAAAGAAGGTATTACATCCCGTGATTCCAATCTGGCAAAGATGGAACATCGTTTAGATGTTTGTCCAACAACAGCAGTAGATGCCTCATCAACAAGTTGGACAGAGCACTCAACCGATTGTGTGTGGCATGGACATTTGGGAAAGTGGAGTGTTGTCACACACTCACTGGCGATAAATTCTTCAAGGTCAGCTGTTGAAAGTGTGGAAATGACCGGTGGTTCTGTAACTTTTACGTTTTGCCAATCAATCAGATCGATGTAGTCATTTGCAGCAAAGTTTAGTTCTGGATTACGTATTCTGTGTTTCTGCTGACATTCATTTCTCGATCGCAAGACTCTGCGTAGTCCTAGAGCACGGATATGCTTCCAAGTTTCGGTTAGGATTCGATTAGCTGTGGTTATCCATCTGGAGAGCTACATGGCACCTGGTTACGGCTCACCAAAAATTGAGAACAATAAACCCTTTATCACAGTGGTTTATCTGCCAATTGCATTCAAATGAATTGCCAATGCTAAATCTATTGGAGCGTCTCGACGGTGTCACTGCACGTCCACGGGCATTTACAGGGCCAATCGGCAAAGCCCTTGGCATAGGGTACTGTGAACGACTTCCAGTTATTTTGTTTGAGAAAATTGAAGTTGATTTTCTGCAAGTCACAGCAAATAATCTTAGCACTGATCAAAAGTATTTGTTTGAAATAATTATTTTCTATTCCAGAACTTAACTTTTCTGCAAATGACTACATCGATCTGATTGATTGGCAAAACGAAAAGCAACAGAACCATCGGTCAATTGCACACTTTCCACAGGACCACAGCTGACCTTAAAGAATCTGTCGCCAGTGAGTGTGTGCCAAAACTCGATTTTCCCGAAGTTTCATGCTACGCACAATCGGCTGAGCGTTCTGTCAAACTTGGTGATGAGGCATCTGCTGCTCTGGTTGGACAAACATCTAAAAATGGTTCCATCCTTGCCAGATTGGATTCACGGGAACTAATACCTTCTTTTTATACTAAAGCAGAATTTCAATCGGAGTTCAATCAACAGAAAAAAATAAATGAGCATTGACTCATTTTCTGTAATTAGTGACATGCCCTATCTAGTCTACAACTGTTGGGATTGTTTATGATGTTAAGTGCCTATTGTTTATTTAATATTGCTGATATATAGTCATTTTATTAATTTTAATTTGCATGGTCATTAAATACGTCATAATTTAATGCTTAAACACTATTACAATTAGCGCATTAAATTTTTTTAAATTTATTGAAATTTATATAAATTCGACAATTTTTGTTAAAATTGTTAAATTTTAAAACGCGTTGGGGCAAATCTTAGATAACGAATTTTAAAGAAATATTTGGCCTGATAACTAACTACATCAAAGGGAAACGAGTTATCACTATTACAATCAGCGCATTACATTTTAAAAATTTATTGAAATTTTTATATATTCGTCATTTTTTATTAAATTGTTAAATTTTAAAGCGCTTTGGGGCAAATCTTAGAGAACGAATTTTAAAGAAATATTTGACATGATAACTTACTATACCAAAAGGCAACGAGTTATCACTATTCCGTTGAGGTTCTAGATTTTTTGCTTTTTTCACTCCACCCTAGTATGTATGTCAGTATGCATGGAACGATGTATGTATGGATGTATGTATGTATGGATGTATGTATGTTGTATGTATGTATGTATGTATGTATGTATGTATGTATGTATGTATGTATGTATGTATGTATGTATGTATGTATGTATGTATGTATGTATGTATGTATGTATGTATGTATGTATGTATGTATGTATGTATGTATGTATGTATGGATGTATGTATTTATGTATGTATGTATGTATGTATGTATGCATGTATGTTTGTATGTATGTATGTATGTATATATAATATATGTATGTATGTATGTAAGTATGTGCGTATAAGGATGGATGGATGTGTGCGTGCGTCCGTGCCTGTGTGTTTGTTTGCGTGTGTGTGTTTGCGTATCAAGGCAGCACATAATATAGCGCCTGTCGAGGATTTCACAAAAGTGCTCTAATCGATTTAACAAGTGTTTAATAAAATAATGTTTTAAGACAGTTTGAAAATCTTTGCCCTAAACAGAGTCACATGCAATGGACAAATAATCCAGTGTAGGCTAAAAGACGAAAGAATGAGTCTCAGTTTAGTAGTCGCGTACATACTCAGCCTGTGTCCAGGTTCTATGCGGTGGATCTCAGGGATCCGTATAAGGCCCGTTCCTCTGCATCCTATACACCGCGGACCTGACCCAGGTCATCACGGTCCTTTGTGTGCTGGTTCATCATTACGCTGACGACGTCCAGATATCAGCGAACTGCCACCCGTCTGACGCACTCTATTGTGCTTCGAGGATTCTGGAGGCGATTGATGTAATTCAAACCAATCGGGTTTGGCTAAACCCTGCGAAAACGCAGTTCATCTAGTTCGGATCTCAACGCAGACTATCAGACATTGATAAGTCTGCTATTCAGACATCATTCCCGAACTGGACTCAGCTGACGTCGTTCGCGATCTTGGCTAGGGTTGTAAAAATAAGAGTCAAGCCAGTAACCACCCAGGTGGGTCATATCTAGTGCAAATGAAAATGCTGGCATACTGATGCCATAATCTAGGAAAGGAAGCACATAGGCTACATGTCCTGTTATTCGAACGTTTCCATCATTGACTACTGATGTACTCATAAAATTGGCAACTGATTGAAGAGTTCAAAATGCGCTTCGGGGTGTATATTATGTTGGCCAGCGGACCACTTCTAAGTCACCAAAGGGAGAGGTTTCGGATAATGGTAAGAGCAGAAGATCAGCGCGGACGCGGGATTTCTTCCCGCTACCCTCCCAAGGGTCGACTCAGCCTTTCATTCCCCAGATGGTGTTGGTAAAATTAACAGTAGGGCGACTTGCATGGCAGAAAACAGTTCAATTCGACTCATGTGATAACTTGTGATCATCCATTCATGCTATGAATGGTGATCATACTGCGGTGTGTCATTTTTACATAAATAATAAGCGAAGAGTATTATTATTATACCACAAACATCCGGTATAAATTCCCAGATATCAAGACTGTATTCAAACAAAAGAGCGCCGACATAAGAGCGAAGGGATTTATAAACGGGGTTTATCAAGGGGACTACAAACAATTAGCATGTTAAGGCCTATAGTTCTATAGGGTTAAGTGCGAAATTGTTTCAATCGGGCTTAGATTCCTAGGATGCAGGTTGTCATTCCAACGTACGCGAACACTGCTTTGATGGAATACTTCCGCGGCGTTGCATACAATCTTGAACTGTAACTATTCTAGCTGACTCGAGTAACAAACATGAACGTTTTAGATTTAGACTTCGCATATTTTAAACTTTTCGTTAAACAGGAACTTTCCAGACATTTCTCTAGTATTAAATGCAAACATTTATTTAGTATTAAATTCTCTTTTCTTAGTAGGATTAGGATTAATCTTAATGGTTGCTTTGATTTATAATCTTAAAAGTACACTTCGTGTGTGGTCGGTCGCCTTGATGAATACAACATCGCTCTTATGTCGGTCGCTCTTTTGTCGGCGCTCTTTTGTCGGTCGTTCTTTTGATGTGCCAACGACTGTTTCCACCACTAGGCCTACTGGCGCATGGTCTGTAATGGACAATGCCATAACCTTCAGTATACAAGCACCGTGAAGTACGCCACTAAATGAGAAAGCCACTACCAAACTCGGCATTTGGCTCAATTTTTAATTTCATAGCATAATTTGTGTGTGAAGCAAATCTATGCATGTTTGTCAGCGTCACGAAACCACACCATAGAACGTCACAACAGTGGAAATATACGCTACTTCAACTAATGTAGATGACTGGCTCAATTTCAGCATGGACGATCGAGTGCCCATAATGGATCCAGAAAATGTTTAGGTTTACTCTGTTGCTCACTTTCTATTATACTGTTGAGTCTATCATGAAATGAATTATGGCCTTCTTAAGCTACCATTACAAGTCCACTGTTCGAAGGGTTAACAATAAATGACGATTGATTGACTGATTGATTGATGAAATCCAGTTTCGTCAGTAGGACTAAGCAAACCCACATGATCACTAAAGAGAGGAGTAGCGATGTCGAACATTTGAACCTGCCTAAGAGGCAGAGAACCAGAAGAAGAAGAAGACATGATCACTAAAAGCCTATGCTCTTTTACTTACGTACATAACGATATTTTTGAACTGTAAAAATATGCACACTGTTTGAAATTGTTTTAGAAAAAATTTGCGACTAAAATTATCGTTTGAGAAGACCAACTTCCTCGTTTACATACAATATCAACGCGATGGTCTCTTGTATAACTCGACTATCTGAGAAACGTCACGCGCAAACGTCTGGTGGAGACCCCGTGTTTATTAGAGTATGAAGTATTGAAAACCTTATGTACACATTGTCATAACTTTAAATACCCAAGACGTAGAGGACTAGGAGCTGAAATTAGAATGCATATGGGCCTATGCATTCAATGCATATACGCATAGGCCTACGTATCAGAAACTGATTCGAGTAGAGTTATTTCGAATACTGGGCTAGTTATAGTTCTCTTAGCTATAGCCGCTAAGAAAACAGGGCAACTATATGAAATAGAATCGCTAATTACATGCCTTGGATACTGCAAATGTTTTCGTGAACATACACTGACTTAACGAATTTGAATCGCATGCTCTCTTTGTAAGCAATTTATACGTTTTTGAGAAGCGGATCACGTTATTCTGGTGAGATCAGACTGTCTATTTTAAGGGTCAGTTTCAATGCCGTCGTGTTTTTTTAGCCTAACTGCACAGAATATAATAAAGCATGATTGCTTTTTTACAACTAATAAAACCTTTTTTATCAACGCATAATTATAGGATAATTCAGGTGATAATGTATTATTTCTCTGCAGTCCCAATTTTTCTTATTTCTTTATATATCTTTATCTGTAAACTTTCTTAGTTCATCATTCCATTTTTCTATCTACAGTTTCTTCTTTCATCTATAGGGCCTATTTCTATTTGTTCCTCCTCCATTTTTGCCTGTGCACCACTTCCTACCGTCTCCAAAGCTATCCTTTTCTGTTACCTACTCTCTGCCCGCCCCACATTAGATCCATTTCTAAATGTTTTTGAAGGTGAGCTGGGCCGACCGTCAATCGAGGACTCCCTACTGCTACTTTGGAGCGGCCGGGTTGATGGTTGAATGGTAATACACGGCCGCGAAGAACAGAAGGTCGCGGGTTCGATACCCGCTAGCCTCATGAGGTTGACTCAGCCTTCAACTCCCTAGTGGCGATTGTGAAATGAGCAGCAGTAGGACGGATCGGAGCGTAGCAGGCTGCCGTAGAGTTATAAGATCGACTCTTGTTTAACGTTTTATCATGTGTTCCTAATATTTCATGTACATGTAATCCGTGTGGTTTGTCAGTTTGAATTGAACTGACGAATATTATTATTTTGCATCTTTCGAAAACATTTAAAATGGTAATACAGTAGTAATATCACTGGCTTCTCCGGTATTTAAACATTAAGAATAAAGTGCGTCGCCTTTAACAGATTCTTAACCTTCGCAGGACGGAGAGGGGTAAATAATAACCCCAGGGGTGTTTGAATGATGATTGCGGAGCAACCGTTGGCAGTTATAATTTGACGTTCCATGTGTTTACAAGTTAATACCTCTGACATATTCTGACACCAAAGCCACGAAAATGTCATGTTGGGGGAAGAAGATTTTTGAGTTCAAAGTGTCCTGGGGTAAAAATTTACCCCTCTTCGTCCTCGACGTCGTTAATTATTCGTTCATGGTGAATATTCATTTTCAAAGATATTTTTCATAAGTAACCTGTAATCAGAAATAAAGTACTGAATCTACTGTAGAATTCGATTTCGATAGTTGCAATAATTTTCGGAGTGCACTTTCCAAGATGGCGGCCAAGATGGCCGCCAAAACACGTAAATATGCATATTTCAGCTCATAGGTAGGCTACAATGACAAATGAACTCTCCAGTTTAGTAGTTCCGAGGTCAAGGAATCCATTTATTGTAGTGAGAATAGTCTGTCAATACTACTTTCCAAGATGGCGGCCAAGATGGCCGCCAAAACACAGAAATATGCATATTTCAGCTCATAGGTATGCTGCAATGACGAATGAACCCTCAACTTTCATAGTTCAGAGGTCAAGGAATCCATTTATCGTAGTGAGAAGAGTCTGTCAAAACTAATTTTTAAGATGGTGGCCAAAATGGCCGCCAAACACATAAATATGCATATCTCAACTCATAGGTATGCTACAATGACAAATAAACTCTCCAATTTCATAGTCCTGGGGTCAGGGAATCCATTTATCGTAGTGAGAATAGTCTGTCAATACTACTTTCCAAGATGGCCGCCAAAACACAGAAATATGCATATTTCAGCACATAGGTATGCTACAATGACAAATGAACCCTTTACTTACATAGTTCCGAGGTAAAGGAATCCATTTATCGTAGTGAGAATAGTCTGTGAATACAACTTTTCCAAGATGGCGGCCATCCCTTGGAGGTAAATTAGTATTGGCAGACTATTCTCACTACGATAAATGGATTCCTTGACCCCGGAACTATGAAAGTGGAGGGTTCATTTGTCATTGTAGCTACATTTACCTGTTTTGAAATATGCATATTTCTGTGTTTGGCGGCTATCTTGGCCGCCATCTTGGAAAGTGGTATTGACAGACTATTCTCACTACGATAAATGGATTCCTCGACCTCGGAACTATGAAAGTGGAGGGTTCGTTTGTCATTGTAGTATACATATGAGCTGAAATATGCTTATTTTTGTGTTTGGCGGCCATCTTGGCCGCCATCTTGGAAAGTGGTACTGACAGACTATTCTCACTACGATAAATGGATTCCTTTACCTCGGAACTATGAAATTGGAGGGTTCATTTGTCATTGTAGCTTACCTATGAGCGGAAATATGCATATTTCTGTGTTTAGGCGGCCATCTTGGCCGCCATCTTGGAAAGTGGTATTGACAGGCTATTCTCACTAGGATAGATCGATTCCTTGACCTTATAACTATTAGAATTGATACTTCATTTTTTATTGTACCTTACCTATGAGCTGAGATATTAAAAATTGCTTTGGGGTAAAAAATTATCCCCCTTCGTCCTCCGTGTATCGTAAAATGTCTTCGTCCTGCGAAGGTTAAGGACATCTTAGTAATCAAAAGATAATTACTTAGATGTTACAGTACAGACAGACTACGCTAGGTAAATACACATAATAGGATATTTATTTATGCATTTTAGGCTCGTTCATATGCATGAATAAACTATAATGAGCATTGTCTTCAAAAGGATCTCTTATCCTGATGATTCTATTGTCGCGTAGGGACCGTGGGCAAGTCCTTCACTCGCAATTGCTCATGCGCTTCGGCGTGAAACTCCGATTCAGCGTCCGCGCAGTAGTCTGGAGCGCCTCTGAATAGGCAATCTGTGAGGGGCGCTATAACAAGTGTTCAAATACAATACAATACAATAAGAAGCGACTTTAATACGTTTGAGAGACCTTTTCTTTTTCTACAAAACAGAAGTGAGTTTCAAAATGGACGTCGCGAAGTTTAAGACAGTTCCGTCTCAAGGGAAACTGATTCTACTATGGAGTTCGGTTGAACAGATTGTAACCGATCTGGAAGAGGATCATTCAGTGCTTTCAGGTTTCATATTTGTTCTCAAATAATTTGATATAATTATAATTATAGACTAACACAGGCTAATATTTATAATATCTTAGAAAGTCACATAAATTACTGGAAAGCAATAATTGCTAATTTATGGCGGCCTACACAGAGTCCTTGAAAATTCGCATGCCCCTTTCTAATCGATAATAATTGGTTAGCTATAAGTAGTATAATTTTGTAATAACTCTTAACTTAGATTGTTGACGTAATGTGTTATGGTACAATACAATAAAACTAAAGAAACTGTAAGATAAGTAAATAAAATAGGAAATATTTTGCAGAGGAACATGCAAACCGTATTCGCTGTCAGTACAGTCAACTGTTGAACAACTTGACGAGCGTTCCAGATATAGTGGCTCAGATGTTTCAGAGACACAAGTTAAGCGACAAGGAACGCGAACACCTCCAGCAGTTTCATTCAACTCCGATAAGAGCCAGCGAAGAGCTTCTGAACATCATAATAGGAAAATCTCCAGATGTCTACCAGTGTTTCCTAGAATCACTACAGAAGACAAAACAACATCACGTGTACCAAATGCTGTCAACTGATCAACAATGCCCAACCACTGGTGAATATATCGGCCTATTGTTACTCTCAAACGCTAATCACGACCGTTGCATTTGTTGTTGATGGAAATCGAATTAGTCTCCAATTGAAACAGAACCGTCTTTGAGGAAGCACGATAGGTTTCTCAATGACTAATGCAGGCCTTATCTTTCTAAAGTCTAAGATTAGATATTAAGTAAACTGAATAAGTGAGCAAAATGCTCCAAACTCTAGAAAGAGTTAAAGTATATATACGGTGCCAGTCTTACCGTAGCGCAGTTGAAAGTATGAAGACTGCAAAAATACAGTTTTAGGTTGACTGAATTCGTTATGGATGTTTATTTGACATAATTTTACTCTGCCAACATAACGACATGAATTCCATGTATGACCCATATTTCCATATCGAACCCGTATTGGGCCCACATGGGTGTCACACTTGATAGCTCTCTCTCCTTCTCTGACCACATTACTAATCTCACCCGCTCCTGCTATTACCATCTCCGACGCCTCAAGTCAATCCGAAAATCTGTTTCTTTTAAGTTTTTGTTTCAACAGTTCAAGCCTTTAGTTGCACTCGCATTGATTATTGTAATTCCCTCTTGGTTGGCCTCCCGAAAGTGCGCCTCTCCCCTCTGCAATCGGTTCTTAATGCAGCTGCCAGACTCATTGCCCGTCTCCTCCGCGATCCCAAATCTCTACATTCATGAACAACTACATTGGCTTCTGCTCACTGCAGTTAAAGGTACTTGTCCTTATTTGCCGATCCTACCTAGGTCTTGCCCCGAAATACCTCTGTGACTCAATACGTCGGCCTATCTCGGCCGCCTCCGTTCGCCCGTTCCGCTCTTTGGATCGTCTTGACCTTTTTGTTCTTCGTGTGAAGAACGGCCATAGCCCAGTCCCGTGCCTTTGCCTGCATTGGCTCTTCGCTATGGAATCAACTCAGTCCTTTGCTCGCTCTACCATACTGTCCGGTGGTCCTCCTACATCTTTTCGCTACCTCAAAACTTGTCTTTATTTTCGAGGACTTTCGCACCTCTGATTGTGTGCATTGTGAGAGGCGCTTTATAAATACAATACAACATGATGCTCATGAAAATGTTGGCAGGGTACATAGCCTATCGCTGAGAGACTTAGCAAGCCGGGTGAAATTTTTTCATCCAGAGAAAAACGTAAGGCTCATCTGAATCGTTTTGCTTACCCATCGTAGCCTGACCGTGGTTTCTCCAAAGGATTACGATTTATAACTAAGTTTCCACTTGAAGCTACAACAGGTCGATACCTTATTCGCTATGAAATGACGCCTTAGAAATTATCGGACAAGATCTTGCAAATTTGCCACACGTGAACAACAAGCATGTGAATTCCAGCAGTCAAAAGGAGAATCATTTTGTTCTTTACAGATGAACAACTCGTGTCCGAGCATTCCCGCCTTATCCGCCAGAACTACCACTGGTTGATAGAATCATTGGATCCTGATTCTGGTCTTCTGCCACTCCTTTTCCAAAGAGAGGTACTCAACAGCCGAGAGTACGAACAGATTCGCTCAGTCAAAGATCGGTTTAAGAAGAATGAGACGCTGTTGTCAATTATCAGTCAAAAAACATCAGATCACTACAAAGTGTTCCAGAATGCCTTGAATGAAACTCTTCAATCTGGCATTGTCAATAGAATTAAATTTGGTAAGTTCCAAATGAAGCCAGTTTTTCTCCTGCTACGACGTACAAGCTTCTTCTCGGTCCATAGTTTTTAGTTCAATGGTAATTGGTAGGCCTATAATTAAGAGATGAGCAATGCATGGAAAAGGGATGGGTCAACTGGCAGGTGTTTCTATGTCTTTGGGGCAGTGGTAAGCATGAACGAGAGTCTATGACATTTCAAAGATATACACCTTAGGATGAAATTTTACTGAGAAGGATATAAGGAGAAATCAGTTGAAGGTTGGTAGGATTGCTCCTATGATTTAACATTAGATTTCAGTTGCATTTTTATATCTGTGCTTGTTTTGCACTTTTGCTATATCAATTGGTAGGGCATGTCAGTGAAAATGCGAGAACGGTGAGAGAAATACCAACCCTTCGCCAGCGCTCTCCCGACGTGGAACCTCTTCGGAAGCCTGCTGTCAAGCTGAAACCGGGGAAAGAACCTCAGTCAACGCCTCGCACTAAACCTAATGTACCTTTGCCGAAGCCTTTGCCTAAACCAAAAACCCGTCCATCGGAACCTAGTAAATTACTCCCCGTAGTTGTCGAACAACGGTCAATCGTCATCAGGACTGAAAACACAGTGAGCTGATTATCTGGTTATTTTATACAGGTCTACTCTATGATCAGTAGCTCTCAATTCTGGATTATTAGCCTTATCAAATACGACTATGAGCAGCCTAGGGTCTACTCGTCGTGAAAGAGAATGCATCGGAAGTTTAAGCTCAACCTGGGCTTACTAACTGATAATGCATTCACACTTAGTAATAAACTGGACCATATTTCTATATGTAAGGCTTTGGAAGTTACTTGTTACCTCGTAGACTGTTTAGCACAGAATCTTGCATCTGAAATTTTTCACGGGTTAAACTTATCGAGAGAAACTGCTGATCATTTCAAGATGTTTAGAAATATTTTTTTCAATTTTGAAATTAGTGAACTTAAAATCTTAGCTAGATACGAGTTCTCGTATATATTCGTGTATTACACCTTGTTGAATAAGGCAGAGGAGAAAAGTAAATTCTCACAAGAGGGCTACAAACTAGGGGACTGCGGGTATACCCGTACCGCGGAGTTTACCCGTACCCGACCCGTACCCGCGGGTCGGGTACGGGTCGGGTACGAATTTCACGGGTCGGGTCGGGTACGGGTAGGGTCATCACGGGTACGGGTATACCCGATTTTACCCGTGCCGACGTGAAGTTTTGGGGTTACAATGTCACCGTTATATAATATAACAGAGAATGTCGGCGCACAATGATCCTGACCGGGTCTGCAACGTACTATTAACAGTTACTTTGTGTTCTAGCTGACAGCATACAGACCACGGATAAAATGTATAATGCAATTGAGACAGCACAACAGTTGCATATGACAGGTTCCATGCATATTACTACTACTACTACAACTGCTACTGCTGCTATTATTATTACTACTACTGCTACTACTGCTACTACTGCTACTACTGCTGCTACTGCTGCTACTGCTGCTGCTACTACTACTACTACTACTACTACTACTACTACTACTACTACTACTACTACTACTACTACTACTACTACTACTACTATCTACTACTACTACTACTACTACTACTACTACTACTACTACTACTACTACTACTACTACTACTACTACTACTACTACTACTACTACTACTACTACTACTACTACTACTACTACTACTACTACTACTACTACTACTACTACTACTACTACTACTACTACTACTACTACTACTACTACTACTACTACTACTACTACTACTACTACTACTACTACTACTACTACTACTACTACTACTACTACTACTACTACTACTACTACTTGGTCCACTTCAACAACTACTACTACTACTCATGGTCATCATCATCATCATCATCATCATCAGCCTATTTATTTATATCACTGCATGCTGAGTTGTAAGCTATTGGCCTGGTAGGAATAGGGACTTTGGGAAGGCGTGTTAATGACGTGACGGGTACTGTACGGGTACGGGTATACCCGCGGGTACGGGTAGGGTCGGGTAGTAATTTTGACTACGGGTCTGGTACGGGTACGGGTAACGGTTCTGTGTTACGGGTACGGGTCGGGTAGCAAAAATGCTGTACCCGCAGACCTCTACTACAAACACAATGTCAACGGCTTTAACTGTCAATATATTCATAAATATTGTAAGCATAAATGGAATTGGTTTTTATATAAGTCCGAGTTCAAATTAACAGAGTATTATAATGAAAACAGTTTTTATAGCTCCATTAATTGCGCATAAACAGCAGTTTTATCTGTACAGCACAAAACAACTCCAACAAAATCGGCTCTGAAGCTTAAAGCCAAGCTCAGTAAACTGGACAATGATCTGCAAAGTGAGGTCTCAGCCAAAGTAATCGTCATGCACGAGAAGACGTTAAGTGTCGAGGACTGGAAGACGTACATTCAGAAGATACTTCAAGGTACACAGCAAACATAATATTAGGGACTTATTAACCCTATGACGCACACCTTCCCGGCCAACACATTTAGCACACCTGGGGTCTAATAGACCCCGCCGATAACACGGGTATAATAGTATGTACATATGTATGTATCTGTGTATATATACACGTATGTATGTATGTATGTATGTATGTATGTATGTATCTATGTATATGTGCATATATGTATGTATGTATGTATGTATATATGTATGTTTGTATGTATGTATGTATGTATGCATGTATGTATGTATGTATATATGCATGTATGTATGTATGTATGTATGTATGTATGTATGTATGTATGTATGTATGTATGTATGTATGTATGTATGTATGTATGTATGTATGTATGTATGTATGTATGCATGTATGTATGTATGTATGTATGTATGTATGTGCTAATGTATATACGTATGGATGAATATCTGTATGCCTGCATGCATATACATGCATATATGTATGGATGTATATTTGTATGTATACACATGCGTAGGGAGGTATGTATGCATGTATGTATGTATGTATGTATGTATGTATGTATGTATGTATGTAAGTATGCATGCATGTATGTATAGATGAATGGATATAATTATGTATGTGTGTATGCTTGAATGTACTTGTATGTATGTGCTAATGTATATACGCATGGATGAATATCTGTATGTATATATATATATGTGTGTTTGGATGTATGTATGTATGCATGTAAGCATGCATGCATGTGTAGGTATGTATGCATGTATGCATGTATTCACTTGTATGTATGTGTGTGTAGTACTGTGCACATGCATGTTTGCATCAATTGTACATGTATATATGTATGGATGTATATTGGCATGTGTATATGATATATATGTGTGTGTATGCATGTGTGTATGCATTTATGGATGAATGTATGTGTGTATGTATGTACGTATGTGTGTATGTATTTGTATGTGTGCATAATGCATATGCATTTATGCATGTACACATTGGTATGCATGTATATATATGCGCATATGTATGTGTGTATGCATGCATGTCTGGATATAATTATGTATCTATGTATGTATGTATTTATGCATGTATATATTTGTATGTGTGTATATGAATGTATGCATGTACATGTATATATGTATGGATGTATTTTTGTATGTATATATGTGTGTAAAAATGTATGTATGTATGTATGTATGTAGGTATGCATATATGTATGTATGTATGTATGTATGTATGTATGTATGTATGTATGTATGTATGTATGTATGTATGTGTGCATGTGTGTATGTATATGTATGTATGTATGTGTGTATTTGTGTATGTAAGGCAGCCTGGAATATGTCATAGTCGATGGGAATATCAATGTTAAAGCCTGGGGTCTGCTGGACCCCAGGTGTGCTAAATATGCCGTAGTGTCATTCTTATTTTTGTATCATCGAACCAAGAAATCTAAACTCTTCGAATTTTTTCATAGATGTAGGGGCATGAATTGCTGAGGAATTTGAATTATTTCAGATTTTTTCTATTTGTATCAACGTAGCTATTCAAGGAAGTTTGATCGATGGGGTCCAATGGACCCCAGGTGTGCGTCATAGGGTTAACTGGAAAGAAAGTACACAATGAGAAAAACATACGTCTCTTTCCCAAAAGCTCATCACACTGCTGGTCTGACTCTTAACACTACATGTGGTGTTTTCTAGACATGATTGACCTACGTCTGTCAAATTCCGACAACTTTGTTATCTTTTGTCAATGTTCATTTTCTTCCGTATAACTCAACTGAATCATACGAAACCAATTTTAACTCGATGTATAGAAATTTCAATCAATTGCAAACAATCTACAGTTTGAAGATTAACACTGTAAATGGTTACCGCTGCCCTTGTGTTATGCCAGAGTCTATTTCTTCCTCGGATGAAATTGCAACTTATAAGCTACAAAACAATTTTACTGAGATAAAATTTATTCCTAAGTTGTCATATGGCTGTTACAACTGCATACTTTATTATCGGGTTTCTCGCCTTTAAGATATCATGTCGAGACTTGTAAAGGTTTTTTAAGTGTGCGATCTCATGTCGCACGCGATCATCGTGATGTATTGCGATCAGTGCTACCACTCCTTGGCATTTTGAGGGTCGAGTTCAGACCTGGAAATTTTGCATAGCAATCTTGGGATCATTTCTAAGATCTACAGACTACTTTTACCTTACTTACCAACAGTGGCAGCGAATAAGTTTTTAAAAAACTCGCTCAGTGTCTGAAAGACGTATATTATTATTGTAACTTGTGACTTGTAAACATTATAATTTATTCAATGCATTGTCATGCTCAGGTTCTTTCTTTTCTTCAAATTCTTAGCTCGACATTTTTGTGAACAATTGTGATTGTTAAAACGCATTTCATATTTCATCACAACGTTTGCCATTCCAGTAGCTTTGGATTTTTTCGTACACTTTTGACTAATCGTGGGAATGTTTTGGAAGATCTTGGGATTTCTGAAACTGGAGAGTGGTAGCGCTGTGTGCGATGATCCATCGTGCAAAAGCGACGAATCTATTCGAACTCCAAGTAAAGACCATTCATGCACAGTTATCTCTCTGCTCAGAGTTATGTGTACAAATAATAAATAATTACTTAATTACTTAAATTCTGGGTTCGGGATCGTTGCCTCTGGTGGGTGCATCTGCTCCTCTTGGTCTTTAGATTTGTACTATACCCTAATTCAAAAGCAGATCTGATTCTTGCATAGTAGTGGGCCTGTATGGTTGGGCGTAGCCTACATGTATGAAGCTTTTATTTGAAATTTGCCTTATGCTCTTCCTATGTTCCGCAATGGCCGTTGTTATTGGGATAGTTATTTGGTTCTCAGCTGGACGTGGTAATTAGGCTATATATATATATATATATATATATATATATATATATATATATATATATATATATATATATATATATATATATTTAACAACAATACTGTTTTAGAGTCGCAGAACACCAAGAGACAAATATTAGCACAAGCAAAAGTTGCAAGTGAAAAGTGCGATAAACTGCAGCAAAATATTCTTTGCGAACAAGTCAAGCTAAAAGCACTTCAAGATGGAATTAAACGAGAAAAAACCAAAAGCGAAAGGCAAACCTCCAATTTGCAGACACAAATATGCGACTTAGAAAAAACTCGTCATAAAACACTTCAAGTGAATGAGAATCTACGAGAAAAACTTCGTATGACTGAAGACGAGGTAAGAAGTCTGAACATTTTGATTCAACAGAATGAGAAGGCGGCCAAGGAAAAAGAAAACCAACTTTCAAGTGAACTGAGGGAAACCTCAGATAAACTTGGAGTGGCTGAAACCAATATAGAAATGTTTCAACATGTAGAGAAAGATTTAAAAAACGCGTTAGAAAGAGTCAGTCAGTTACATAATCAACTACTAATCGAGCAAGAGAAAGCCATGAAACTTGAAATGCAAATAAGCGAAGAAAGAGCTCTGGCAATCGGAGGTGATCCTGTAGACGAAAGTGCTCTGGCAATCGGAGGTGATCCTGTAGACGAAAGTGCTCTGGCAATCGGAGGTGATCCTGTAGACGAAAGTGCTCTGGCAATCGGAGGTGATCCTGTAGACGAAAGTGCTCTGGCAATCGGAGGTGATCCTGTAGACGAAAGTGCTCTGGCAATCGGAGGTGATCCTGTAGACGAATGTGCTCTGGCAATCGGAGGTGATCCTGTAGAACAGTCAGTGGTGCAGTTAGGAGCGACACCAGAGAAAACAGGAGGAAGTACCGGTAAATATGAAACAGAAGCTATTCAGCACGAACGGAAAGACAGGATAAACAAAACGGATTCGAAGGAAAACGAATCGAATGGCAAGCTAATAATGTCACCATCTGACATTGAAGACAATGTCATGTCGGAAGGTATTGTGGTTCCATATTTCTATTGAATTAGTACTTAGGCCTAAATAAATAGAAATTGGTGTTATCAGTATTAGGCAACTATTAGGCCTACTATTAATTACATACCGATTTTGAGACGTATAAATGAACCGTATTACAAGGCCTTAATGTCTTTTCAAGTCGCTTACTTTAAGTCTAGAACCTTTAACCATAATATTTCATCGAAGAAGACAATGTCATTTCGTATAAATATTGGCTCTAAACTTTAGAATTTATTTCCAAGATGTCTATGACTTTGACTTCTCTTCCTATATCTCTTATCGAAAAATTTTTTACGCCTACGGAATAGGCCTAGGCCTACGTATGTTGAACAATTAGAAAAGAAATAAGCCTAACAATTAAAATATAATTTTCGATTCAATTGTTCTTTTAGTAGAACTTCAAAGCAAATATAACTCTGAACCAGTTTTAGTTCGAATGAAACAAACACGTGCAGCAAAAGAAAACAATAAACCGATTCGTGGATTGACGATTTTAGACGATGAATTGTTTGTTGTGAGCGGAGAAAGTTCGGAAATCGAAGTTTTTCATTCACTGAAACTGACTTTCCGTCTTCGATGGAAAATGAAGGAATTACTTGATCCACTGGACATAGTATCCTGCAAGACAAGTAGACGTCTGTACATAATGGATTATAAAGGCCACAGAAATCGCTCAAGAGCAATTTTAGTTGTCAATTCAATTGGAAAATTATTGGCGAAAGTTAAAACTGGGAGTGATTATGGACGTCTGTCTGTTACAGAGGAATCGAATGTCATTTTAAGCGCATTTCTGGGAAGCAAATTGAATGTTTATTCCCCAGATGGACGGCTTTTAGATGAGATACAACTGCCACTAGGCAAAGCTCATCCACGGCATGCTATAAAACTGACCAGTGGCGATTTTGTGGTCAGTCATGGTTTTTTTGCTTCTGATGTTCATGGAGTGTGTATAGTGGGCATAGATGGAGTAGAGAAGAAATCCTATGACGGACGGTGTGGATCAGGTATCGAACAAATGAATGTTCCGAACTATTTGGCTGTGGACAGAGATGGATTCGTTTTGGTGACTGATCGACTGAACAGCCGAGTTTTATTATTAAACCCCAATTTAAGATTTGAGAGAGAAATTCTATCGAAAACAAAATATTCATTACGATGTACAGGGAGAATATTTCTGGATGAGTCAAGTGGTCGGCTTCTGGTCGCCGATAACGAAATGAAATCTGAGAAAGATGAAGGCAGCGACGGTCATATTTTAATTGTCCGCGTCAAATAAACATGCAGTGCTGTGCATTTAAGCTAAGAACAATATTTGCTTTGTCAAAGTATTTTATACTGTTTCACATTGACATTTCGGAGAAGAACAGTTATGAACGGCACAAACAGACTGTGCTACAGATCCTAGGTCGGTAAAACTAATTTACGCTGCTAAATTATTTTACATTGTCAATTTAAAATGTAATGCTGGATTGATGAAAATAATTGTTGGCCTAAATAAGTTGGATTAATTAAACTAATTCTTTGTTTGAATAGAAGATGGATTGTTGTAAGTCATTGTCTCAGTAAATAGAAGCTGGATTGATTAAACTAAGTAAGCCTATTTGCTTTCATAGAAGCAAGTGTTTCTCTGAAATAGACGTGGGATCGACGAAAATAATTCTTGCCTAAAATAAAGGTGGATTGTTAAAAAATTTGTGGTTAAATAGAAGTTGAATTGATGACAATAATTCTTGCTTAAACAGAAGTTGGCACATGAAGATGAAGTAAATCTTCATGTCCTGTGACTATTGTTCAAAAGTGATCTCCAATAGGTATAAAAGTACGATATGTTCTATCTGTGGTCTATATTTTCATAACTCTTGCATTGGTTTAATAGATACTCGCCATGTGTCATCTTCTACCATTCAATCACAGTGGTTTTGTAAACAGTGTAATATGTCTCTCTTCGCTTTCAACCATATTGAGGATGAGTATGAATTTGTAAGTGCATTGACAGTTTCCCACAGCAAGGTTCTTCCAGAGGCAGTATTTAACCCAATCGAACATATGGATGATGACCGCACATTACTGAGAAACCCTGACATTGATCCTGATGCAAACTTTTACAACTGCATAAATATGTGCTCTAGTAAATATATTTCACTGGAACAGTTGAATGTCGATGATACTATGCATTATAGAAATTGTCTTTCGGTGGCCCATATAAATTGCAGAAGCATAATGAATAAATTATCAGATATTCAGCTATTTTTGGTACAGACTGGAGCCATTGTCCTTGCTGTAACAGAAACATGGCTAAATGAAAATACAGAGGATACAGTATTTATCCCGGGGTTTAACTTTATTCATAAGTCTAGGACTGGCTCTAGAGGAGGAGGTACTGGTTTCTTTGTTAGGAAAGATATAAGATTTGAGCAGATTAATAGTGACTGGACTAATGCACGAAATAATACCTTTGAAAGTATTTTCATAAAACTGCCCCAAGCAAATGGAAAGGATGTGGTGATAGGGACTATGTACCGCCCACCTGGACCCAAACTAGATCAGTTTAATGAGGACCTTGATCATATGATGGATAAATTATCCAGCATGAAAAAATATAATATTAGCAGGAGACTTTAACATAGATTTATTGAAAACAGCCAGACATAGTCCTACTAGTATATTCTTTAACATTCTGATGTCCCACCAGCTCTTGCCAACAATTCTACGACCAACTAGAATAACCACTACAACGGCCACATTAATTGATAACATCTTCACAAACATCCTGTCTAACAACCAGAACTCCTCAATCATCATGAATGACATATCTGACCATCTACCTATTCTATTTACCACTGATATCAACCCTGGAATGAATAGTACATGCCCCAGTTTGACCAGAAGACTGATAAATGACAAAACTACTGCATTATTTCACACCCTTCTGAATAATACGGACTGGACAGACATCTCTTACCACTGTGATGCTAATGATCCAACTGAGGCTTATCAAGCATTCGTGAACAATTACTTAAAATGCTACGAAATAGCTTTTCCAGTCCTTGAAGGCACAGGCAGTAAAGCTCATAAAATAAAATAGCTTTGGATGACGCCTGCTCTATTGAAATCAGCAAATAAAAAATCTCGACTCTATTCTAAATACCTAAAAAACCCAAATAATGTAAATAAGGCAAAATTTACTAAATATAGAAACATATTTAAAAAACTCAGAAATGCGGCAGAAAAAAGTATTATGCTGATAAATTCATTGAGTGTGAGTACAACTTAAGGAAGACCTGGAAAATAATTAAGACAATGCTTGCATGTGAAAACTCCTCAAGAGTAGATTCATTTATAATTGAAGGTATTGAAGTTACAGATAAAGGGAAAATTGCAGATAAATTTAATGACTATTTTGTGAATGTAGGCCCAACACTGGCATCTAGAATTAGTGAGACTACCAGTAAATTTGGCTCCTTTCTAAGTAATTCTCCACCCTCCTCAATGGGTCTTATTGGAACTTCCCCTCAGGAAATAATATCAATTGCCAATCAACTACGTTCCTCGACTAGCTGTGGACCAGATGGGATAAGTCCACAAGTTGGCAAGGCCTCTATGGAAATTATTGCACCTCTACTTGCCGATATTATTAATTGTTCCTTTGACACTGGTATTGTCCCTGATAACATTAAAACTGCTAAAGTAATACCCATCTACAAGTCTGGTGATAGGAATAAAATTAATAACTACAGACCAATTTCTGTCTTAACATATTTCTCTAAGTTTTTTGAGAAAGTTATGTACAATAGATTAATGGAGTATTTTACTAAGGAAAACACAATATCTCCACAACAATTTGGCTTCCGTAAAGGGCATTCTACATATATGGCATTACTAGAAATGCAAGACAAAATATCTGACTCCCTGGATAGAAATGAGTTTGCTATGGGAATCTTCTTTGACCTATCCAAGGCTTTTGACACAGTTAATCATACTATCCTGCTGGGCAAACTTGAGCACTATGGCATTAGAGGCATGGCACAACAGTGGCTACAACATTATTTGGAAAATAGAACTCAGTATGTCCTCTACGAAGGCTATCAGTCTGTTCATAAAACCATTCGGTGTGGAGTGCCGCAGGGATCTATATTAAAAAGCAAAAATTCTAGAACCTCAACGTAATAGTGATAACTCGTTGCCTTTTGGGATAGTAAGTTATCATGTCAAATATTCCTTAAAATTTGTTCTCTAAGATTTGCCCCAACGCGTTTTAAAATTTGACAATTTAATAAAAAATGACGATTATAAAAAAATCAATAAATTTTTAATATATAATGCGCTGATTGTAGGCTAATAGTGATAACTCGTTTCCCTTTGATGTAGTTAGTTATTAGGCCAAGTATTGCTTTAAAATTCTTTCTCTAAGATTTTCCCAACGTGCTTTAAAATTTAGCAATTTTAAAAAAATTGTCGAATTTATACAAATTTCAATAAGTCTAAAAAAATTAATGCGCTAATTGTAATAGTGTTTAAGCATTTTATTATGACGTATATAATGACCATGCAAAATAAAAAAAATAAAATGACTATGTCAGCAATATTAAATAAACAATAAGCACTAAACATTATAAACAATCTCAACAGTTGTAGACTAGATAGACTAGGGGAGACCGGGGCAAGAGAGGCACCTTTTTAGAAAACCTGTTATATTTCCGAAAAATATATAACATAATGCCACAATTTTTCATAGGCATGTAGGCAACTCATAAGGCTAACAGAAAAACCTTTAAAATTGACTATATATGGTAAAATATTTTGCAAAACGTGCAAAACACAACCAGATAATTTTGACACTCTTGCCCCAACACTTAGGGCAAGAGTGGCATATCCTGGGGCAAGTTTGACATGGAGGCATGACCAATGGTAGCTAGGCTATCTTAACTATTTATTTGACAGTTAACAACAGTAACGAAAAGTGAATTAAAACTGTCAGTCGTATTTATGATCTAAGTAAGAAAAAATTGTGGTTAACGACAGTTATCACATTTAAATTGCTTGTCGTCGGGCTCAATAAGGGCGCAGCTTTCATGGCACCAGTATTTGCACGCTGAGCATTGAATAAAAATTTCTTCGGGTGGGTCGCTGTAAAGCTCTCTGCAATAAATACTTTAGAAATTGGTGATACTTTCCGCTCTGTATTTCTTAATAGTAGGCCCTACTCTTCTATTGCTGGTTCTGCTTCTGTTTCTTCTGCTGCTGGTTCTGCTTCTCTTTTTTCTGCTGCTGGTTCTGCTTCTGTTTCTGCTGCATCTGTTTCTGCTTCTGTTTTTGCTGCTGCTGCTGATTCTGTTTCTTCTGCTTCTGGCTCTTCTGCTCCTGGTTCTTATCATTCTCTTGCAGATTAAGTTTCTTCATGAGCGTCCTCTTAACGAGTCTAGGACAATTCCCCCTGGTCAATTCCCCGGTCAATTCCCCTCCGGTCAATTCCCCCGGTCAATTCCCACCCGGCGTTTCAATAGGTCAATTCCCCGGACAATTTCCCCCGGTCAATTCCCCCTACATATATATAATAATTATTATAAAATAATTACATATATTTTAGATTATTATATAATTATATTTGTGCATATAAATTATATAATATATAACTAAATTAATATAATTAATTATATTAATATAAATAATATTTATATTAAATATTATATATTATTAATAATATATAAAAATATATCATAATTATAATTATAATTATTAATATAATATTATAATTAATATAATTATAATTGTTAATTATAATTATTAATTATAACTATAATATAATTAATTATAACTATAATATAATTAATTATAATAATATTTATCAATTAATATAGTAATATAATTATTAAAATAATATAATATGTAATAATAATTAATATCACTAATAAATATATTAATTATTTATTAAAATTATATGTATGATATATAATATTAATATATTATATTAATTATTATAATTATATAATTATTATATAATATATAATTATTATATAATATATAATTATTAAATTATATATTAATATATATATTCATTTCAGATATTTATATAGCGCCCTTATGTCACTAATTACCGAAAAGTGAGTCAATGCTAATTTATTTTATTCTTTTGATTGAACTCCGATTGAAATCCTTTAGTATAAAAAGAAGGTATTAGTTCCGTCATTCCAATCTGGCAAGGATGGAATCATTTTTAGATGTTTGTCCAACCAGAGCAGCAGATGCCTCATCACCAAGTTTGACAGAACGCTCAGCCGATTGTGCGTAGCATGACAATTCGGGAAAATCGAGTTTTGGCACACACTCACTGGCGACAGATTCTTCAAGGTCAGCTGTGGAAAGTTTGTAAATGACCGATGGTTCTGTTGCTTTTCGTTTTGCCAATCAATCAGATCGTTGCAGTCATTTGCAGAAAAGTTAAGTTCTGGAATAAAAAATAATTATTTCTAACAAATACTTTTGATAAGTGCTATGATTATTTGCTGTGACTTGCAGAAAATCAACTTCAATTTTCTCAAACACAATAATTGATAGTTGTTCACAGTACCTTATGCCATGGTTTTTTTCCAATTGGCCCTGTAAATGCCCGTGTACGTGCAGTGACACTATCGAGACGATCCAATAGATTTAGCATTGACAATTCATTTGAATGCAATTGGCAGACAAACCACTGTGATAAAGGGTTTATTGTTCTCAATTTTTGGCGAGCCGTAACCAGGTGCCATTTAGCTCACCAGATGGATAACCACAGCTAATCGTATTCCAACCGACACCTGGAAGCATATCCGTGCTCTAGGACTACACAATGTCTTGTGATCGAGAAATGAATGTCAGCAGAAACACAGAATACGTGATCCAGAACTTTACTTTGCTGCAAATGATTACATCGATCTGATTGATTGGCAAAACGTAAAATTTACAGAACCACCGGTCATTTCCACACTTTGAACAGCTGACCTTGAAGAATTTATCGCCAGTGAGTGTGTTCCAACACTCCACTTTCCCTAATTTCCATGTCGCACACAATCGGTTGGACTTGTTGATGAGGCATCTACTGCTGTTGTTGGACAAACATCTAAAAATGTTTCCATCCTTGCCAGATCGAAATCACGGAACTAATAGCCTACCTTCTTTTTATACTAAAGCAGAATTTCAATCGGAGTTCAATCAACTGAATAAAATAAATGAGCATTGACTCATTTTCAGTAATTAGTGACATATCTAGTCTAAAACTTTTGGGATTGTTTATAATGTTTAGTGCTTATTGTCTATTTAATATTGCTGACATACAGTCATTTTATTAATTTTGATTTGCATGGTTATTATATACGTCATATTTAAATGCTACACTATTACAATTCGCGCATTAAATTCTTTTTAAAGAAATAGGGCCTACTTGGCCTGACAACTATCTACATCAAAGGGAAACGAGTTATCACTATTACAATCAGCGCATAGATAGTTATCAGGCCAAGTAGGCCCTGTTTCTTTAAAATTCGTTCTCTAAGATTTGCCCTAAAGCGTTTTAAAATTTAACAATTTTAATAAAAATTGTCGAATTTATACACATTTCAATAAATTAAAAATGACGATTATATAAAAATTTCAATAAATTTTTAATATATAATCGTCATTTTTTATTAAATTGTCAAATTTTAAAACGCGTTGGGGCAATCTTAGAGGACGAATTTTTAAAGAAATATTTCACATAACCATAACCATAACCATAACCACACTTTTATTGAAACCAATCAAAGACAAAATAAACGGTTTTGACAGATGCAATATGTTACGAGGAATCAAAGGGGAGTCCTAAAAGGGCCTAGGCCCCGCTAACAAGGGTCACCCTAAATACTCTGAGTTAAACTGTCATAAGAAGGTGATCGGGATATTACTGTCGAGTACACAAAGGTAACAGAAAGTATCAAAAGAACAAAACTTAACTAGTTAACTAAAGCACACACGAAATGAACTTAAATAGCCTGAGAAAAGAGATAATTACGTAACTGGGTTTTAAACAAGAGGAAACTGTACATATTTCTGAGCTGCAGCGGGAGACTATTCCATATTGCGGGACCAGCGTTTTTTAGGGAGAATTTACGTGAATTGGTACGAATGGAGATACCTCTGAAGTTGGCAGCAGATCTTAGTTCATATCGATGAAATTCAGAAGTTGTATGAAAATAACCATCAAAAATTTGTGGTAGAGCATGTGACCTATATTTAAACATAAACTCGCAGATTTGAATGACTTTTATGTGGTCGAGTTTTGGAATTTTAAATTGATGAAAAGTTTGAGTTGTGGAGACATGAAATCCTGACCCTGAGATTATTCTAATAGCTTTTTTTTGAAGAAGGATGAGTCTTTTTAGTCTAGTAACATAATTAGAGGCCCATACCATATTGCAATATGATAAGTATGGATGAACGAGTGAGTAGTACAGATTTAGCCGTAAGCGGGTAGGTAGTAGATAAGCGATACGTGATAAGATACCCACGTTTTTTGAGATCTTAGAAGCAATCTGGGATATATGAATATTCCAGGTTAGATGTTGATCCAAATGGACTCCTCGGAACTTAACCGAGGTTACTTGGGGAATCTGAAAACTGTCAACTCGGATTATTCCTTTTACGGAAGGAGTTTTCTTTCTATGTGAACAGAAAAGAATATGATAACTTACTATACCAAAAGGCAACGAGTTATCACTATTACGTTGAGGTTCTAGAATTTTCGCTTTTTTCACTCCACCCTAATATGCAGACGATTAGGGTGACGACGTTGACGACGAAGACAGACAGTATGGATCGACGAAGGCTGCACCAGATGGAACCGTATCTCTTAGGGTAACGAATGAAGACAATACCTAACTTACGGACAGAGAGAGGCATTGTTATTGTTATTGTAATTACAGTGTATTATTATTTGCTTTGGGCAATTGTGATTGAAGAACTTGTTCAAGGTACCTACACAGTAACCGTCTCAGAGAAGGATGATCGAACCCGTACTCTCCGCGTTACAAGGCGACCTCTCTAACCAAGAGGTCATACCGTATTCGAATATTACTTGTAAACACTTTCAACACATGACTAATTGCCGTCTTTGAAATGTTGGGATGGAATTTTCATGATCATGTGTAAAGTATACATGTATAGCTCTTTTTGACGACATGTAAAAGGTGTCTAAACGAGCGTTCTAACTAATCGGTCACCAAGTCCAATACATCCATCCATCCATTAATCCGAGCCTGCGTCCATCCATCCATTCACCATTTATGACCGTTTTATTTAATGCAAGATTTATATAACTGCATTATCTCCCATCCTCCTTAACGTTTCGAATGATGATAAAATTATAATGGAATCGATCATTTGCCGAAGGCCACAGATCGATAGGGTCAGGCCTCTGATCAATCATCATTCATAGGTTGCTGATCGCTCGCATGATCGTTTGATTGATTGATTGAGCTATATTGTGACTTCAAGATATACTCACCGACTTGCTCACTGGCTTACCGATTGGCTCTCTGACTGTATCAGTGACTGACTGACTGACTGACTAACTAACTCACTGACTGACTGTTTAACTAACTAACTGACTATCTAACTAACTGACTAACTGACCAACTATCTGAAAAAATGACTGACTGACTGACTGACTGACTGACTGACTGACTGACTGACTGACTAACTGACTGACTAACTGACTGAACCAGTGAACGAATGAAAGAACGAAAGTACAAATGCTGTCACGGGGTATACCTGAACACGGCCAGTGTGACTGTGATCCAAAATGTATGAAAAATGACAACACTGAAGCAGGCGTATAAGATAATGAACGGTGAATCGCTGCTTCGAGGCTCTTCCTCTCCGCTGACATTTCCGTTCCGTAGAGCAAGTAGACTCGCAGCGCAAAAGGCAGATAGGAGGCGACAATCGTCACGGCATCGGAGAGTGCCAGGGCCGAGAGGAAGCAGTTGGTGGGGAGATCATGTTACGTCGGTTCAACACTACGAAATCCAGTCAGTTAACAACGATCCCGAACACACCCAGACGACCGTTGCTAGGTAACCGTGAACGCGGACGACGTACCAGTTGTGGAAGGCGCGCAGCTCACTCGCATCAAGGTAGAAAAACTCGGGAACGTCCTCCGTTGCCATGGTAGTGACCGCGGAGTTCGTTGTCATGGTGACGACGCTGTCGGTCGTCATGTTTTACGGCGAAGATGTCCGTGGCGCTTGACACCGTTGGCGTCATAGCGCGACGATGCCGTTGCCAGAGCAACGCGTGCATGGCGACCGTTGTCTGGGAAACTGTTGCTAGGATGCAGACCCTGAAATGTAATATGTTATTGTAGTTTAAGTGGACGTAATGCAAAGCGCACTCAACCAGGTCATAGGCTGGGGTGAAGAAAACGAAGTCTATAACACTTCATGCCTATGGCTGCCTCTCGGGCTAGCTTATCGGGCTGCTCATTGTTTGCTATTTCTACTTTCAATTACGAAAGCTAGTCATTATCAACGCGTGGCAACTTTAACCCGTTAATGACCAGTTTTTATTCAGTGGCCAGATTTTTATATCATTTGGTACTTCGAGTCCTTGTAATGAAAGTACACTAGGGCCAAAAATGTGAACAGATAATCTTTATTGGATGTTGAGATATCCTGGTGTCCATTTATAAGGACGCTGAGCACATACGAGACAAAACGCTACTTAGAATCAACTGTGTTGTTACATGGCATGTCTTAGTAATAGAAACAGCTGTGCAATGCCAAAACTAAAATAATACTGATCAGTGGGACTCAGTATCATAGTGCCAATGTTGTTTGATGTTATGTCAGTATCTGACAGCAGTGAGTAGCCTACTGACTAAATCCATTGTTCCAGCTTTCAACATGGTGCGATGATAACATTTCAGTTCATTTACTGTGGAAGGTGGCAAAGCGTATAAGGTAACATGACATTTTCTACACAGCCTTGAAACTTATTTTGCCACAATGTCAACGCTTCCTCTGCTTTGGAGTGCATTCGATGGTGTGATCCATGTTGTCAAATCTTACATCTGGCAGCACTCGCTTTCTCTGCAGTAGGCAGGTTCCATGCTTGCTGTCTAATCGGGTTGAATATCTGAGAAGGTAGGCATTGAGAATGATCATTGTAAATTCCAAGAGGTCGAGTTCCTGAGTCTCATTGGAAGGACTCTGTCTATACAGCAACCAAGCATTATTAACAGATGCACTGACCAGGAAGGAGAAAACAGGCCACAACCACTTCTTGGTGCGGATAGAGATCCGGTAGGTTGCAATGTTTTGGTCGAGACGATCAACTCCATCCATGTATTTGTTGTAGGCACTGATCAAATGATTGTATTAAATTAAATTTGCAACGCGCGCAAGGTCACACCGAAATGGGTATCAATATCACCTATAATATTATCATTTCGTTCTTATAGGAGATTACAAAATTTAATGGAGGACTAAAGGATATGGTTTGGTATGGTAGGGTCGGTAAAGGTCAGGAAGAGTAGTGCAGGGTACGGTATGGTATGGTATGGTATTGTGTGGTATGGTATGGGTATGGTATGGTATGGTATCGAATGGTATGGTATGGTATGGTATCGAATGGTATGGTATGGTATGGTATGGTATGGTATGGTATGCTATGCTATGCTATGCTATGCTATGGTATGGTATATGGTATAATGGTATGGTATGGTATGGTATGGTATGGTATGGTATGGTATGGAATGGTA